>JANAVB010038018.1:11219945-11532963 GCA_029216955.1 Iris pallida | reverse complement strand
CTCGGCCCGCGGCCTCCCCCCGTGCCCTCCTCCTTCTCTCGGAGGCCCGCTCTTCCCCTTTCTCCCCCCTCCATGCCAGCCGCAAATCGCCCTGGCCCACCACGCCGCGAGGAGTTCCCCCCCTCAACCAAGCGGGCGGCTTCCCCTCCCCGCTTTTTTCCTCTGTGGGTTTTCCCCTCCCTCCTCGACCCGCCCGCCGTTTCCAGCCGCCGCCGCCCTCGGCGCCACCGCGCTCAGAGTCAGATCCCGGTCCCCTCCCCCCTATCGTTTCTTCTCCCCCCTCTGGCAGCCGCTCCGAGCGCGTCGACACCCCCCGTGGCCGCAGCCTCTCTCCCGTCCCCCTCTTGGCGTTGACCGCAACGGCCCTCCACCTCCCCCGTCAGTCGGCGCCCCGCGGCGTTTCCGCTTCCGGCCCCCGCCGCCAGGGCCCTCACCGTTCCCCGTCTCGGTCCCCCGTCCCCCGGGGACATCTCCCTTCCGCCGGAGTTCGTGTCGGCGGCCTCCCCCCTCCTCCCCTCGGGTCGTGCGCCCCCCCCTCGGGACGCGTGGTCGTACTGTCTCCTCCTCGCGACGCCCGACAGAGTCTCCGACGCTCCCAACGCCGCCCTCGCCCCTCCCCTCTCCCTTTCCTTACTTTCTCTTCTTATCTGTCTCGCCCTCCGTGGAGGTCAGCGGGACCACCCCCCCTCCCTCCCCTCTCTCCCCTCTTCCCTCCCTTTCTTCACGTTTCCGCCCTCGCCGGAACCCTATTTCCGCCGCTGCCACCCGTCCTCGGCCTCCGGCGTTCGTCCCCCGACCCCCTCCCCAACTCCGCCCCCACCCTATCTCCCGCTCTCGTCCTCCTGGCCAGCCTCCTCCGCCGGTGTCACTCTGGCTCTAGGAGACGCGCTTGGGCGGGGGGGCCGACCACTGCTCCTCGGCTTGCGTGCCCCATAGGGCAGTGCAGCTTCCCGAGCTGTGCGCCTGCAACCTTCGGGTTGCGCGGCCTCGGGCGCCCCCCGCCTCGGGCAGTCCACCAGTCAAACCCTCGGACCCAGTGCACAACGCCCTGGCACACTGCACCCGTCCCTGTTTTCTCGGGCCCAGTGCCCATAGCTCTCCACTTCTGTCCTTCTGTAGTTTGTTTTTTGAATTTTCAAAAAAAAAAATCTGTTTACGGATTAAGACGTTTCGTCTAGACCTTTGTTTAGGGTTATCCCCCACATTTTGTAAGAATTGGGCTATCTACCGTTCCAACCCGCGTTTTAAACGCATTTTAATTTTTAATGAAGGCTCTAGCCACGTTTAAAATATATATATTTTTTATATTATATATATATATATATATATATATATATATATATATATATATATACATTAATAGGTAAAATACCATATATGCCTAAAAATAGGTAGAAAATATGAATCAACCCGGAGAGTTGATTCCTACAAGTCCCAAACAGTGTCCAAGGAACAAATACTCAGAAATTATTGTCAAAATCACATAAATCCCAAATTTCTAATTGAATGAAAACCCGATTTTTGACAAAAAGACTCAAAACGCAAAATACTCAGAATTAACCCGCGAAACTTGGCAAATAGATCGGTCTCGACACGTGGGACGTGCTCGGGTACTCCCGGAGTCGAAATCGTGTCCGTGTCATGTCCAGAGAATGTGTATCGGAAAAACCGATTTCGCGTGTCGAAGAGGGTATTCTTGCTCGATTGCGTGTCATACGGGCAACGAGAAGTCTCGTTCTCGTGCACACGGCTAGGTAGGGTCATGGGGTAGGTCTAGGATACGTCGACATGACACGAAGTCACAGCGACGTGCTACAGCGGCTCGCACAACAGTGCACGGCCTGCGCGCGCACGCGCGTGCATGCTCGTGCACGTGGGTCGTCGCTCGTGGCTCGCGCGTCGGGCCATGCCACGACTCGGGATCAAGTCCCTGGGTAGTCTAGGTATAGGGCTACGTGTTCCAACTCCTGGTACGGGTCCTCGACGCTCCGTGTTTGCGTATGAAGGCCGTGTCAGCGGCAAATTTCAGCCCGAGTGCACAGTTCAGTCGACCAGTGCACGAGCTATTACTCCGCGGTCACTTGATGAAACATCGTGAAATTTTATGGGCATGTGGGCAGAGGTTGCCCCTACGTGCTCGTAAAGTTTTACGCAAGACGGAGCTCTGTGCGTCAAGTTATGACACACAGACTGCAGGGCATGCACGGGACCGTACACGGGATCTCGTGCACGTGTGTCCGTGTCCGTTCGGATGCCAAAATCGTGTCGATTTCCGATCCGTCTTCGTGAAAGTTGTTGCAAATCATATAAGGAAGGATTTCGTGAAAATAGAATCGAAATTTAACACTTTTCAATTCTAAGTGGCATTTTGCCGAACACGTGCAACGTGAGACCGATACTTGTCCGATAGCGCTATCAAACGAAGTCAAAACCCAACCAAACTTCAGGGACATGTCAAGGGTACCTATATGGATGCAATAACAAAGAAAAATTCAGAAGAACAAAGGTAGAACGAGTTTTACCTATTGGGTGTCGGAAACCTAATGAAAGCAAGTCCTCGAACGCTTTGTAGGCCGATTTCCCCAAGCAAATGCCTTCAACTCCTTGCTAGCAATACTCCAGCAAGTTCTCCTCTCCCCCACGAGCACAACAGAATTTGTTTGAAGTGAAACAGACTCCGGATGTGAAAGTTAGGATTTGGAGAAGGTGAGAAAAAAGGGTTTCACTTGGAGGCTACGTGCTTCCTCACAAAATTGAAAAGAAGGGGGGCTGCTGTGGCCGGCCATAGGAGGGGGTATTAGGGTTAGGGTTTACACATGGGCCAAGCACTCTCAAGTTGCAAGAAGGCCCATGTCAAAAAGGCTTAAAAAGGCTTAATGCAAAAATGACTTAAAAATCATTTAAGCCACTCCAAAAATTGAGATTAAATCTAATTAATTTTTAAAAACCAAAATATGAATTTTAATTACATTATTAGGCTTCTAGTGAAGGTTGACTAAAGTCAAACTACTTATACTACCAAGTCACCAGTCTACAACAATCAAATCATACTGCAATCAATAATTAATAAATAGATAAAAATTTAAATAAATATCATAAAAATTCAAATAAATCACAATTACTAAAATATCCTTAAAATTGAAAAGTGAGTGTGATAAATCTACCCTCCTTAAAATAATTTTGTCCTCAAAACTAAGATGATCCTACACCTTCTAGGTCAAATCCCCAACAATCATGGTCTTAAGAAAACTTATCTAAATTATGCAGTTGGAAAGATATCATACATGATTATGATAGGTAATCAGTCTGGGGTCTCATCTAGCCACTATAGTCATACTAGATCAAAAGTAGTCATAAGGTATCAAACATACAAACAATATGGTAGGGTACAGTAATCATCAAGATAGGATATGGTATAGGTCAAGAACTCACCTCTACTAGGTCTGGTAGCTGGAACTCTCTCCCGGAGGTAGGCCTCGATTAGGGGCATGTGTAATAGAAAAGTCTCGTATCTTGTGTGCAGCTGACCCACAAAATAGGGACAATCCTAGTCTCTTCCTACAGTCCTTCCATACATGCCCAAGCTTCTTACAGAAGGTACAGGTAGGCACCGACTCAACTGGCCTCTGCTGGACAGAAATCTGAACTGGATAGGTTGGTCTAGGCTGGAAGCCTAGGTACTCCTAAGGCTCTGGGTATAAACTGCTCCTCACTCTCTTGGGACTAGGCTCTCCCCTCGAATGCATGTAATCCCACAACAGTTGGATACTCAGACTCTGCTCTCTCATAAGCTCAACCTGAAGTCTCTGTACCTCCCGCACATCCTGAAGAAGTCTGTAAATATGAGCCCTATCAGGAATGGCACGGGGTACCACTCCAGGAGGCAAAGGGAGGCCCTCAGTCTCCGGCTGAACTGCAGCCCTCTCCTAAAGGATAGGAGATGGAGGAAAATTCTCTGATGCGGCTATTAACACCTCCTGAGCAATAGAAGGGGGAAATACCCTCTCGGTCTCATCCAAAATTACAGCTGTGCACTGGGGACAGACTCTGGTCATGGGTGCCATTCTGGAAAAGATAAGGAAAAATAATAAATCATCGGGCTGTAAGGCAGTCTATCATCCTATATGAAAACTGGTGATTATAAAAAAATAACTAAAATTAACTATAAAGCGTTACTATTCTAAAGATGATCAAAAACGAAAGACTAAAGCACAATTGTCAATAGCATTGAAATCCAATCACGATATATATAAAGAAAATTTAGTATCGGCACGATCTAAGTTGATCAATCTCCGAGTAAATCAAGATTTGGACAAAATGGGGAACAAGGTCATCAAAGTCTGAGCACGAGCATCCAAGGATGGAGATCTAGGTCACAATTAAATTTAATTTAATTGAGTACGACCCAGATATTAATATGATAAGAAAATGTGACCAAAGTCAATTGGTCGTGATCAATGGAGTTAGGGTTCAATGATATTAAAAAATTTAAAGGATAATTCAAGGATATGGAATAAGTCAATTTTCTCCTTTTGATAGGGAAAACAGAAGACAAGGTTTCATAGGGAAGTCAAGTTAATCATCTCTCTCTGATACCATCAAGCTTATCTAATCATCATTTGTCAATCATATCCTTATCTTATAAGTCCAAATATGAAAATCAATATTTATATAACTACCACCAAGAATTTATACCCTTTTGTTATGAAGATTGGACCTTGTCATGATCATCATAGGCTCAATTCTTAAATTCCTAAACATTGTTCATGAAGCATACCCTTTTATTTATTAGCACTCAATACTAACCACTTAATCATCTTTAAATCCAAATTCTTCCACCTTGTCTCAAATTAGATCCGAAACCTCTAAATCAAGTTTTATGAAATCCTTGAACTTGTTCAAATTACTCTCCTCGTGTTATTCAATCTGAAACTACTAGACCTTACAAAACTTATTCTCTAAAAAATCAATCTTCATATTTCATTCAACGTACACCCTCAAATATTATTCTCCTTAAAATTTAAAATTTTCTCAAAAATCTCTATATTTTCGTTAATTCAAAAATCCTTGCGTTCTTTCTATTCTTAACCATTTTCTTGCAATATCATATTCAATTTTGTATTACCATCAAATACAGTTAAAATCTCTTCTCCATTACGAAGTCCCTAAATTTAACATCATAGACTTAAAGTAAACGTCTCAAGAATCAATAACCAAAATTTATCCAAGTCCTCAACTATGTCGACCTCGAATATCATCGTCAGTTAAGAAATGCATCTATTATCTACATCCAAATAATTCTCTGTGTGTGATCATTCCTAGATTGATAATATAAATCTCTTGATTTTATTCTTACTTTTTACCACATCACTATCTCAAAATTCTATATCAAAGACCAACATTTTATATCCCTACTTAGATTATCATGAGATAACAAATTACGTCCTTTCCAAGCTAGATGATTTACGTCACTTCCTCGACCTTTCCAAGGTAAAAAGGCATGGAGATCAAAGGTTTCAAAGTAAATGACTGAATCTGATACGAGATAGGTGATTGGTGTAATTGGGACAGAGTTAACTAAGATAAGGAAAAATGGGAATACAAAAAATAATGGCAAGAAAGAAATAATGATAAAACCTGTTCTTGCTCATCTGTTCAAAGGAATGAACTAATTTTGAGATATAATCTGATAACCATACACGTCTTCCTGAAATCATGTTGCTAGAATTTTGCCATGCCAGTAAACATAGCTGCAATAAACAATAGAGTCCGTGACTAAGGTATACACCCTATAATCAGGTTATTTAGAATTCTTACCTCGCCAACCGGTATGGCTGCAAGAAATCTAGATTCCATAACTAGGATAAGTATATCTAAATCAGGCTTTACGTCCTTGTCATGCTAGCCAGTATGACTGCGATAAATCCTAACTCCACAATTAAAGTAGACATTTTCCTTTCCCACTGTCCTTATCGAGTATGTTAGCAGGTTATACCCTAAATTCTAAGATAAAATAAAGATAAATATAAATATATTTAAATACAAACTTAAAGTTAACAACTAACCATCAAGATTCAAAATTCAACAATGAATCCATCAAAATCAAATTCAATAACAAGGAGTAATGGGTGAATCGAATGAGTAATGGGTGAGTCAAATTAAGTGAAAAGATTTCAAATTCAAGTTAAAATAAGATTCTCAAGGGTCATCCCAGGAATCTCTCAAGAAATTCTAACAGTAATTGAGTATCCTCTCATTCTAACACTTACTTCTTATACTCTATAGCAGGTCCGTAGTAGTACAACTAAGTCGATATACTACTACAATATTGCACTAATGCAAATCTGGACCTGCATGGACCGGAGCGATGAGATCGTGTCTCCATAACCATCCTGAAGACAGATCAAAACAAGAAGCAATTACCGAGAATGAAGGAAAAAAAATCAAAGGAGGACAGTTTACTTTCAAAAGAAGACAATTAACATGAAGAATTAGATAAGAGTTTTCCTAATGTGATTGAGTACCTTAACTTATATCCTATATCCTACTGCAGGCTGTAGTGATACTCTAGTTCGAGTACCACTATGAAATCACACTAGTTATGATCGGACCTACATGGGCCACCACTAAAAATGTGTCACGACCTGCACCCAGTGTAAGGGCATGAGACGTAGGTACGTCCAGCCTATGTCGCAGTGTCGGCGGTAGAACGCTATCCTGGGTCCAATATCTAACACAATCTAGTAAATACTCGGAACAGAGAATAATATATAAATGCTACTACTCAATCACAATAACTAAGATAGAATGGAAGAAAGATAATCACAGCAGAGAGTTATAATATGAATACAAATCTCGATGTAAAATCACACCATAACAAGTCTCAATACAACTACAAAGTCTCATAACTAAAAGATAATATAAGTCTAATATAATCAAGGCAAGTCATCAGCGACTACTGGATCCTGCTGAGGGTCCAGGTCACCTGTGTCAACTAGGCCTGCTCTATAGTAAGTGTCGCAGCAATCCCCATCATCTATAATATTTTCAATGGTCCAGTCAGGACAGGAACGAATACATATCTCTCACATAGTTCAAAACATGAAAAGAAATATAAAACAAGCTATAGAATATTATACATGAACTGCTGATAAAGAAATGAGACTGTAAAAGAGAGAACATGATATATGAAAATAAATATACAGGATATAGTAGAGAACTGAACTAACTACGTGATGTAGAGCACAATCAGGTTTTGTAAACTGGCTTAGGTTATACATGACTTAAATCTAGTTTGGATTTGCACATGAAAAGGGTGTAGATCACATAACCAAATAAATACTCCCCCTGCCCCAATCAGTACACAAGGATCTGTCCAGGTTATGTTATTCCACATGAAAGTAGTGCATCACATGGATAGCTAGTCCACATGCACACTTGAATATACATGAAGGCTCACATGATCATGAGTGTACATGAATGTCACATGAGTATACATGAATAAGTACGAATACAATGAGTAGACGATGCACATGATAAAGTACATGAGCACAATATACCCGATGTATCCGAGGGGATAACATCACATGAAGAGATCCATATAGTACTAATCCGTGATATATCGTGACAGCAACAAGTAAACTAGTCTATAACAAGTAAATATGTCCAAGCAAGAATGAAACGGTCAGAGAATGTACTCGCCTGGCAAACCGAACTGTTGATGATGAAGTATAGCGAAACCGGGGCAAAATAAACCTATTTAAAGTATACACATGTCACAACCAAGTCTACAATATCAAAAGAAATAGCTACAATGCAAGACTACATGCTTCTACGTCCCTTTTGGTCAAAGTCATCCCTTGGTCAACTTGGTCAAACCTGGTCAACGCTGGTCAAACCTGGTGTCACGACCCGATCCCAAATAATTGGGTCGAACCGGATCATGCCCAGCCTGCACCGTTGTTGAGACGGCGGCAGTAAGCTGTATCACTCATGCAGGTAAATAAACAACACAGTCTAATTGTCACAACTTTAATAATTCGAATAGTTTAAAAAAAACTTTTTACAATAAAATGAAAGATACATCTGTAATGCACTGTTTTCCACAACATCATGAATTATAAAAGAAGAAAAATCTAGGCATCCAGCTCATCAGTCTCGAGATCATCGTCCTCTAGTTGGAATCTCAGGAAAAATATCGTAGAACAAAGCATCATCAGCGATACCTAAAATATTGGGTCTCCAGTCAGGAGGGAGCAAAGTACAATTACGAATATCCAATAATTCAAATAATAATTTAAAATTTACAATGTTAAACAATTTGAAATACTTTAACAATATTTTTCAACAATTCTACAATTGAAAACAATGTGATTTGAGTAGGTAACGAACTATGACCGGCTTGGGATGATTCAATTATATCCTAATGATACGGTCCGACCTATCCTCGTGTATAGGAGGAATCAGCTCGCACAATCAATGATGCAATATAGGGGTATTGGTCATAGACGCTACACTACTCCCCCAATATCCCGAGTCAATCAAATTCAATCAATGAGTCAATATTCGAACTCTAGGAGAGAGTTCCGTGTAGCAATGTGGTTTAAAATTGCAATAAAACAATTACTAGATAAATTACCAAATAGACATAACTGCACTTGCCTTTGTTATTGTGACTGGATCGAGAGTCTGTACCGGGGAACTAGGTCAAACACTTTCTCGAAATCCTACATTTGAGATTCCAGACTTAGAAACAATATTCAACCCATATCTAGATGTGCTAGTTACAATCTCTAGTAGTAATGTCCTAATCAGGTTTTAAGTTGTATTAATCTACAGCTAACGATTACTTCGCAACTACGTGCGTTGATTAAGCCGGTTAATTGAATTATTTGGAAATACACGAGAATCAATTACAATTTGGAAAACTTTGTGTTTTGTAATATATTTATAAAAATACAATTTCTTTTAGCGATAAATCGTGAATTAATAATATTTTATTCATTTTAACTAAATTCGTAATTAACCAGTAATTGCGATCTAATCTACGATTTATGCGACTAACCAAAAACCACCCAAATTATATCCACCAGAAAAAGAAAAATAAAATAAACTACGCTACACAATACAGTGGCACAGCTAAAGGTCCTAGGGTGGGCTTATGCCCTGTACAATTTTCTTTTACATCAAATAAGAGAAAAGTGATTTAATTAATAAATAAAGTGCAGTAATTAAATAACTATAATATATAGCCTAAATATTAAATAAAATAATTAAAAATGAAAGCTACGAGTCTCAGACTCGGTCCATTCCTCAAAATTTGGCTAATACCCCAACGTCCGGTCGGACCGGTGCGTTTGCATTTTGCCGGGGCCCACAGACCGGTACGGTCGTCGCCCGAAAAATCAGTTTAGAAATTCATTTTCGAAAACCAATTTTGAAATCAATATAAATATAGTTTTTGTAAAAATTTGGGCAGCACTTCCTCTATTTCGGGACAAACCAAAAACTGGGAAATGTGCTACGAAAAACCTGCAATTATTCCAACCCAAAATAATCCCGCAAATATCCACCAAAATATTTTCAAGCCACCAGAAATAATTCCCAAACAACCGAATTTCCCGAAATATCCGGGAATTCCATAATCAAACCAATCCACACAACCAACAGATAAAATCACAGAAAAATAAGCTAACGCAGCTAACCGAAAATACTACGCTGCTAACCGGATTTCCCAAAGGGAAACCGGGGACCGATCCTCATCATGGACTCGACACGGGAGGGACGAACTACTCTGATTATCAAGAAATTTACCGAGAGGCTCGATGACGGAGTCCGAAGGGTGGCCTCGGACTCGGGACGCGCCGTCATGGACTCGAGAGTCTCCGGACAGCGGGTCAGGGAGCCGACGAGCCGCGGGAAGCGGGGACAGCGGGTCTACGACCAGGAACGGGCCGGACAACAGAACATCGGGCCGGAGAGGGTCGCGGGAAAAGCTCGCGAGCAGATCTGACCCGCTGGAAAGCGGCAGCAGCTCGCCGGAAGGGCGCACTGACGCGGGGAGGTTCTGGACCTTGCCGGAAGGGCTCGCTGGACGGGGTGGCTGAGGGTGGCTCGGGATGGCTGGCTAGGGCAGCCTCGCCGAAGAGAAGGGGGCGCGCACGGCGGCGCGGGCCGGTCGCGCGGAGGCGCTGACGGCGGGGGTCCGCCGGGAGGAGCGCGGGAAACCGCAGCGGGGAGGAGCTCCGCCGGGGGTGGCGCTCGGCGCGGGAAGGAGGGGCCGCGAACGCTGGGCGCGGACGGCCGGAAGGGGTCGCGCGATGGGGAGAGATCGCCGGAGATGGGCGGTCGACGACGGGGCGGTCGGCCAGAAAGGCGCTGAACCCGCGGGAGAGGGGCTCGCGCGCGGGGCTTCCGTCGGTCGGGGTACGGCAGACAGCAAGGAGGACGCACGGGGAGACGTGGCCTCGGAGGGAGACTCGACGGGTGGCGGCCGAAGAGACCGGATCTAGGGCTTGGGAAGGGTTAGGTGGGAGTGGGTTTCTTTCTCCAGTGAGAGAGAGAATGAGAGTACGAGGAAGAGAATGAGTTGGTAAGATGAGAGCTTCTCTTCTGTTGAAGAGATGGGAAAAGAGGGGAGTTAAATAATGGGGAGTGGCTGTGAGGTGTGTGGAGAGTAGCAAAGGGAGGGGAGAGAGTTAAGGAGGAGTTGAGAATGTGAAACGAGGGGTTGTGAGGAGTTACGAAAATGAGGTGTGAGTTGTTGAACGTGGGAAGGGGAAGAGGTGCTGGTCCAAATTGGACCGGCTCTCCCAAACATTTTTTTTTATTTAAACCAAATTCAAATCAGAATTGAGAAATAAAAAGAAGGGATTGGGCTCGGGCCTGGGTCTGGGCTCGGACTCGGGTCTGGGTCCGAAATCAAAAATCCAAGTTGTTATAATTTTCAAAAATCCTTTTTCACCCAAAATAATTAATAGTAATATTTAATAATAATAATTTTAGAAAACGCTAATAATAATACCAGAACATTATTTAATTAATAAATACAAATTATGGGTTTCACAATCTTCCCTCCTTAGAAAATTTCGTCCTCGAAATTAAAGGCAGGGTAGGAGAATCAAACAGTTACGGGTACTACATCCGTAACTCAGGTCCAACAATAAGAATTTTCAAGGCAGTCGTGGATGAGACGGTTTAGGGACAAGTTTTATGATATTATCCACGCAGAAAAATACAAAGGCGAACCAAAGTATACGAGGTTGATCAGACCATCATGCACCGGTTTTGATTAGACAATATATTAGTGGGTGCACCCAATAAAATATCGTCATGATCAAGCTTGATAAGGAGATAGCTTGCAAAACTAGGCTAACTTAGCAGCATTAGTCAAATTTAGAACGGGAAAAAGAAAAGATAAGGAATAGGAGTTTAAGTGATGGCTCAAAATCTGATTTTCTTCTCATCTCTGACTAGGCTTGCAACTGGTTTCTCTGGCGCTGAAAAGGTTGATTCCAATCTTCAGTTCTGAATTATCCAAAATGTGACTCGGATCCGAAATGTAACGTCTGAGCTGTGACGTAGAAGACGTTGCACACTCTCAAGATTAGCTGGTAGAGCTAACTGGTATGCTACTACCAACGTGTCTTAAACTTCAAATGGCCTGATGTACCTGGCCTCAATTTCCAGCTCCGTCAAAACTGATTGTTCCTCTGGTAGGAGAAAACTTCACCCAAAGCAATTTGGTCTTCCCAAGACCTACCAAAATCCAAGACGCAAAATCTCAATACATCTTCAAGCGTCTGGATTGACCTCTCTGCTTGCTCGTCCCACGGTACTCCATGAATCCGACAGATGTGCCTCTCGTGCAATGCTGCCAACTTCTTAGTAGATAAACCAACTTTGAAAGTGTGCTGACTTAGTCAGTCGGTTTACTAAAATCCAATTGGTGCCCTTCCCTCCTTGGGAACAAGGCAATCCTTACTCAAAGTTCATTGTTATATGCTTCTACTTCCACTCCAAATTGTCCAGCGGCTCCAACAAACTTGTTGTTCTCTTGCTAAATTCCTCATGTTGACAAATTCACATCTAATCCTATACCTGGAATTGTCCTTCTTTATTCCATATCACCAATCAGTGGAGGCATATTTCGATACATCTTATTATCTCCTGAATATATGGAATACTGTGACTGGTGTATTTCTTTCATCAACTCGTTCCTCCGTTTGTCAGCCAATACGCAAAGTCTCGCACCATTCTTCAGAGTTCCACTGCTGATCAATTTAGAAACCCTCAAGTGTTCTTGCCAACACTTGATCTCTAAGCCTGCAAAGTGCCTCGTTTTGAAACTACGTCCTCTTGATTTTTGTCCATCAGCCTCGAACTTCATCAATACTGAATCAGCATCCAGCTCCGTCCTTCTATCTCCAGGTAGTATAACCTCCAGTCCAAACTTCTCGATGTCTTCTAGCAGGTGCCACTCCTTGGCTAAGAACTTCGCCATCAGTATCGACCAAGTGCATCAGTGACCACATTAGCCTTACCTGAATAGTACTGCAGGTTGATGTCGAAATCCTTCATCTGCTTCAACCATCTTCTTAGTCTAACATTCAGCCCTTCCTGAGTGAAGACATATTTCAGACTTTGGTAGTCCGTACATATTTTCACTCCCTTTCCATAAAAATCCTGCTTCCATAGCTTCAAAGTAAAGATAATTGCAGCAATTCAAATTTAGGTGTGGAATGATTCTTCTCATGAGTCTGTAGTTGCCTACACGTGTAAGCAATTACTTTCCATGTTGTCGAAGAACGCAACCCAGTCCTTTTCCAGAGACATTACTGTAAATTGAGAACCCACCGGTTCCTGCGGGTAGCGCAAGGATTGGTGTAGTGGTAAGTCTCTTCTTCAGCTCCTTAATGCCGCCTGGCAATCTTTCATTCAGATGAACTCTTCATTCTTCCAAGTGAGCTTCGCCATCGGCTCAGCAATCTTGGCGAAATCCTTCACGAACTTTTGATAGTAGCCGGCTAAGTTCAAGAAACTTCCGAATTGAACTTGGAGTATACCACTCTTCATCAGCAGCTATCTTCCATCGAAATTTCTTCTCTTGACAACATGGCCAAAAATCCACCTTGTCAAAAATCCACGTTCAGATAGCTTACCATAAAACTTCTTTTTCTTCAAAGTTTCCAGAACTTTCATCAGATGTTCTTCATGCTCTTCTTCAGTCTTCGAATATATCAGAATGTTATCTATGGAGAAGATAAACTGATTCAAATACTCATGAAAAACTCTGTTCATGATATTCATGAACACAGCAGAAGCATTTGTCAGTCTAACATCCTGACCACAGAAAACTACCCATACTTGGTGTTTGAATGCCGTCTTGGAAATGTCCTCTTTCCTGACTTTGATTTGATGGAAGTCAAATTTTTAAGTCAAACTTCGAAACATCCTAACTCCACACAACCAGATCAAACAGATCCTCGATCCGACAGAAAGTACTTGTTCTTTAGTGTCTGGTAACCGATGCACATCCGTTGTTCCATCCTTCTTGGGCAAAAACAAGATAGGTGCTCCCTAAGGTGAAGTTCCACCCTGAATAAATCCTAGAGCCTTCATTGATCTGGTCCTTCATCTTCTATGATCTTCGAGTCTGAATCATGCCTTATTGTAGGAGGCAGGGTCTGCTGGATAGAAAGAGAGTCCCTAGATTGTGGCCTAACAGGTGTTGCTGGGATATGAGCTCTAGTTTGATAGAAAGATAAGGGGCAGTCCTTTACCCGATGTTTAGCAGATCCATATGCCAAACATCGTCCCAATCTCTTTCGGCAACCAACGGCCTGATGACCAGGCCTCTTGCAATAGTTACAAGCCAATAGTGTCTTACGACAAGACTGCCAGAAAGTAGGGTACTTGATGGGACCCAAATATCTTCTAGATTCAGGGATATCCTTCCTAGGACAAAAGTTCTGCTCTAACTTGGTTGGAAATAACTAAGGCTACATCATGACGTTCTTCATGTCTTCCCTCGTGATATTCTTCTGTTCCCGCTGGGCTTCATCTTGAGCTTTCTAGAACTCCAGGATTACTTGAAATAGGGCAACCATTTGTAAGATGTTTGCTGGTACTGGTGGAGCAACAAAAATGGATACCCCACCAAGGAAATGTAACTCAGTTGAGATGAGGTAGGAATCGCCAGTGTAGGGAAAACTTCACTGGGTGCACTATGAGGACGGTCAAACAGCCGCGAGGGAAAGGACCCTGGGCTTGGTTGAGGAGATGGGGTATGATCCGGAGATGACACCTTATCGCCAGCAGAATTTGGTCAACAGTCATTCTCTGGATGGTTTAGGATGCAAACATAAGCAAGGTATCCTACCAGTCTATAATCAAACAAAAATATTTATTTATAATATATTTCGGTCCTATGTTGTGACAAATTGATGTTTTAGTGTTCTAATTGTTTCTAAATATGTTTTCCTAAGTTGTTGTTGAGACCTGCATGGGCCACCACTAAAAACATGTCACGACCCGATCCCAAATAATTGGGTCGAACCGGATCATGCCCAGCCTGCACCGTTGTTGAGACGGCAGCAGTAAGCTGTATCACTCATGCAGGTAAATAAACAACACAGTCTAATTGTCACAACTTTAATAATTCGAATAGTTTAAAAAAAAACTTTTTACAATAAAATGAAAGATACATCTGTAATACACTGTTTTCCACAACATCATGAATTATAAAAGAAGAAAAATCTAGGCATCCAGCTCATCAGTCTCGAGATCATCGTCCTCTAGTTGGAATCTCAGGAAAAATACCGTGGAACAAAGCATCATCAGCGATACCTAAAATGTTGGGTCTCCAGTCAGGAGGGAGCAAAGTACAATTACGAATATCCAATAATTCAAATAATAATTTGAAATTTGCAATGTTAAACAATTTGAAATACTTTAACAATATTTTTCAACAATTCTACAATTGAAAACAATGTGATTTGAGTAGGTAACGAACTATGACCGGCTTGGGATGATTCAATTATATCCTAATGATACGGTCCGGCCTATCCTCGTGTATAGGAGGAATCAGCTCGCACAATCAATGATGCAATATAGGGGTATTGGTCATAGACGCTACACTACTCCCCCAATATCCCGAGTCAATCAGATTCAATCAATGAGTCAATATTTGAACTCTAGGAGAGAGTTTCGTGTAGCAATGTGGTTTAAAATTGTAATAAAATAATTACTAGATAAATTACCAAATAGACATAACTGCACTTGCCTTTGTTATTGTGACTGGATCGAGAGTCTGTACCGGGGAACTAGGTCAAACACTTTCTCGAAATCCTACATTTGAGATTCCAGACTTAGAAACAATATTCAACCCATATCTAGATGTGCTAGTTACAATCTCTAGTAGTAATGTCCTAATCAGGTTTTAAGTTGTATTAATCTACAGCTAACGATTACTTCGCAACTACGTGCGTTGATTAAGCCGGTTAATTGAATTATTTGGAAATACACGAGAATCAATTACAATTTGGAAAACTTTGTGTTTTGTAATATATTTATAAAAATACAATTTCTTTTAGCGATAAACCGTAAATTAATAATATTTTATTCATTTTAACTAAATTCGTAATTAACCAGTAATCGCGATCTAATCTACGATTTATGCGACTAACCAAAAACCACCCAAATTACATCCACCAGAAAAAAAAAATAATAAACTACGCTACAAAATACAGTGGCACAGCTAAAGGTCCTAGGGTGGGCTTATGCCCTGTACAATTTTCTTTTACATCAAATAAGAGAAAAGTGATTTAATTAATAAATAAAGTGCAGTAATTAAATAACTATAATATATAGCCTAAATATTAAATAAAATAATTAAAAATGAAAGCTACGAGTCTCAGACTCGGTCCATTCCTCAAAATTCGGCTAATACCCCAACGTCCGGTCGGACCGGTGCGTTTGCATTTTGCCGGGGCCCACAGACCGGTACGGTCGTCGCCCGAAAAATCAGTTTAGAAATTCATTTTCGAAAACCAATTTTGAAATCAATATAAATATAGTTTTTGTAAAAATTTGGGCAGCACTTCCTCTATTTCGGGACAAACCCAAAACTGGAAAATGCGCTACGAAAAACCTGCAATTATTCCAACCCAAAATAATCCCGCAAATATCCACCAAAATATTTTCAAGCCACCAGAAATAATTCCCAAACAACCGAATTTCCCGAAATACTCGGGAATTCCATAATCAAACCAATCCACACAACCAACAAATAAAATCACAGAAAAATAAGCTAACGCAGCTAACCGAAAATACTACGCTGCTAACCGGATTTCCCAAAGGGAAACCGGGGACCGATCCTCATCATGGACTCGACACGGGAGGGACGAACTACTCTGATTATCAAGAAATTTACCGAGAGGCTCGATGACGGAGTCCGAAGGGTGGCCTCGGACTCGGGACGCGCCGTCATGGACTCGAGAGTCTCCGGACAGCGGGTCAGGTAGCCGACGAGCCGCGGGAAGCGGGGACAGCGGGTCTACGACCAGGAACGGGCCGGACAACAGAACATCGGGCCGGAGAGGGTCCGCGGGAAAAGCTCGCGAGCAGATCTGACCCGCTGGAAAGCGGCAGCAGCTCGCCAGAAGGGCGCACTGACGCGGGGAGGTGCTGGACCTTGCCGGAAGGGCTCGCTGGACGGGGTGGCTCAGGGTGGCTCGGGATGGCTGGCTAGGGCAGCCTAGCCGAAGAGAAGGGGGCGCGCACGGCGGCGCGGGCCGGTCGCACTGAGGCGCTGACGGCGGGGGTCCGCCGGGAGGAGCGCGGGAAACTGCAGCGGGGAGGAGCTCCGCCGGGGGTGGCGCTCGGCGCGGGGAGGAGGGGCCGCGAACGCTGGGCGCGGATGGCCGGAAGGGGTCGCACGGTGGGGAGAGATCGCCGGAGATGGGCGGTCGACGACGGGGCGGTCGGCCAGAAAGGCGCTGAACCCGCGGGAGAGGGGCTCGTGCGCGGGGCTTCCGTCGGTCGGGGCGCGGCAGACAGCAAGGAGGACGCGCGGGAAGACGTGGCCTCGAAGAGAGACTCGACGGGTGGCGGCCGGAGAGACCGGATCTAGGGCTTGGGAAGGGTTAGGTGGGAGTGGGTTTCTTTCTCCAGTGAGAGGGAGAATGAGAGTACGAGGGAGAGAATGAGTTGGTAAGTTGAGAGCTTCTCTTCTGTTGAAGAGATGGGAAAAGAGGGGAGTTAAATAATGGGGAGTGGCTGTGAGGTGTGTGGAGAGTACCAAAGGGAGGGGAGAGAGTTAAGGAGGAGTTGAGAATGTGAAACGAGGGGTTGTGAGGAGTTACGAAAATGAGGTGTGAGTTGTTGAACGTGGGAAGGGGAAGAGGTGCTGGTCCAAATTGGACCGGCTCTCCCAAACATTTTTTTTAATTAAACCAAATTCAAATCAGAATTGAGAAATAAAAAGAAGGGATTGGGCTCGGGCCTGGGTCTGGGCTCGGACTCGGGTCTGGGTCCGAAATCAAAAATCCAAGTTGTTATAATTTTCAAAAATCCTTTTTCACCCAAAATAATTAATAGTAATATTTAATAATAATAATTTTAGAAAACGCTAATAATAATACCAGAACATTATTTAATTAATAAATACAAATTATGGGTTTCACACCTGGTCAAACATTGGTCAATTAGTCCGTTTACTAATTTTTAGGTTATACACAAAATTTTAGGTCATTCAGAGTCGTTTGAGTCGATTTGGATCAAGTTTAACCCAAAGTTGACTTCTGTCAACTTGGTCAACTTGTCGGCCAATTCGACCGAACTAGGCTCCTAACGACGAACCTAATCTGTCCAAACACTTTCTATAGTCACATCAAAAGAATTTATTACATTACCTATATTTATACATTCATCACAATTAATATAGATACATACACAAACATATATATACATATATACAAATTAGGAAAGAAAACATGTTTTGGGAGTGAACAATGATGTTGGGGCTGCTAGTAGAGGGTCTAAATCTGAGCAACAGAATAATATGAGACTATAAGAGTAATCTATGTATAAGGTATTACAATCAATAGTAAAATCCCTATAATATATATATATATATATATATATATATATATATATATATATATATATATATACATACATACATATAGGCTTATATGGAAATATAAGTATATACCAAGAATAAAACCAACGAAGGTCGATTCCGATCCTGAAGCAAGCTCCCAGGTCTGAAATCAGAGTCTCGACCCTCACATAAACACATTTTCGAAGTTAAGCATTTAAAGAATTATATCTATATATATACATAAATATATATATCTATATACATTAATAGGTAAAAAATATATATATATACATTAATAGGTAAAATACCATATATGCCTAAAAATAGGTAGAAAATATGAATCAACCCCGAGAGTTGATTCCCACAAGTCCCAAACAGTGTCCAAGGACCAAATACTCAGAAATTATCGTCAAAAATCTCAGGAATCGAAATATCACGTAAATCCCAAATTTCCAATTCAATGAAAACTCGATTTTTCACAAAAAGGATCAAAACGCAAAATACTCAGAATTAACCCACGAAACTTGGCAAATAGGTCGGTCTCGACACGTGGGACGTGCTCAGGTATTGGAAAATCGATTTTGTATGTCGAAGAGGGTATTCACGCTCGATTGCGCACCACACGTGCAACAAGAAGCCTTGTGCTCGTGCACACGGCTAGGTAGGGTCATGGGATAGGTCTAGGATATGTCGACACGACACAAAGTCGTAGCGATGTGCCACAGTGGTGCGCGCAACAGCGAGTGGCCTGAGCGCGCGCACGCGCGTGCGTGCTCATGCACGCTGTTGTCGCTCGTAGCTTGCGCGTCGGGCCACGCCACGACTCAGGATCGAGTCCCTGGTTAGTCTAGGTATAGGGCTACGTGTTCCAACTTCTGGTATGGGCCCTCGACGCGCCGTGTTCGCGTACGAAGGCCTTGTCAGCGACAAATTTCAGCCCGTGTGTACAGTTCAGTCGACCAGTGCAAGCGCAGTTACTCCACGCTCGCTCGACGAAACATCATGAAATTTTACGGGCATGTGGACAGAGGTTTCCCCTACGTTCCTATAAAATTTCACGCAAGACGGAGCTCTGTGCGTCGAGTTATGTCACACAGACTGCAGGGCGTGCCCGGGACCGTGTACGGGATCTCGTGCACGCGTGTTCGTGTCCGTTCGGATGCCGAAATTGTGTCAATTTCCGATCCGTCTTCACGAAAGTTGTTACAAATCATATATGGAAGGATTTCATGAAAACAGAATAAAAAAATTAACACTTTTCAATTCTACGTGGCATTTTGCCGTACACGTGCAACGTGAGACCGATACGTGTCCGATACCGCTATCAAACGAAGTCAAAACCCAACCAAACTTCAGGGACATGTCAAGGGTACCTATATGGATGCAATAACAAAGAAAATTTGGAAGAACAAAGGTAGAACGAGTTTTACCTATTGGGTGTCGGGAACCCAATGAAAGTAAGTCCTCGAACGCTTTGTAGGCCAATTTCTCCCAAGCAAATGCCTTCAACTCCTTGCTAGCAATATTCCAGCAAGTTCTCCTCTTCCCCACGAGCACAACAGAATTCGTCTATAGTGAAACGGACTCCGGGTGCGAAAGTTAGGGTTTGGAGAAGGTGAAAAAAAGGGGTTTCACTTGGAGGCTACGTGCTTCCTCAGAAAAGTAAAAAAGAAGGGGGGCTGTTGTAGCCGACCATAGGAGGGGGTATTAGGGTTAGGGTTTACACATGGACCAAGCACCCTCAAGTTGCAAGAAGGCCCATGTCAAAAAGGCTTAAAAAGGCTTAATGCAAAAATGACTTAAAAATCATTTAAACCACTCCAAAAATAGAGATAAAATCTAAATAGTTTTAAAAAACCAAAATGTTAATTTTAATTACATTATTAGGCTTCTAGTGAAGGTTAACTAAGGTCAAACTACTTATACTACCAAGTCACCAGTCTACAACCAATCAAATCATACTGCAATCAATCTAATTAATAAATAGATAAAAATTCAAATAAAAATCATAAAAATTCAAATAAATCACAATTACTAAAATATCCTTGAAATTGAAAAGTGGGTGTGACAGAGAGCGAGAGAGAGAAGTCAACATAAAAAAATTAAAGTATAGAGAGGGAGAGGGGAGCTGCAGGAAAGAAGGAGCTGGAGAGGAGACAGGGACTTACCAAGCCGCGTTGCGTCGGTGGCGCACGATCACAAGGTGGAGGGGAGTGGTCGACTACAGGCGCAAAGGGGATGAAGTGATGGCGCGTGTGCGGGGCTCGCCGCTGCCGCGGCTGGCGGGGGACAAGGATATGGCACGCGCGCGTGGGGCTATCAAGCCGGTCAGCGAGCATGTGGAACGGGGATGATGCTTAATTCCAGGCAGCGCTGGGGAAGCGGTCGCCGGATCTGCAGGGGTCGACCTCTCACGTCGGTGGCACGGACGAAGGAGGTAAGTTGGGGTTTTGTGTTTGGATTTTGGTGGGGTTTTGAGAGGTTGGCCGCGTAGGATAGCCAACGGCGGCGGTGATGAGGTGTTGGGGTAGTTGTCCGGGCAAGATGATGGTTACGACCGATAGGAGAAGTGGGTTGCGGTGGTGGTATTGGCGATGGTGGTGGCGGTGATTCTTTTGGTGGCGATGGTGATGATGATGGTGAGAAGAAATAGGCGTGATGTTGTGGCAGTGGAGGTTGTTTAGGAAAGGCTGGCCGGAGTCAAAGGGTGCCACGAAGTTGTGTGGCAGTGGCCGTATGAGGATAGTCAGGATGGTTGGCTGGTTCTAGTTGTGATGTCGGTGATGGTGATGGTGATGGTGCTGGCAGTTGATGGGTGGCTGTAGGCCAACTTGGCCGGGATCGGGTGAGAAGGTGGATGGCTACGATGGTGGTGGTAGAGATCCTGGTGGTGCTACGGTGGAAGCTGAGGACAATAATCGGTAGCACAGTTAGGTTAGGGATTGGATGTGAGGGTTAGGTTAGGAATCTATGGATTTAGTCCAGTGTCGGACACAAAATCTCGAGGTGGAATTGTGTCCGGAGTGTCGGACACGACATGGATGATGTATATGTACAGAATAATTTATTGGAAAGACATTCGGGGTCAAACCCGAAGTTGTCACGGCTGACATGGAAACGTTTGGACACCTATACGATGCACGACACTTATGGGTGGAGAAGAATTTGGACTTGTGAAATTTATTTAGATTCTATGGAAAAGGGCAAAGAGGAGCTCTCTTTAAATAGGAGGTGGTGCTCCTAGATAGATATGGACTAGGATACTCAAATCTCCTTTAGATAATTTAATATTAATTTAAATAGATTTAAAGCGAACTCAATCCAAATCCGAATCAAATTTAAATCTAGGTAAATCTATCTTTACATTAAAAATAGAATCCATTAAATAAATTCATATTTGTAAATCAAAATAATTAATTTAAATATCAATAAAAAAATCTTAAAATTTATTTTTATGAACACTAAAATTATAATAATAATTAATTTAGAAAATTCATAATAAGTATTTAAATATTAATAGAAAATAACTTAAAATACCTTTTTGCAAATAAATAAAATAATATCAATTAGTTTTTGAAACTCAAAATATGTATAGAAATAATTTCCATGTACCTTGCATATAAAATAGAATAAAAATATTATTTCTTTATATCATTACTTATACTTGTATAGCTTTTAAAAAAATAAAGTTGGACAATCTTGACGCGACGTATTTTATAAATATCGACGACTAAAATATTTACCTTATATTAATTTGGAAAATATACTTATTTTTTAAAGAAAATTTTGTATACAAGAAAATATTATACATCGCATATTCATAGTCGCATTTGACGTACAAATATTTAAATTAAAATAATATGAAAGTAAATTGATAAAAAATTATATAGTAAAATTTTAGGGGGTTTACAAGAGTTAAAGAGAAGACTTACTATAACACATAGTGGATTACTCAAAGGTGGATGTGGGACCTTACTTGGACCCGAGATGGTAGTTGATTCAGCTGAGAAGGTCAAGTTGATCAAGGAGCACCTCAGAGTTGTCCAAGACCGGCAGAAACACTGGGTCGATAGCTACAGAAGACTGTTGGAGTTTGTCATAAGAGACATGGTGTTCTTAAAGATTTCTTCTACCAGAGGCACTATCATATTTGGGAGGGATGGTAAGCTTAGCCCTAGATACATCGGTCCTTTCGAAGTGATTGAGAGGATCAGAGACGTTGCGTACCGGCTAGTACTTCCCACTAGCTTGGATAGGGTACACAACATTTTCCATATATTTCAGCTTCGTCGATATATTGCTGATTTTAGCCACATAGTGGATTACTCAGAGCTGGAGGTGGGACCAAGCCTTGCATATGTAGAGCAGCCCATGGAGATCATCGGCCGCAGGGAGAAACGGCTAAGGAATCAGACAATTCCTTTAGTCAGAGTTATGTGGCGACATCAATCTCCTGGAGAGTCTATGTGGGAGCATGAGGACGAAGTGCGAGAGCACTTCCCTAGCCTTTTTGTTTGATTGTTGTATTTCAATAAAATGTTTGATTGTTGGATTTCAATAAAGTATAGTTGTTCTCTAATTTTCGAGGACAAAATTTTCTAGGGGAGATTTGTAAACCCATTTTCCTTGAATTAATAAAGTTTAGTATTTTTCCTGATATTTAGAATTATTTATTTTTAATTTATTTTGTTTAATATTAATTTTTTGATTAATAATAACATCATTATAATTTTTATGAAGCAAGAATAATTGTTTAATAATTATTTAAGGATTAATGAGAAGGAAGGTTCTAGTAATTTTAGTCAAATGGTTAGTTAATTAATTAACCAAGGCTAAAGCTAATCTAGAATGTTCTTCTAACTAATCCTAAGAAACTTTATCTTTTTCTAACAAACCATAACAACCTCTAACAAACTTTTACTCCAAATTTGTAATAAACTAATTGATTTTGTAATAAAATAGTTTCTTTCTGCAAAATCCCTTTTACTTTCTCAAACTCTATTTAAACTGGTCACTCTCTCTCACTCTCTCTCTCTGTTCACTCATTCGAGAGCATCAGAGCTCTGTTTAAAATCTTTCCCCAAATTCCCTCTTCTTCCCCCATAGCCGAGCCCCCACAATCCCTAACCCTAAATTCCAGAGTCAGCTATGGCGACGACGACCACCTCCACCATCAATAGCAGCTAGGCACTCTTCTTCCCGACGTCGTGGCACGAGAAGCTTCCGACGACTGCGTGAGGATCGTCTTCTCCGACGATTCTTTTCTCTGACGTATCGGCGAGACGAGCTTAGTGCACACGATGTTCTATGTCAGAATTGGTGCTCCTCCATTTTCTCAAATTTCCTTGAAGATTGGATCCAAAATCATCTGAGACTCTATTCCCCTATGTGTGCTTATAACCTGTTTGATGAAAGGCCTCAACAGGATCTCGAACGATAACTTGACACGAAGAGACCATGTTTGACTCCTTGGGATCACATCTTCATTCCAGCTCAGATCATCTCTCCTCAGGTATTATTCTACCCTTCTAGATGTTGAAGAACACATCATTTTATACCTAGAATTGATGAGGGTGCTGGACAGGACTACGATCGGGATACGAGGGAATTTGGGTTGTTCGTGTCCAACATTGTTCGTATCCAGCGTTGTTCGTGTCCAGCGTTGGTCGTGTCCAGTTAGTTCATGTCTAAGCGTTGAGTGTTGTATGTAGACAGGCTAGGATTGAAGTAGCAGTGGTGCGAACCTATAATTTGAATTGAACGTAATTCATTTGGGTTTGTATATGGTTCTGTTCGGTTGGGTTTTAACTATGATTTTGTTGGCTTAGGTTTTGTATATAATTTTGCGGAGTTTGGGTTTGTATATGGTTTTTCTGGGTTTTAGTTTTATATGAAATTTTATTAGACTTTGAGTTGTAGGTGGATTGTGATTAAGCAATACTGTTGGGCATATGCATCAAGTTGGCCTGTGGGCTAGGCCTAACAGGCCGGGTTCATTAAAGTGTTAATTGATTATAAGAGATTGTGGGGATGGGCCGAGCCTAATGTAGCTGGGCTAGCAGAAGTTTCACTAGGTTGGTTTACAAATAGTTAGTTACAATTAGCCATCTATATTGTTTAAATATTAGAAGTATTTTGGTAACTAGTTTTTAGTAGAAGCGTAATTATTTACTATAAAGTTGTGTTAGGGTTTTAACCTATTTTGTTTAGTTTTTATTTTGCTAAGTAAAAATACCTTTAATAAATTATTTATCTAGTTAATATCGATTTGCTAGTAAAATATTTTGAATCTAAGTATTATCTAAATAATGTTAAGTAATTTCTTGAATCTATATATAGTAGATAGTGTATGATTGGCAAATAGACAACTAGTTAGTAATAATAGTGAATTGTCTTTATTTATAATCTAACAACTTGTACCTAATTTAGGCGGACCTAGAGACTACTATCTTCCTATTACCGATCTTTCAGAGTAAGGGAAGTACTTCTATGATTTTGACTCATTTACTTCATGCCATGGTCTTTTCAAATTGAACACATTGTTACACGCCTTGGTCTATTATTCTGGTTCATGATCTTTTACTTGTATCTGGGGGAGGGAAAATACTACGGATATGTGACCAAATCCCAACTTATGATTCATGTTGATAGCTTAAATCTCACACCTGTGCACGTAGGATTTAGGCCTTACCATTTACTTGTTTTTATTCATGGTCTTTACCCAGCCGGGCACATGTCTTAATATGTATTTCAAATTCACTTGTCATGATCTTTTGATTACCTGTTCATATTCAGTTTAGATTACGTATTACTTTTCATGATCATTTTTTTTAATTGTTCCTTTATTTGTTCACATATTGTACTTGTTTTATTATTATAGATTGTACTTTGTTCCACTCCTGACTGGATATGTTGCAGGTGAGCTTAAGGCTATATGTTCTGCCTACTATGGGCAGGAGCCCGAGGCCTAGTTGAGCAAGATGACACCACTCAGGACTTAGGAGCAGCTGACATTTAGACTTAGTTTCATTTTGTCTAGTAGATTTTACTTTAGATATTGTATTGTGAGGGTACTTGTGGATTGGACTATCACCCTTATTTCTGTCTCCGGATTTGTCTCCAACTTAGTGTAAAAGGTGTAATAATGGCTGGACTTGTGGTATGTATTGTGATGTACTCTGGGATGTATTAGATGTTGTGATATTGATTTTATGATATTATCTTGAGTTCTTAGATACTTAGTACAACTTACTACGTTGAGTCTACAATGTAGGCTGGGCGTGTCCGACTCGTAATCGATTATTTGGGAGCGGGTCGTAACATGTTTTTAGTGGTGGCCCGTACAGGTCTCATCTTAATGGTACTTAGGCAATAGAGTGCTATTAGGGAGCCAACTAAAGTAAGGAAAACTCATCACAACATAGGATCGGGGGAAATTAGTTACAGTTATTATTACTAAGTTGCTTATTGATTTTTAGGACCTAGCAATCAACCATTTTTTTATTTCAGGATGGTTCATACACGGAACACCGGGACCATTGAACCCCCTGCATTCGAGGCACCCGAGATTCTATCGCCTCCTCTGCTTCCTCAGACAATCACTATTGATAGCACTCTACTGATGGGGATCTGCCAAAAATTCGTCAACTCCCAGAGTGATCAGGCCGCTCAGTTCAGAGCCACTGTTGCAGATGTACTCTGATCCAGAGAGACTCTACCAGCACCACCAGCACCACCAGCGAGACAGGGGACTGCTAGAGATTTTAAGAATCTCAAGCCCCTAGACTTCTACGGGACATAGGAAATTCTCTACGCCGACGAGTGGCTAGAGAATGCCGAGAAGCTACTCCAGATCTCCCGCATTCCTGAGGACCTATATGTCAAGGCAGCCAGCATACAGCTATATGATGTCCCTAGAGCATGGTTTAGAGAGGAGCCACAACTAGCCACTCCACGACTTCTTTGGACAGACTTTAAGAGGCTGTTCAAGAAGAAGTTCTTCCTGGAGGTTGCCCAAGACAAGCTCAAGAGCTAGTTCAAGTCACTACAACCGGACAGCATGACCGTGGACGAGTATACTTTCGAGTTCACCCGATTCAGCCACTTTGCAGAGAACCTGGTGAGCACTCCGTAGGAGAGAGCTCGAAGGTTCAAGAAAGGACTTGCTCGAGAGATACGCATGGCGATTACCATTAGCAGGGCAACGTCTTATGTAGACATCCTCTGTGTTGCCCAGGGAGTTAAGAAGGACATGGACACGCAGATCAAGAGGGATAGAGATGTTGGCACCAACAGCTACCAGGGTCCATCGAAGTGGACCAATACTCAATCGAGGCCATTACAGCATCCAATACCGTAGCAGCCGTATCGTCCTACCAGAGCTCCTACACCCAAGAAATAGAGGCAGACTAAGATTGAGACGGCAATAATTTGTGCTTACTGCCACCGGCCAGGTCATCACTTCGATGTGTACTGCAAGAGGCCTGGACTCTGCTTATTCTGCGGATCTTCTATACACCAAATAAGGGATTGTCAGCAGGCTACCGCTCGTCTTGTCCTTGGAGCAGCTACAGGACCCCGGGGAACTGAAGGACCACCTGCACCACCGAGTGGACCAGCTGCATCGCTACCGAGGGGACCTCCTCTTCAAACTTAGCAGCAATATTTTGTCCACAATCAGCAGCAGAGGGGATATCCACAGCAGGGATAGGCGTATGTTATGGCTACAGTAGAAAGGATGAACCAAGTATGATTACAAGTTCTATTCTGTTCCATTCATTTTCTGATGTTGTACTGTTTGACTCGGGCGCTATACACAGTTTTCTATCTTGACTTCCTACATGGATACGACTTCACACTAGTACCTACTAGGAAGAACTGTCGAATTATGATAGAAGGATGAGTAGTACTAGTTAGTGACATGTATGATTACCCTATTAGCATAGCTGAAAGGGAATTTAGGGCCCAGCTCCTCCTAATGTCACTTTATTTGATGTAGCCCTCGGGATGGATTGGTTGAGTAAGCATTATTCCGTGATAGATTTCCATCAAGGGAAGGTTATATTTAGTCCGCTGGGGGTCCCACCATTTGAAGTTAGAAGGCAGATTGCTGAGAAGCCCTAAGGAGTCTACTTCGGAGCTGTTGTATAAAAGAAAGAATTATCGCATCCACTCAATGCAGAATTTCTAGATATCTTTCCTGAAGATTTGTCGAGATTGCCGCCAGACCGAGAAGTAGAGTTCACTATTGACTGAGTGCCAGGATAAACACCAGTATCTCAGAATTGCTACAGGATCAACCCGAAGGAGGTAATAGAGATGAAGGCCCATATTGATGAGTTAGAGGGGAAGGATTTTAATCGATCGAGTGCTTCACCCTGGGGAGCATCGGTCCTTTTTGTGCCTAAGAAGGACATAACCGTTAGGATGTGTATCGACTATCAGACACTCAATAATATCATAATTAAGAATAAGAACCATTTACCCCATATAGATGAGCTCTTTGATCAGCTGAATGGAGCGAAAGTCTTTTCGAAGATAGATCTGCAATTCAGGTATCATCAGATAAATGTCAAAGAATAAGACTAAGACTGCTTTTAATACCCATTATGGCCAATATGAATTTCTGGTGATGTCCTTCGGACTCACCAATGCTCCAGCTGTTTTTATGAACCTCATGAATAAGGTTTTCCACCAGTATCTAGACAAGTTTTTGGTAGTCTTCATAGATGTTATCCTAATCTACTCTAAGACACCGGAGGAATACGAAAAGCACCGGAGGATAGTCCTGGAGACCCTGAGGAAAGAGAACTTGTATAGAAAACCCTCAAAATGCAAGTTTTCCTAGATAGAGTAGAGTTTCTGGGCCATGTGGTGACTGGGCATGGAATTGCTGTGGATCCTAAGAAGATTGAAGCAGTGAAGTCATGGGCCACTCACAAGTCAGTAGCTAGATTCGTAGCTTCCTAGGGCTAGCAGGTTACTACAGGAAGTTTGTGAAAGACTTTGCTAAGATTGCTGAGCCGATGACCAAGCTTACTCGGAAGGACGAGGAGTTCATCTGGACGGATGCCTGCTAGTCAGCATTTGATTAAAGAGAAGGCTTACTACAGCACATGTTCTAGCTTTGCCTTCGGGATCTGGAGGGTTTACCATCTACAACTGTCACTACCACATTTTAGTCTTGAGGGTATTTTGGTCATTTTAGTTTTTGTGAATTATTTTATTATTTATTGCAATGGTGATGTGATTTTTGACTTTTGCTAGTTGTGACTTTAGAGACTAGCCTAGAGTTTGACTTTAACTTTGACTTTGGTGACTTAGTTAGCATGGTATGGGACCCTAATACAACTTAAGTTGGTCTTAATTGACTTGAGTATGGCTAGGGTTCATGAGAGGATTGGAAGAGTTTTGTATTTGGACTTATGGCTAAGGGGTTGAGCTAGCTAATGATCTTGGCTCAAAGCCCATTCATGAAACCCTAACCCTAATCCCCTACATGGTCGGCTACCACAGCCCAAGTAGGACCTAATTTTAGCCTATATAATATCTCTTCATGACCACTTGCCTCTTTTAGAAATCCCCCTTTAGGAAACCCTAATTTCTTCCCCCTTTCATCATTCCTCCACCAAATTGATCCCAATCTTTTGTATTTGATTCCAAATCTGGAGTAGAAGTTGAGGGAGGCTAGCTTGCAAGGAGGAGAGCTCATTGGGACATTGTTTGAGGAAGGAGACTTCACAATTTGGGGCTTTTTCTTGGAGATTGCCTCTCTATAGGTAATCCCTTCAAATTACCTTAAAATCCTAATTTTTTTCACAGATGCATCCATCTAGGTATCCCCTAGCTGTAGAAAAAGTTTGGTGAAAATTCGTGTTGATTTGTTGTCCGTATCAGACACGTATCAGTGTAGGTTTATAGGTGTTTGATAAAATGCCTCAATGGAGATTTTATTATTATTTTTGAAATCTTTTTGAACAAATTTGTAGAGCTACATGTGCTCTTGGATTTTGTGCATGACTGAGTCAATCATCGGCTTTGTGTCGTATCGAATGAAGGGTTGGACACGCCGTACAGACCATATGAGCAGTGTCCTACTACCCGACGGCAAGTTCTCCGTGTCTGTGTTACTTGGACATGTGACACTTGGTGGGTGCCTTGGGGCAGTGACTGACACATCAGCCCCTAAGTGGCGTGATGAGTCGTGTCGTATCGGTATCGTATTCGTAAGTGCGTCAATTTCATGTACACTGTATAGTAGCCGTGTCTAGGCTCTGATACGCGTGTCATACAGAGCATAGACACGCCGTGGACACAAAGTGTCGTATCGAGTGTGTAGTCCTACGTGTGGGCCACACATAGACACAACCACGTGACTCCATGTGAGTCTTGTTGTGTCCACGATCTCGTGGACTCGCCGCACGAGCCTGTGCAGTGGTCGTGTCTTGGCGAGTGTTCATGAGTGTCTGGACACATCGTGTCCTGTTGTGTGGACACCATACGACTCGTGGGACACACTGATATATGCATGAGTGTTTACCAACCACTAAATTGAGATTTTTACTTGATTTCATGTTGGATTTGGGTTTTTCCCTATTGTTACTGTTATACGCGTACAGTAACCTGTTTCCTGGGAATTCGAATGAGTTTTATTGATTTCAATTGTAAATTTATGTGTTAAATATATGTGATATCACATCTGGGTTATTTGATTTTGTGTTAGGGTTCAATGTGGAGTTCGAATTGGCTGTGTGGGTGATGATACTTGGGTTTAACTGATACTAGGCTTTGTATTTCTGAAATCAGGTTTATATATATGTACGATGAACTGAAATGAGGGTTACATGGTATTTTTCCTAAGATTTAACCACTTCACTGCTATACACAAAAACCCAGACATCAAACTCTCCCTTACCATGTTCTGTACATACTATTCACTAGTGTAGACAAACGCACTACACACACCTGGTACTTCCTGTCCTGACTGGACCTGTTGAAATATTACAGATGACATTGAAGAGTTCTGTCCTACGTACTACGGAGGAGGCCTAGATGACACCTGCGAGATGGACTCCCAGGAGGACCCAGTCCTTGCAGAGGATATTGCCCCAGTAGTATAGGCTAGTTAGCTAGACTAGTTATCTTACTTTATTGTCTTGTCTTATTTTGGATACATTATGTACTTATTTGGGATATTATTATTTTGGATGTTGTGGAGATGTTATCTTAGATACTTAGACTTCTTCTCCTGTTGTATTTCATTTGGCGACTTTCATATTTATCTATCTTATCGTATTTCAACCTTAGCTGTGATTGAGTTGTACATTTCTATATTGTCCTCCGTTCGGAGAGTATATATTATACAGGTACCTTATAATTGTTAAATGTATGTGACCTAGGACAGCGTTCTACCACCGACACTGCAGCGTAGGCTGGATGTACCCACTTCTCGTGCCCCTACACTGGGTGCGGGTCATGACACATTTTTAGTGGTGGCCCATGCAGTTCAAGATTTGTAGTGGTATTCGAACTAGAGTATCACTACAGCATGCAGTAGGATGTAGGATATAGTTTTGAGGTACTCAATCACATTAGGAAAACTCTGATCTAATACTTGCCATCTAAACTCTTGTTGATTAAATGCTTTCCTTTGAATGAATAACTATCCTCCTTTGATTTTTCGCTTCATTCTCAGTCATTGCATTTTGTTTTGATCTGTCTTCAGGATGGTTATGGAGACATGATCTCATCGCTCCGGTCCGGGGGATACGATCGAGAGGTCGGCCACCTCTCGTCCTGTTCAGCAGGGCCTCGAGACCGCAGCTCCTCTTGTGCCAGCTCAGGTTCACATTTCTGCTGCATTTGGAGGTGCACCTCCGCCTGTACAAAGACTTTTCTCCGTCATTCATGATTTCTCTCGGCAGTAGCCCCCTTCGGGATCAGTTGATGCAGCCCAGTTGTTCGACTTCTTTCCGAGGATGGTGGTGGCCCAACGACAGCAGTCCGTTCATTTTCAGCAGGGCATAGAGAATGCCCATCAGCTTGTCCTGACGACGGTGGAGAGAGTTATTGTGCAGCCCCAGGCAGCCTAGATGCAGCCGTATCAGCCGAAGATGCCAGGGATCCAGGACTTTCAGAAGATGCGTCCGCAGGACTTCCGCGGCAGTGAGAGGATTCTGTATGCGGATGACTGGATAGAGCACATCGAGGAGATCTTCCGGCTGGCGGAGATTCCAGCACGATTGTAGATTGAGGCGGCAGGTAGTCAGATGCAGAAGCTGGCCCGCACATGGTACCAGACAGACCTGAGAGTCGGTACAGAGGGACAGACTTGGGCAGCCTTCAAGAAGCTGTACAATGAGAAGTTTTTCCCTGACACAGCTATTGGCGCCTTGGAGACGCAGTTTGAGAGCTTAGTTCAGGTCAGCCAGACTGTCGAGGAGTACGCTGGGGAGTTCTACCGTCTGGGCAGATTTTTTGAGGGACTCAGTGAGACGACGAAGGCCCAGAGATTCTGGAAGGGGTTAGTCAAGGAGGTCAAGTCATTGACCAAGAGTGACCGGAGTGTCACTTTTGAGAAGATTCTGGTGGGTGTCCTAGCGGCAGAGGATGATCTTGAGCTGAGGCTCAAGAGGGGACGAGACGCTCATGGAGCCAGTGGCAGCAGAGGACCGGCCAAAAGGCCTCACTTTCAGCAGCAGCACCAGCACCAACAGAGGTAGTTCCAGCCACAGCAGTTCCAGGGGCAGGGCCGTGCACCTTTCCAACAGGTACAGCAGCAGCAGCCGAGGTTTCAGCCACAGGCACTCAGGCAGCAGCCCGTTAGTTGTGGCTTCTGTAAGAAGCTAGGGCATGTGTGGAATGACTACAGAAAGAGGCTCGGGAGGTGCCTACTCTACGGTTCGACGGAGCACCAGCTGAAGGAGTATTCCATGTCTTCAGGACGAGCAGCTCCGGGAGCGGGAGCCAGAGCTCCAGCAGTACAGCAGAAGGGACCCTTGTAGACTCAGTAGCAGAGGTTCGCTCAGCATCAGCAGCAAGCCAGAGGAGGTCAGCAGGGGCAAGCTTTCGCTATGGCAGCTGAGGATGCAGAGGCTATCGGAGAGCTGATCGCAGGTTCAATTCTTCTCGACTCTATTCCAGCTTTTGTATTGTTCGATTCAGGGGCTTTCTACAGCTTCGTATCTGTATCTTTTGCTATTAGACACCACCTTGTATCTAAATCATTGCCTAGGACTTATAATATCACGATCGGGGGTGGTATTATCTTTGTTAGTGATATTTAAGGGTCAGAGAGTTGATTTAGGAGGCCGAGAGTTGGATGTGAGTCTGCTCATGATGCCATTGCCGAACTATGATATTCTACTCGGTATAGATTGGTTGAGCAGGTACCACGCCAGCATAGATTGTCACGGGGGTGAGTTCTTTTCAGAGCATCCGGAGAGCTAGAGTTCGAGTTCACCCGACGGCAGGCGGAGCAGAGCAGCAGAGTTTTCTATGGAGTATCAGTTTAGGAGCAGGTAGTGCCATAGGAGCAGGCAGTGCCATACCCTTTGATAGCGAAGTTCATGGACGTCTTTTCGGTAGATTTGCCAAGACTACCACCGGATAGGTACGTAGAGTTCTATATCGTCTTAGTGTCCAGCGCAGAGCCGATATCTCAGCATGTTTATAGGGTGAACAACAGCGAGCTGGTAGAGTTGAAGAAGCAGGTGGATGAGCTACAGGACAAGGGCTTCATTCGATCGAGTTCTTCACCATGGGTTGCACCGGTATTTTTTGTACCGAAGAAGGATGGATCGGTCAGGATGTGTATCGACTACAGAGCACTCAATAACCTCACGATCAAGAACAAGTACCCGTTGCCGAGGATCGACGATCTCTTCGATCCGCTGAGTGGGGCGAGGGTATTTTCTAAGATTGATCTGAGGTCAGGTTACCATCAGGTGAAGGTGAAGGAGGAGGATATCCCGAAGACCGCAATCAGGACGCGATATGGCCAGTTTGAGTTCATGGTGATGCCGTTTGGGTTGACTAATGCCCCAATAGTATTTATGAACCAGATGAATAAGGTGTTCCACCAGTACTTGGACAAGTTTGTGGTGGTGTTCATCGATAATATCCTAGTGTACTCGAAGACTGAGGAGGAGCATGGAGAGCACTTGAGAGTGGTTCTAGAGACTCTCAGGGGGAAGGAGCTTTATGGCAAGTTCTCAAAATATGATTTCTTTCTGGACAAAGTTGACTTCTTGGGTCATGTGGTGACTAGAGATGAGATCTCAGTTAACCCGAAGAAGATCACGGCAGTTGAGGCTTGGACAGCACCAAGTTCAGTAGCGGAGATCAGGAGCTTCTTGGAATTGGCATGCTACTAGAGTAAGTTCGTACAGGATTTCTTCCAGGTTGCAGAGCCATTGACTAGGCTTACCCGGAAGGATACAGAATTTGTCTGGTCAGAGGAGTGTCACGTCACTTTTGATGAGTTGAAGAAGAGACTGACGACAGCTCCGATTCTGACATTGCCATCAGGATCAGGAGGGTTCACTATCTACAGTGACGCCTCAGGAAAGGGTTTGGGTTGTGTCTTGCAACAGCATGGGAAGATGATTGCCTATGCTTCCAGGTAGTTACGTTCCTATGAGAAGAACTACCCTACCCATGACTTGGAGTTGGCAGCAGTTATTTTTGCTTTAAAGTTGTGGAAATACTATTTATACAGAGAGCGGGTGGAGATCTTTACAGATCATAAGAGCTTGAAGTATGTGTTTACACAGAAGGAGCTCAACATGAGGCAGCGCAGGTGGTTGGAGCTGATGAAGGACTTCGATATTTTACTGCAGTATCACCCAGGGAAGGCCAACGTGGTTGCCGATGCCTTGAGTAGGTATCCGACAGCCATGTGTTTGACGATGGATCATCACTTGCTAACAGAATTGGAGAGCCTGGGGATCGAGGTGGTTGTGCTAGGAGTTCAGATGCAGATGTGGGGACTTCAGATTCAGTCAGACTTGATGGAGAGGATCAAGTCGACTCAGTTCGAGGATGTTGCTCTGCGGTGTATCCGAGAGCAAGTTCGAACAGGATTGGTGGATGATGAGTTTACTCTTGCAGCGGATGGCGCATTGAGGTACGGTTCCAGACTGTGTGTACCCAGTGGAGAGCTCCGGGAGCAGGTCATGCAGGAGGCCCACCGATCTCAGTACTCTATACATCCAGGTGCCAACAAGATGTATAGGGATCTGAGGGAGCATGTTTGGTGGTATGGGATGAAGCGGGAGGTAGTTCGCTTCGTAGCCAGATGTTTAGTCTGTCAGCAGGTCAAGGCAGAGGCTAGGAGGTTTGTTGCAGCCATTGTCCATTCCAGAGTGGAAGTGGAAGCACATCATGATGGACTTTGTTTCTGGATTATCGCGTACACCAGGAGGGAAAGACGCAATTTGGGTCATCGTAGACAGGTTGACCAAATCGGTCCACTTCTTGCCATTTAAAGTAGATACATCTACTGAGAGGCTAGCAGAGATGTATATGCGGCAGATTGTCAGGATTTATGGAGTTTCGGTGAGCATTATCTCGGATCGGAATAGTCGCTTTACTTTCCATTTCTGGCGGAGTCTGCATACTAGTTTGGGCATTCAGCTTAAGTTTAGTACTGCATACCACCCTCAGACGGACGGATAGTCAGAGAGGACTATTCAGACACTTGAGGACATTCTGCGAACTTGTGTTTAGGATTTTGGAGGATCCTGGGAGGATCACCTGTACTTAGTGGAGTTTGCAAACAATAACAGTTTTTAGGCCAACATTGAGATGTCACCATTCGAGACATTGTACGGGCGCAGATGTCGTACACCCTTGTCTTGGGATGACGTTGGAGAGCGAGCTTTATTGGGACCTAAGATGGTTGTAGATGCAGCCGAGAAGGTGAAGCTCATCAGAGACCGAATTTTCGTGGCGTAGGACAGACATCGGCACTGGGCCGATAGCCACCACAGACCTTTGGAGTTTGAGGTACAGTTTAGAGATAGGATTAGAATTAGGAGTTGCTTTGTTTATGATTTTATTTGATCATATTTGAATATATTAGTAATTGAGACCTTGTTTGTGGTTAGGTTGGAGATCTAGTTTTCTTGAGGATATCTCGGACACGTGGTACGATACGTTTTGGTGGAGGTGGGAAGCTTAGCCCACGCTTCATCGGACCTTTCGTGATCAGCGAAAGAGTCGGTAACGTGGCTTACAGGCTAGACTTGCCACCTGCACTAGTGGGAGTCCATAACATATTCCACGTGCCGCAGCTGAGACGGTATATGGCAGATCTTAGCCATGTACTTGATCACTCAGAGATTGAGGTGGGACCTACTCTTAGCTAACCAGAGCAGCCTGTGGTGATTCTGGATCGACGGGAGAAGGTTCTGAGAAACCAGGTGATACCCTTGGTTCACGTCGCATGGAGGCATATTCTCCAGGAGAGTCTACCCAGGAGTGGGAGGATGAGATGCACGAGCAATACCCATATCTTTTTGGACCTTGAGGTATGATTGTCTATCCTTCTCATCAGTTCAGTTTTGCCTTTCAATTTCGAGGACAAAATTCTTTTAAGGAGGGTAGATTTGTCACTACCACATTTTAGTCTTGAGGGTATTTTGGTCATTTTGGTTTTTGTGAATTATTTTATTATTTATTGCAATGGTGATGTGATTTTTAACTTTTTCTAGTTGTGACTTTAGAGACTAGCCTAGAGTTTGACTTTGACTTTGGTGACTTAGTTAGCATGGTGTGGGACCCTAATACAACTTAAGTTGGTCTTAGTTGACTTGAGTGTGGCTAGGGTTCATGAGAGGATTGGGAGAGTTTTGTATTTGGACTTATGGCTAAGGGGTTGAGCTAGCTAGCTAATGATCTTGGCTCAAAGCCCATTCATATGAAATCCTAACCCTAATCCCCTACATGGCCGGCAGCACAGCCCAAGTAGGACCTAATTTCAGCCTATATAATATCTCTTCATGACCACTTGCCTCTTTTAGAAATCCCCCTTTCGGAAACCCTAATTTCTTTCCCCTTTTATCATTCCTCCACCAAATTGATCCCAATCTTTTAAATTTGATTCCAAATCTAGAGTAAAAGTTGAAGGAGGCTAGCTTGCAAGGAGGGGAGCTCATTGGAACATTTCTTGAGGAAGGAGACTTCACAATTTTGGGCTTTTTCTTGGAGATTGGCTCTCTATAGGTAATCCCTTCAAATCACCTTAAAATCCTGATTTCTTTCCATAGATGCATCCATCTAGGTGTCCCCTAGATGTAGAAAAAGTTTGGTGAAAATTCGTGTTGATTTGGTGTCCGTATCGAACACGTATCAGTGCAGGTTTATAGGTGTTTGATGAAATGCCTCTGTCACGACCCGCACCCACTGTGAGGGTACGAGAACGTAACAACGCCCAACCTACGCCGCAGTGTCGGCGGTAGAACGCTGTCCTAGGTCAATCATCTAACAATATAAAGGTACCTGTACAGTATATACACTCCGAATGGAGGTGACATAACAATATACAGTCTCAATCACATCTAAGGCAGAATGATGAAAATAACAGATAGATAGATACTGGAATAAAAGATCCACATGATACAATCAGAGAGAAAGAGTCTAAGTGTCTACTACCATACAAACTGAACATCCAACTCAATACAAGTCTCTAATACTAAAAATGAAAGAATATGTACAATCAGATCTCAGAAGACAGAAATAGTAAAACCTAGACTAGGGAGCCTCAGTCTCTAAGCTAGTGGATCAGGCTGGAAATCTGGGTCACACATGGCATCTACAGTTGTCCCATAGTAGGTATCTATGCAGGTCTCATCCTCATCCTCTGTAAAATTGTCAACAGGTCCAGTCAGGACGGGAGCGAGCACAAAACATCTCACGCAGTTCATAACGAGTTAGGAAATATAAAGCATGCAATAGAGTAAAGTACATGAAACGCTGAAAGAAGAAGATATATAAAAAACAGTAGAGATTTGATAAAAGGAAATATCTAAATATGATAAGTAAGAACTATAAGGAACATGTGATTTTAGAGTACAATATGGTTATGTAAACGGGTTAGGTTATACAATAAAATGGGACTCCTTTGTACGTGGGTGTACAATGGACATATACAATTTCTTATACAATACGATTGATCACATAACCATTTTCTACTCCCCCTCTCCAATCAATACACAAGGATCCAATTCAGTTACGTTACCTTATACAATGACTTATACAATGACTTGTACAATGGCTTGTACAATGACTTGTACAATGGCTTGTACAATGGCTTGTACAATGGCTCAATATGATACTGAGAGTACAATATGCACAATGAGTGTACAATGATAAGGTATTCAATAAATACAACATGTAAGTGAAACGTACATCACAATATGTACTTAGTGAATACAAGGAGATAACATCTCAGAAGAAGATCCATATAGTACCAATCCGTGATAATGAATCGTGTCAGCATCAAGTACAGTAATCTAGAGCAAGAATGTAAATCTATACAAGTATGAAACGGTCAGAGAATGTACTCGCCTGATAGCCTGAGTGTCTGAAGAGAATATACTGTCCGAGGAGGGGTGTCTGTCTCCTATAGAACAGTACAAGTCACAACAAGTCTAAAATGATAAAATGAAGCTCTACTATGCATTCTACATGAAACTAGGTCTATCTAGGCCAAAGTCAACTCTTGGTCAACTCTGGAAGTCAAACTAGGTCAGTCTAGTCTAAATAAGTCAAACTAGGTCAGTCTAGTCTAAATAAGTCTAAACAAGGCTAAACTAGCCTATGCTAGTAAGCACACATCACTCCCAAGGCCATACAAACTAACAAACACCCAGATTCCATATAAACATGTATATTGATCAACTCACATAGCTTTTGTTACAGGTGAAATCACTCATAGGCAAAATATATAGGAATCTACCCAAGTCAAGTTTATACATACATGCATATATACATAAGTCAATATATATTTAGATACTACATCCAACATTATATATATCACTATATATATAGAGAGTGATAGGCAAAAAGCATGTGTCAATGGGAAAAAAATGAGTGTGTGTGGCATGGCATATGAGTGAAGTGTCAAGGGGAAAATGTTGGCTGAACTGTGGCTGTTGGGGACAGGCAAGTGAGGGTGTACCTAGAGTGGTTAAGGGGGTATTACATGGGCATGCAATGGACAACAAAAGGGGTTTCTAACTGTCCATCTATGGACTGAATTTGGCTATGCATTGGGACTGATATATGGTGTCCCTGTGGACTGTCAATGAGGGTTGTTATAGGCTAGTTAGTGACAAGAAAAATGGGGGTTTCAGTATCAGGTTTACATCAAGAATTTCAGATAGATACATAAAAAAAAGGAACTTGGTTGACAGGAAAGATTATGTGGGTGTGGGAGTATAGTGTGTAACCTGAGGAAGAAAAACAAGCATTGAATTTTGGAGGCAGTGGCATGGTTTCCTGTGTATGTGGTAGAACCTGTGTTTCATGGTATCATGTGTCAATGCTATGTGAAAATGCATGCCAGTGTGCAATGTGGAAAATGTATTGACAGTAAAGGAAGTGTGCAAAAACCCACAGTTAACCTAACAACACATTCATTATCCCAATTAAAACCCAAAACCTAACATGAATCTAACCTTGTAATAACTAGCACAGGTATATGGCTAACATAACAAAGTTTAAATCATAGAACTCAGATTAGGAGAAGGGACTGTTCTCCTGAACTGAGTATTCAGTTCAGTCCCAACCCACTGAAATCGATCATTTAAACACAAAACCATAATTCAACATTATACATTCTAGTACAAATGTAATTGAACCAATCTCTGACATTAAAATGCATGCAAGGTTTCCATTTAATCATCAAACTGATTTGAAACAGGGAAATTAAGAGTTGAACTCAACTGCAGTCCTCACATTTCAAAAACCTATTCCAATATCAAAATCTAATTCGAACCTTAAGAATTAACACAAGGCAGTGGACAATATTATAGGGATGTACTTACACATGTTCATAAATTAAAAGACCATTAAACATTAAGAAATCAATCTAGAACAGGAATCAAAACTTAAGAATAAAGGACAGCACATGTATCAGTGAAGTATCAGGATAAATTTAGGATTCAAAGAATTTAACTAATTAATCGTTAAGATTACAAACAATAGGTTGATAACTAGTGTAGCATATGTACACGTGTCATGTGAGTCGTTTCGTGTCCAAAAACTACGACACAGACGTGTCCAACACGTTGCAAACACGTAGGGTGCACCCAGTGTCATACAGTGTCGTGCACGTATGCACTCGAGTATAGGACACGACACACGACACTTCGTGTCACGTGCACACACCCACATGGTCGCCTATGGTAGGGCTACACGTGGGATAGCCTGATATGTGTCCACAACGTGTCTACAGAGGATACGGACACGTGTTCGACGTGTCTGTGCATGTGTTCAGTCGCCTGTGCGCAATAATGCACGACCAGTGCGGCCCCGATTTCTCTGCGCACAGACCACGAGGCACTCCTAAACTTTGGGAGCAGGGAGTCAGTCAATGCCCCTCTACCCACACAAAATTTCGGATCAAAGGTCCCCGTGTCGTGGCCACAGTAAGGTTCAAGTAGCAGAGGAAAATGTGGGCTGTGCACAGGCCGTATCCAACACCAAAATGCGACACAAGGGGACACGAAAATCACCCCAGAGATTAAGAAATCATTAAGCAATATTAAAACCAAGATTTCTATTCAAATAGAATTAAAAAATAACAAGGAACGAATTCATTCCAGCATTCAACCAACACTTGCAGTCACGACTGATACGTGTCCGATACGGACACGTATCCGACACAATAAGGCACCAAACTTGGTCAGGTTGAGGTGGACACCTAGGGTTACATGAATATGCAATAAAATCTAGAGTTTCTATAGGTTTTTAGGGTTAAACCTGAGTGTCTTTCCAGCCTCCAGAATATCCCCAAAAGCTGAGAGGTTCCCTAGCAATGTAGGCTCCCAAATTGCCCCTAGGCTGGGTTTGCTCCACAAGAACAGCAAGTAGGGATTGGTTAGGTGCTATTGCAAAAGATTAGAGCTAAAAAGGATCAAAAATGGATAAACTATGGATTGGAGAAGGAGTCTATACCTCTCTTTCTTCAAGACTTGCAAGAATGATAAAAAAGAGGCAAGAGTTCAACATGAAGGTTTATATAGGAAAAAAAACTACTACATGGCTGGTCATCCTAGGGTTTAGTGCCCAATCTATGGCTCTCAATCTCCCACTAAGGATCTATGGTCTATATGGATTCTAGGTTTTAGCTATACCAACTCAAGACTATGACTAATCCTAGTCATGACTAGTCAAGTCATAAATCATGGCTAACCAACCTTAGTCAATGCTAACATGACCAACAACTTAACCAAGGCTAATCTAGGTTAGTCCAATCAATTAGGGTAGGTCCTTCTAGGTTAGGCTAATCACATCACTTACCAAGCAATTGTTCACATACATTCAATAAGTTCTAACAAATCCTATTAAATTAAATAAATCCCCAAAATTACCAAGGTATCCTCTAGGCTAAAATGTACTAGAAGGAAACTCTACTCACATGGTTAGGCTCCCAAGGTCATGGTTAGTATCCTGGTCAAGTAGTCTCTAGGGCTACACTAGAGAAACACCAAAAACATAAGTCATGATTTAAATAGTTTAAAAAAATGATTAAAATTTACCAAATATCATATTATTAATTAAATATCATAGTTAAATATATTAAAATACAAATTTTCAAAATTACCCTCATTTTAGAAAACTGGGTGTTACAAGTCTACCCACCTTAGAAGAATTTCGTCCTCGAAATTAAAATGGTAGTAGTCCTTCTAGGTCAAACACCCCACAATCAGAGTCTCAAACATACCGTCAGATAACCATATGCGTCTGTCCAAAATCGTGATACTCAGAATCTCTGTCATGCCAGTGAGCAAGGCTACGATAATCACAGAGTCCTCAACTATGGTCCATACCTCTAGAACTTTGGTATTTAAAATTTTCGCATTGCCGCGCGCTTGGCAGCAAAAACCTTAAATTCCCACACCCGAGAAATACATCCATAGTCCGACTATATGTCCTCACTATGCCTGCTAGCATGACCCTAGAGGATTCTAAAATCTCATTATCGAGGCGACCTAGCCCATACGACTTATCTCGGAAGAAAATTAAATCATAATGAAGCACCAGATCGAAACTTATCAACAATGAAGAAACAGATAGGAACAGATGGAATTGAATTTTCAAGGCAGGAATCGCAGAATTGAATCAAAAGAACGGAACCTGCGACTAGATCTCCAATGGCCTGAGCATCCTCGGCTGTCATGGCGAAAGCCCGCCCTGGTTGGCCTCCCCCTGGCCTGCTGCTGATGTTGGACGAACCTCTGCTGCTGAGTCTGCAATGGTGGTCTCCTCTGCTGCCCTGCCGGAGCTCTAGCTCCTGGTGCTATCTGAGCCAATGGTGTCGGGTTCTTGGGACACTCTCTACACTGATGCTCTACTGATCCGCAAAGTAAACACATACCCAGCCTCTTCCTACAATCGTTCCACCAATGGCCTGGCTTCTTGCAGAAGTTGCACACGGTGTCCTGCTGATACTGTACCTGTCCCTGACCCTGATACTGAATAGGCCTCTGCTGCTGCTGATGTATCTGAGACCTCGGCTGCTGGTACTGCTGCTGAAACTGTATGCCTGGCATCGGCTGCTGATACTGATGCTAAACGTACGGCCTCTTGGCCGGTCCTCCGCTGCTGGTGCCCCCAACTGGGTCTCGCCCCCTCTTGAACCTAAGCTCAAGATCATCCTCTGCAGCTAAAGCGTCCACCAGAATCTCTTCAAAGGTAGTGCTGCGGGCGTTCTTAGTGTAGGACTTGACCTCCTTTACCAAGCCCTTCCAGAACCTCCGGGCCTTCGTCGTCTCTGACAAGTCATCCATAAATCTGCTCAGGCGGTAGAACTCTCCTGCGTACTCCTCCACAGACTGGTTTCCCTGGACTAGGGCCTCGAACTGGGTCTCGAGGGCTCCCAGCGCTGCGTCTGGAAAGAACTTCTCCTTGAACAGCTTCTTGAATGCTGTCCAAGTCTGTCCTGCTGTACCGACCCTCGGGTCGGTCTGGTACCAGGTACGGGCCAGATCCTGCATCATGCTGGCCGTTGCCTCTATCTGGAGCCTCGTCGGGATCTCAGCCAACCTGAAAATCTCCTCCATATGCTCGATCCACTCATCGGCATACAAGATCCCCTCTGTCCCTCGAAAGTCTCTCGGGTGCATCTTCTGGAAATCTTGGATGCCCTTCTCCCGTGGCTGGTACGGCTGCGGGGCTGCCGCTGGCTGAGCTATGACTCTCTCTACCGCAGTCATTGCCAGCTCAATGCCTCGTGTGAGCTTTACTGTCTGCCCCTGCTGACCCTCCATGTACTGCCGGAAGAAGGCTAACAGCTAAACAGCATCAATTGTCCCTGCAGGTGGCTGCTGCTGCTGAAGAAGTATATCCGGAATGACTGGGTCCTGCCTCCGAACTGGTGAAGGCATACCCTCAGCTACTGCTGCTGCTGAAGTCCCAATATGAGCAGAGGTGACAGAAGCTGTAGCCTCCCGACCCTGCTGAACTGGCTGAGAGGTAGCAGTCCCCTCTACAGTATCTCTATGAATGGCACGCTGTGATCGCATCTCCACCATCCTGAAGACAGATCAAACAAACAATTGCTGAGAATGAGTCGAAATAGCAAAGGAGGACAGTTATATTCAAGGAGAACAATATCAGCAAGAACCGAGATGGTATGAATTTGATATGAGTTTTTCCTAGTGTGATTGAGTACCTTCAAAAATATCCTAATCCTACTGCAGGCTGTAGTGATACTCTAGTTCGAATACCACTACATAAACTAGACCTGCATGGGCCACCACTAAAAACGTGTCACGACCCGCACCCAATGTGAGGGTACGAGAACGTAACAACGCCCAGCCTACGCCACAGTGTCGGTGGTAAAACGCTTTCCTAGGTCAATCATCTAACAATATAAAGGTACCTGTACAGTATATACACTCCGAATGGAGGTGACATAACAATATACAGTCTCAATCACATCTAAGGCAGAATGATAAAAATAAAAGATAGATAGATACTGGAATAAAAGATCCACAGGATACAATCAGAGAGAAAGAGTCTAAGTGTCTACTGCCATACAAACTGAACATCCAACTCAATACAAGTCTCTAATACTAAAAATGAAAGAATATGTACAATCAGATCTCAGAAGACAGAAATAGTAAAACCTAGACTAGGAAGCCTCAGTCTCTAAGCTAGTGGATCAGGCTGGAAATCTGGGTCACACATGGCATCTACAGCTGTCCCATAGTAGGTATCTATGCAGGCCTCCTCCTCATCCTCTGTAAAATTTTCAACAGGTCCAGTCAGGACGGGAGCGAGCACAAAACATCTCACGCAGTTCATAACGAGTTAGGAAATATAAAGCATGCAATAGAGTAAAGTACATGAAATGCTGAAAGAAGAAGATATATGAAAAACAGTAGAGATTTGATAACAGGAAATATCTAAATATGATAAGTAAGAACTGTAAGAAACATGTGATTTTAGAGTACAATATGGTTATGTAAACGGGTTAGGTTATACAATAAAATAGGACTCCTTTGTACGTGGGTGTACAATGGACATATACAATTTCTTATACAATACGATTGATCACATAACCATTTTCTACTCCCCCTCCCCAATCAATACACAAGGATCCAATTCAGTTACGTTACCTTATACAATGACTTGTACAATGACTTGTACAATGGCTTGTACAATGACTTGTACAATGGCTTGTACAATGGCTTGTACAATGGCTCAATGTGATACTGAGAGTACAATATGTACAATGAGTGTACAATGATAAGGTATTCAATAAATACAACATGTAAGTGAAACGCACATCATAATATGTACTTAGTGAATACAAGGAGATTACATCTCAGAAGAAGATCCATATAGTACCAATCCGTGATAATGAATCGTGTCAGCATCAAGTACAGTAATCCAGAGCAAGAATGTAAATCCATACAAGTATGAAACGGTCAGAGAATGTACTCGCCTGATAGCCTGAGTGTCTGAAAAGAATATACTGTCCGAGGAAGGGTGTCTGTCTCCTATAGAACAGTACAAGTCACAACAAGTCTAAAATGATAAAATGAAGCTCTACTATGCATTCTACATAAAACTAGGTCCATCTAGGCCAAAGTCAACTCTTGGTCAACTCTGGAAGTCAAACTAGGTCAGTCTAGTCTAAATAAGTCAAACTAGGTCAGTCTAGTCTAAATAAGTCTAAACAAGGCTAAACTAGCCTATGCTAGTAAGCACACATCACTCCCAAGGCCATACAAACTAACAAACACCCAGATTCCATATAAACATGTATATTGATCAACTCACATAGCTTTTGTTACAGGTGAAATCACTCATAGGCAAAATATATAGGAATCTACCCAAGTCAAGTTTATACATACATGCATATATACATAAGTCAATATATATTTAGATACTACATCCAACATTATATATATCACTATATATATAGAGAGTGATAGGCAAAAAGCATGTGTCAATGGAGAAAAAATGAGTGTGTGTGGCATGGCATATGAGTGAAGTGTCAAGGGGAAAATGTTGGCTGAACTGTGGCTGTTGGGGACAGGCAAGTGAGGGTGTACCTAGAGTTGTTAAGGGGGTATTACATGGGCATGCAATGGACAGCAAAAGGGGTTTCTAACTGTCCATCTATGAACTGAATTTGGCTATGCATTGGGACTGATATATGGTGTCCCTGTGGACTGTCAATGGGGGTTGTTATAGGCTAGTTAGTGACAGGAAAAATGGGGGTTTCAGTATCAGGTTTACATCAAGAATTTTAGATAGATACATAAAAAAAAAGAACTTGGTTGACAGGAAAGATTATGTGGGTGTGGGAGTATAGTGTGTAACCTGAGAAAGAAAAACAAGCATTGAATTTTAGAGGCAGTGGCATGGTTTCCTGTGTGCACAATATGGTAGAACCTATGTTTCATGGTATTATGTGTCAATGCTATGTGAAAATACATGCCAGTGTGCAATGTGGAAAATGTATTGACAGTAAAGGAAGTGTGCAAAGACCCACAGTTAACCTAACAACACATTCATTATCCCAATTGAAATCCAAAACCTAACATGAATTTAACCTTGTAATAACTAGCACAGGTATATGGCTAACATAACAAAGTTTAAATCATAAAACTCAGATTAGGGGAAGGGACTGTTCTCCTGAACTGAGTATTCAGTTCAGTCCCAACCCACTGAAATCGATCATTTAAACACAAAACCATAATTCAACATTATACATTCTAGTACAAATGTAATTGAACCAATCTCTGACATTAAAATGCATGCAAGGTTTCCATTTAATCATCAAACTGATTTGAAACAGGGAAATTAAGAGTTGAACTCAACTGCAGTCCTCACATTTCAAAAACCCATTCCAATATCAAAATCCAATTCGAACCTTAAGAATTAACACAAGGCAGTGGACAATATTATAGGGATGTACTTACACATGTTCATGAATTAAAAGACCATTAAACATTAAGAAATCAATCTAGAACAGGAATCAAAACTTAAGAATAAAGGACATCACATGTATCAGTAAAGTATCAGGATAAATTTGGGATTCAAAGAATTTACCTAATTAATCGTTAAGATTACAAACAATAGGTTGATAACTAGTGTAGCATATATACACGTGTCATGTGAGTCATTTCGTGTCCAAAAACTATGACACAGACGTGTCCAACACGTTACAAACACGTGGGGTGCACCCAGTGTCACACAGTGTCGTGCACGCATGCACTCGAGTATAGGACACGACACACGATACTTCGTGTCACGTGCACACACCCACATGGTCGTCTATGGTAGGGCTACACGTGGGATAGCCTGATATGTGTCCACAACGTGTCTACAGAGGATACGGACACGTGTTCGACGTGTCTGTGCATGTGTTCAGTCGCCTGTGCGCGACAGCGCGCGGCCAGTGCGGCCCCGATTTCTCTGCGCACAGACCACGAGGCACTCCCAAACTTTGGGAGCAGGGAGTCAGTCAATGCCCCTCTACCCACACAAAATTTTGGATCAAAAGTCCCCGTATCGTGGCCACAGTAAGGTTCGAGTAGCAGGGGAAAATGTGGGCTGTGCACAGGCCGTGTCCAACACCAAAATGCGACACAAAGGGACACGAAAATCACCCCAGAGATTAAGAAATCATTAATCAATATTAAAACTAAGATTTCTATTCAAATAGAATTCAAAAATAACAAGAAACGAATTCATTCCAGCATTCAACCAACACTTGCAGTCACGACTGATACGTGTCCGATACGGACACGTATCCGACACAATAAGGCACCAAACTTGGTCAGGTTGAGGTGGACACCTAGGGTTACATGAATATACAATAAAATCTAGAGTTTCCATAGGTTTTTAGGGTTAAACCTGAGTGTCTTTCCAGCCTCCAGAATATCCTCCAAAGCTGAGAGGTTCCCTAGCAATGTAGGCTCCCAAATTGCCCCTAGGCTGGGTTTGCACCACAAGAACAGCAAGTAGGGATTGGTTAGGTGCTATTGCAAAAGATTAGAGCTAAAAAAGATAAAAAGTGGATGAACTATGGATTGGGGAAGGAGTCTATATCTCTCTTTCTTCAAGACTTGCAAGAATGATAAAAAAGAGGCAAGAGTTCAACATGAAGGTTTATATAGGAAAAAAAACTACTACATGGCTGGTCATCCTAGGGTTTAGTGCCCAATCTATGGCTCTCAATCTCCCACTAAGGATCTATGGTCCATATGGATTCTAGGTTTTAGCTATACCAACTCAAGACTATGACTAATCCTAGTCATGACTAGTCAAGTCATAAATCATGGCTAACCAACCTTAGTCAATGCTAACATGACCAACAACTTAACCAAGGCTAATCTAGGTTAGTCCAATCAATTAGGGTAGGTCCTTCTAGGTTAGGCTAATCACATCACTTACCAAGCAATTGTTCACATACATTCAATAAGTTCTAACAAATCCTATTAAATTAAATAAATCCCCAAAATTACCAAGGTATCCTCTAGGCTAAAATGTACTAGAAGGAAACTCTACTCACATGGTTAGGCTCCCAAGGTCATGGTTAGTATCCTGGTCAAGTAGTCTCTAGGGCTACACTAGAGAAACACCAAAAACATAAGTCATGATTTAAATAGTTTAAAAAAATGATTAAAATTTACCAAAGATCATATTATTAATTAAATATCATAGTTAAATATATTAAAATACAAAATTTCAAAATTACCCTCATTTTAGAAAACTGGGTGTTACAGCCTCAATGGAGATTTTATTGTTATTTTTGAAATATTTTTGAACAAATTTATAGAGCTACATGTGCTCTTGGATTTTGTGCATGACTGAGTCGATCATCGGCTTTGTGTCGTATCGAATGAGGGGCTGGACACGCCGTACAGACCATGCTAGCAGTGTTCTGCTACCCGACAGCAAGTTCTCCGTGTCTGTGTCACTTGGACATGTGACACTTGGGGGGTGCCTTGGGGCAGTGACTGACATGTCATCCCCCAAGTAGCATGACAAGTCGTGTCATGTCGGCATCGTATTCGTGAGTGCACCGATTTTATGTACACTGTACAGTAGCCGTGTCTAGGCTCTGATACGTGTATCGTACAGAGCGTAGACACGCCATGGACACGAAGTGTCATGTCAAGTGTGTAGTCCTACGTGTGGGCTACACGTGGACACAACCACGTGACTCCACCTGAGTCGTGTCGTGTCCACGAGCTCGTAGACTCGCCGCACGAGCCTGTGCAGAGGCCGTGTGTTGGCGAGTGTTCGTGAGTGTCTGGACGCGTCGTGTCCTCTTGTGTGGACACCATAGGACTCGTGGGACACACTGATATATGCACTTGTGTTTACCAACCATTAAATTGGGATTTTTACTTGATTTTGTGTTGGATTTGGATTTTTTTTCCCCATTGTCACTGTTATACGCGTACAGTAACCTGTTTCCTGGGAATTCGAATGAGTTTTATTGATGTCAAATATAAATTTATATGTTATATATATGTGATATCGCATATGGGTTATTTGATTTTGTGTTAGGGTTTAATGTGGAGTTCGAATTTGCTGTGTGGGTGATGATACGTGGGTTTAACAGATATTAGGCTTTGCATTTCTGAAATCAGGTTTACATATATGTGTGATGAACTGAAATGATGGTTACATGGTATTTTTCCTGAGATTTAACCACTTCACTGTTGTACACAAAAACCCAGACATCAAACTCTCCCTTACCATGTTCTGTACACACTATCACTAGCGTACACAAATGCACTACACACACCTGGTACTTCCTGTCCTGACTGGACCTGTTAAAATATTACAGATGATATTGAGGAGTTCTGTCCTACGTACTACGGAGCAGGCCTAGATGACACCTGCGAGCTGGACTCCCAAGAGGACCCAGTCCTTGCAAAGGACATTACCCCAGAAGTATAGGCTAGTTAGCTAGACTAGTTATCTTACTTTATTGTCTTGTCTTATTTTGGATACATTATGTACTTATTTGGGATATTGTTATTCTGGATGTTGTGGAGATGTTATCTTAGTCACTTAGACTTCTTCTCCTGTTGTATTTTATTTGGCGACTTTATATCTATCTATCTTATCGTATTTCTACCTTAGCTGTGATTGAGTAGTACATTTCTATATTTTCCTCCGTTCGGAGAGTATATATTGTACATATACCTTATAATTGTTAGTTGTATGTTACCTAGGACAGCGTTCTACTGCCGACACTGCGGCGTAGGCTGGACGTACCCACTTCTTGTACCCCTACACTCGGTGCGGGTCGTGACAACAATGATGCATCGGGAAAGGGTTTGGGATGTGTGCTTGAGCAGAATAAGAAGGTTATAGCCTATGATTTCTGACAGTTAAGGCCTCATGAAAAGAATTATCTTACTCATGACCTGGAACTTGTAGCGGTCATTTTTGCCTTAAAACTGTAGAAGCATTATCTATATGGGGAGAGAGTAGAAATATTTACAGACCATAAAAATCTGAAGTTTGTTTTTACTCAGAAGGAGTTAATTATGAGACAGAGAAGATGGCTGGAGCTTATGAAGGACTTTGACATTAACCTTCAGTACCACCCAGGGAAGGCTAATGTGGTAGCATATGCTCTCAGTTGTTAAGATATGTATTAGTTTTCTTACACATTAAACCTAGATTTAAGGGACCATCCTTGTGTGTTACATTCATTGGCCTTGACATATTGTACCACGAAGTTGTGTGTCGCATGTAGAACACGGACATGTGTGACTGGCTGGCCACCTGTAAGTATAAGCCGTGCAATAGGAATAACCGCTAATAGAGGTTGCATGCTTAGTTTGACTTAGCGGTTAATAGAGGATTTATGTTATGGATACAACATAATAGGAATTGGGTGGGAAGAACAGTTCCTTAATGTATGGGTCATATATGCACTGTCCTGATTGCCGGTTATCTCCAATGGGAGGTACGGTCCTAATAGCCGGTTATCTCCAGTGGGAGGTACGGTCATGATTGCCGGTTATCTCCAGTGGGAGATACGGTCCTGATTCCTGATATTCCTGATCCGACCCATGCGTCAAAGTTTTGTTCTTATTGTATTATCACTGTAGACTGGTTAGGCACCTGATTGCATACATATTTCTTTCTTTATATTATAGATCACAGTTATTATGGCATGATATTATGTGTCTCGTTACGTCCCTCTGAGGACCTGGTTATCTCGCCAGGTGTGTGCTCTTGTCTTTCGATGGTGTTCTAGCTTTAGTCGTGACCATCTTCATTTCTTCGAGGATGATTGCGCTTGGATCGTCTTCGCTTCGCTAGCCAAATTCATTTTTTTTCTCATGTATTTTTCTTTTACTTGTTGGTAGTGGATTTGTCTCTGCCCAACATATTGTATAAAGACATTTCCTAACTGATTATATGAAAACTTTATTTTCCCTTATTTTGTGGATGAGATTAGTTGTTATGGTTTCTACTGCATTCTACAGCTTACGTATATTTATTATACGGCTGGCATGTCTACGTTCCTAGTCCTATGACTATGTTCCTCACCATCGACCGACATCGTCTAGAAGACTTGGAGAGTTTGGGGATTGAGGTCATCATTCCAGGGATTGAGGGGCAGCTGTGCAGATCCAGTCAGGGTTGATGGAGAAGATCAAGGAGGTCCAGTTTCTAGATGAGGGGCTCTGTTGTCTCAAGGCACAGATGGACGCAGGATTGTTGGAGGACTTCGTCATAGTAGATGATGGTACTGTAAGGCATGGGAACAAGTTGTGTATTGTTCCTAAGGGTTATTTGAGGGAAGATATTATATAGAAAGCCCATCAGTCACAGTATTCCATCCATCTAAGAGCCACGAAGATGTACAAGGACCTACGGGAGTATGTTCGGTGGTATGGAATGAAACGAGAAGTTGCCCGATTTATCTCGAGATGCCTAGTAAACCAGCAGGTTAAGGCAGAAAGACAGAGACCAAGGGGATTACTCCAGCCTTTACCTATTCTGAAATGGAAGTAGAAACATATCACTATGGATTTTGTCTCAGATTTACCACAAACACCCAGCAGGAAAGATGCTATTTGGGTTATCGTAGATAGACTTACAAATTTGGCTCATTTCATTCCGTTCAAGATAGGACTGTCGACGGAGAAGTTGGCGAAGCTCTACATTAGGCAGATTATACGAATTCACGAAGTACCAGACAGCATTGTTTCAGACAGGGACAACAAGTTTACTTCACATTTTTGGAAGAGTCTGCAACAAAATTTGGGCACTCATTTGAAGTTCAGCACAACTTATCATCCATAGACTAACGGGCAGTCAGAAAGGACTATCCAGACCCTAGAAGACATGTTGGGGGTCTGAGCTCTGGACTTTGGAGGATACTAGGAGGATCACTTGCATATGGTAGAGTTTGCTTATAATAACAGCTACTAGGCCAGCATTGGCATGACACCTTTTGAGGTACCACTACACCAAAATGGGCGATTGCCAACGGTTATTACTGTTACAAATAATTTTTGTCACGGTAATAAGCGTGACAAACTGGCCGTGGCATTTTCGTTGTCACGGTTATAACCGTGACATAATTAAGTATTTGTTACGGTTATAACCGTTATAAAAATTAATATTTGTAACGTTTATAACCGTTATAAAAATTAACATTTGTAACATTTATAACTGTGACATAATTAAAAATTAGTTACAGTTATAATCGTTATAAATTAAGATATTGGTCACGGTTTCTACCGTTATAAAAGAAAAAAATATGAAGTCTGCTACTGTTAGATTAATTTTCTTTTATCATGTTTATAACCATTACAAAAATTCAAATTATTTACATTATTACCGTTTATTGTAAGGGTTATAACCCTTAGACATGCATTAAAAAAATTAAATGTATTTCCAAGAACTACATTACACCAGAAAACATATATTGTGCAACTACGTCAAACCAGTCAAATAAGATTAAAATCACACCAGTGTACCACAAAGAAGGAACACCAACATCATCATAACTCAAATGGGTTTTCTCATTACCATTGTCAACAGTCTTACACAATGTTGTAGTACAGAGTCTAGAAACTAACCACTTTTTTAGCAGAAGACTGAAAAATTCTCAAACATAAAAAAATATGGCAGTATCTCTTTTATCAAACTTGTTGAATGGCTTTCATGTCTTCATCTTCAGATCTGAGGGAAGAAGTGGTGTTCGTCAATTTAGTCTTCACCATACTGATATCGTTGTTGGCGGCAAAATCTGCTTCCATTGCTGGCGCTCAGCATGTTAATTCCTTCTATTGCAGCTACCGTAGATAATGCCCAACAACAACCTGCACATGTTTTTAATTGGAGATATATATATGAGCAGTTGTTGAACTTTTTAAAACTACTGTTGTTGCTACATTTTGAACAAGATCCCTCCATCTTATATGTACTTCCAAATATCGGACCTGATAAACAGTAAGAGGAAAAGAGTTCCTAATAGATAGCAAAACATTGACAACAATCCTTACACAAATATGGAGCAAAACTAACCTAAAGGGCAAGAAGAGATAAATTCTTACTCATTTGTACAGATGCTCTCCATACAAGTTGTCGAGATCTTCTAGGAAGTCCAGAGACTTCAAGATAACGAATACCAGTTATCCTTTTGGAACCACCTGATACGAAACAGGGTTATATACATTAAATAAATGCAACCATAATATTTTGTTCCTATAAACTGTTACACCAGTAAACTTTCAAGAAGGTACTTATATCAATTTTAGGACTAACCTTGGACATGAATAAGTAATAAATTAGCCAATTGTTGATACTACTAGCTCATTTCAATGAAGAAAAATAATGAGCCTAAAGAAAACTCATTTCAATGATACTGGTAGCTCATTTGTGGAAGTTGTAGTTGGTGTAAACTGTAAAGGGCTCAATAATCATCTAGAATTTAGACATTAACAATCAATCATATTAATTTAATGAAACCATAACGCTGCATAAATAATATTAGAAAAATGTTATTGCTAACAAGCATGGCTCATAAAGTAAAAATGATGCAAGATAAAAGGTAAATTGGATTTTCTTTTCTTATGATTAAGTTGAAATTTATATCTGAATTTTGGTTTAATTCAAATTTCAATTTGTACTAAGATTTGAATTATTTTTTTTTAATTTGAATCTAAATCTAAATTTAAACATAAATTTGGTTCAATCTGAATTTAATATCGACATGATTATCTTTGTTTGAAATTATCTTTATCCTAGTTGTTTTAGATTAGGATTAAAAATCTCATTGAATTAGTGGATGTAACTTATAAGCAATACAAGACATAAGCATTGTAATTAATTTATGATGATGGAAAGTTCATGAACAAAATTGAGATTCTCAAACTTAGATGGGATGTCCTCTCCGAGTCCAGATCCCTTGGAATTGGGATTTCATGTCTCTTGCTGACCTCAGATATTTTGAGTTAACCAATGCTAAATTCTTAATCTTTTATTTGACAGTAATGCCCTGAGAGACTTAATGACTTGTATCTACTTAAGCTCCTACATGATTATATCCGGAATTACCTTATTTTAGAATTTAATATGGACTGCAAAATTAACATTTAGCTTCTAATTTATGCTGCTTATGTGCAAAATTGAACGAAAAAAAGACTAGGCAACTTAATGATGTAAAAGAGAAGGAAATAGACCCAATTCCCTTCAAGCAAGCACCAAATAAAGCCTAAGAAAAAGCAAAAACCATTACCTTTACCTTGAGATAAAGCAAAGAGTACTGGAGGGTTCTTTGTATGGTGATCAATATCCTTGGCCGATGGTCCTTGTGGTGGTGGGCTCAAACACTCGATTCCAAGTCCACAACCTGAAGTGATGAACACTAGCAGTAGAAAAAAGTCAGTTTGTGAAAGTATATAACACAAGCTAAAGCTACCACAGAGGGAATTAATGACATGATACACAACATATAGTAGCAGTTACAGAGAGAGAGAGAGAAGCAGTACCCATACAAGCATGAGCAAGTAAAAAGCACAAGGCCATCATGGGAACGAGCAAGCCAGATATTACTAAGACAGACCTCCTCATATCAAAAAACACAAGACAAAGACGAATCAGAGCTGATACTACACTTACCGTCTTTGTCTAGCTAGCTACCAATGCACTTATTTATATAGGGAAGAGAGAGCAACCTAGATGATGTTCAAATTCATCATCATCTTCTTCTTCTACATGTCACATAATTAACTGTCTTCTCTCTATATATATGTATATCTCTGATTAGTAGAGTAGATTTTCCAGATCAGATAGAAAGCAGAAAACTATGATTACATATATACAACATTGTCAGTACGTCAGTCACACTCCAGTACTCTCATGTCCAGGTATACAGTCAGCTAGAAAACCCACCAAATCCACCCACCGGAGGCGGATCGGAATCAATGCCAGCAGGTGCCCGCTGCTAGCATCATTTCTAAATGCAGGGGGGTCGAGTATACAGGCAAAAAGTATACCACATCCACTACCAAGTAGGTATAAAAGCACAACTGAATAATATATGGCCTCTGCAATGCAACCAAAAAAAGTACTTCTAAGTTGCTACATCCGATACCAAGTAGGTATAATAAGCACAACTGAATAATAGCCTCTGCAATGCAACCAAAAAAGAAGTCAGAGACATTTGACATGCACCCAAAACAACAAAAATTGTGCGTGAGGATAATTATAGGTCAATCGTATCAACAAATACATTAAAATATGCTTCAATAAATGAGTATACCTATGGAATATTGAAGAAGATTGTTTCGACATCTGCAATGAGGGGTTGCGGGTAACTTAGATCCTTGTTGCTTGAGGATCCAGGAATTATGATGTCAGAGCATGAATCCAACGGTTAAGGTATATAATCATTGCAAGTTCAACAGTATATAAGTTATAAACAATATTTAAGTTCAACAAAAGTTAAGTTGACATACCCAACAAAAGTACATATAAGTTCAACAACAACATTTCAGTTTCATGAATAGTTTTGTCTTAAAGTTTAGCATAATAGCTTACAAAAAACGGATCCGTGAGATTGCCCAAATAAGAAACCCTCCATCAGCTATTTCACAAAGGAAAGAGACTCTATTTTGTGGATCATCATAAACTGTTGCTTCTGGTTTAATCACCTCTAACACAAACAATTCTTTCATCTTCTTGCATTTTCTCCCATGACAAGTAGTGTGAGATGCTATGAATCCCTTAGCTACATCCTCTCATTCCGTCCAAGTAAAATCACATTTTGTTTTCCTCCAATGTTGGTCTATCGTTGTTATCATGGACAACAGGACTACTGTTGTTGTTACCATAGACAACAGGGCTAACAGTGTTATTCAAAACAATTTCTTGGAGTTACAGGAATATGCACAGAGTTTGACCCACCTTCTGCTGCGGGGGTGCTAGAACCAAAATTTGGGTTTTGAGGATGGTTTTTAGTATGGACATGACATGAAACTATTATTATGAGTCTTAATATTGTCAAGGTAATCTTAAAAAAATTCTAAAAAACTTACAAAAGGAGAGCAAATCTGTTGTCCCTAAAATGGATGTCCTAATTGTGTTCCCTCTCCTATGTATGTATGTAGTTTTTGGTTCAAAATGCATTCCAACGGATATTACAAAGTATATAGGAGACACAAATGATCATGTGGAAAACTCCCAAACCATGACGCTTGTGCATGGCGTGCAACACTGCCTGTACAAGTTAATACTCCCTTCAACTCTCATAATACTACTGCATGACCACAATTTGGTTTCGAATCAAGCTTCGGGGAAACAAAGCATTATATAATTTTAAAAATAGAAGGAAAAGTTAGATTTGATTCCAAAGTTTCAACACGCCCAAATATGAAAGGTAAGCAATAACAAGTTACTAAAAATTCAAATACATTGCCTGCTACTTAATAATGTTGTACAGTACTACCCTTTTATTTGTGGATCATTAGGATTTTATTTTTAAATTAAAATGTATTGTTTCTATTTGAAATGGGCAAAGAGAGAATTAATTGGACAAATGTCGTCCATTGAATAAGAGTTCTTTCGATACAAGCTCATATATATGGATCAAGGCAGAATCAAGGCTTACTTCATGAATCTCACTACCAACTTCGTTTAACCAAGATAGTGAAGAGGTGATTCTCTTGAAGGACAACATCACGAACTGATAAAAGAAAGTGACTAGAAACCAGATCCAGAATGACATTAATGTTACCATGGAAAGAATGAGATACAAACAAATTTTCATTTGAACTAGAAATAGAATCGGTGAAAGCAAAATGCTCTCTCATTTTTGGATGCACCAAAAGCTCATCTATAAATACCTGATAGTAACCTTGGTTGTTAGCAAATCAAAACTGAAGTAGCACATGCATCCAAGCATGAATAGTAAAGAAGCTAACTTAAGCCCAAAATGACAGACATAAAAACAACAACAAACCCCTTTATACCAACTCATGTTGGGGTCATAAAAGCAACAACAAACCCCTTTATACCAAGTCATGTTTGGGTCAGATACATGTACTTTTCTTTTGGCTTAATAAATACAAAAATGTTAAAAGTTAAAACATATACATGAGCTCATGCATTAGCTCTATTATAGAAAATGAGTTGCAACTGAATATATTAATCATGAACTGTGTGGCAAGAATACAAATAATTGACCATCACCAAAAACCTAGAGTTTGTGCAGTGTCCATGACTTTAACATAACATAAGACCAATATGGGTTCAAATACCATTCTGCGTGAATCCAGTTCTCACCCAAAAAGGGCAATCAACATGCAGGGGGTTTATTTCAATAATTCATCCTCAATATAACTAAGGAAATACAAAATAATACTATAAACGCATCGATAAGTGATCATTTGTTGAAAACCACATCACTGCTCGTCTAAAATTCACCTTCGTAAAACCGGATAACCAACCGTTGTCTACTTTTTAAATTTCCTTGCTCCTGTGATGGTCTGAATTTCCTTTTTCTTGCTGATTGTATTGATCGGCCTCTGATTTCCTATGATGGTCTAACACAATTTATAACAAATAAATTACATCCGCACATTGTTGGTGGAACTCTTAGCCAGTGGAACTTTGATTTTCTTTTTCTTTGATCATGAAAAGAAGAAAGTACCTTTGGGTGGACCGACAGTATCCTTACCACTTTGAAGATGCTGGAGGTGTAGTGGAGGTACCAAATCAAATCCTGACCAAAGAAAAACTGATATTTTAAGGGAGAATGAGAGAAGAAAATTCTCAAACCCTAATCAAATCGAAATCAAACCCTAATAAAACCCTAATCAAATCGAGATTATGAGAGAGAAGAAGGAGGCGTGCCTTCAACTCTCCACCGCGATGGAGAGGTCGCATAACAAATGTCTTTGGCAGGTGATTTTATTAGGGTTTTACCTAAACCCTAGTAAAAAAAGGGCCGATGGGGTCTCGAGAGATGGAGGGGTTCTCTGGAAAGAGAGGCTCGAGATAAACAAAGGGATCAATTTCTCAAGAGAGGGTTTTACTCAGAAAATTGGAGGGAGAGGGAACAATGAAAAAAGTGTGCAGAAAATTTTGGGTTGGAAATTTTCACCTGAGTGTGCGAGAAATTTTGGGTTGGAAATTTTCAACTGAATTATTTCCCACGGTTTTTAGTGTCATATATGATAAAAGAATATTTAAATTACAAATTTTGTATTTTTATAACGATTATTAATTAATTGTAACGGTTATAAATGTGATTAGTCTATAACAGTTATAACCGTTACTAATTAAAAAAATATGTGTGACAAATAACATGTTTTGGTGTAGTATACTTTATGGCCGTCGGTGTCGTACGCCTTTATCTTGGGATGATATTGGAGAGAGGACTTTACTTGGACTCGAGATGGTAGTTGATTTAGCTGAGAAGGTCAAGTTGATCAGGGAGCACCTCAGAGTTGCCCAAGACCGGCAGAAGCATTGGGCCGATAGCAGCAGAAGACCGTTGGAGTTTGTCGTAAGAGACATGGTGTTCTTGAAGATTTCTTCTACCATAGGCACTATCAGATTTGGAAGGGGCGGTAAGCTTAGCCCAAGATACATTGGTCCTTTCGAGGTGATTGAGAGGATCAGAGACGTTGCGTACTAGCTAGTTCTTCCTACTAGCTTGGATGGGGTACACAATGTTTACCATCTATCTCAGCTTCGTCGATATATTGCTGATCCGAGCCACATAGTGGATTACTCAGAGCTGGAGGTGGGACATTGCCTTGCATACGTAGAGCAGCCCGTAGTGATTATCGATCGCAGGGAGAAACAGCTAAGGAATAAGACAATTCCTTTGGTCAGAGTCATGTGGGGATATCACTTTCCTGGAGAGTCTACGTGGGAGCGCAAGGACGAAATGCGAGAGCACTTTCCCAGCCTTTTTGTTTGATTTTTGTATTTTAATAAAATGTTTGATTGTTGGATTTCAATAAAGCATAGTTGTTCTCTAAACTTCGAGGACGACATTTTCTAGGGGGGAGATTTGTAACCCCACTTTTCCTGAATTAATAAAATTTAGTATTTTTCCTGATATTTTAGAATTATTTATTTTCAATTTATGTTGTTGAATATTAATTTTCTAATTAATAATAACATCATATGATTTTTATGAAGGAAGAATAATTATTTAATAATTATTTAAAGATTAATGAGAGGGAAGGTTCTAGTAATTTTAGTCAGATGGATAGTTACTTAATTAACCAAGGCTAAAGCTAATATTGAATATTCTTCTACCTAATCCTAACAAACTCCACCTTTTTCTAACAAAACATAACAATCTCTAACAAACTTTTACTCCCAGTTTGTAATAAACTAATTGATTTTGTAATAAAATAATTTATTTCTGCAAAATCTCTTTTACTTTCTCAAACTCTATTTAAACTGGCCACTCTCTCTCACTCTCTCTATGTTCACTCATTCGGGAGCATCAGTGATCTGCTTAAAATCTTTCCCCAAATTCCCTCTTCTTTTTTTTATTCTTTCTCCATAGTCGAGCCCCTACGAGCCCTAACCCTTACTTCTATAGTCAGCTATGGCGACGACGACCACCTCCACCATTGATAGCAGCCAGGTGCTCTTCTTTCCGACGCCGTGGCACGAGAAGCTCCCGACGACCGTGTGAGGTTCATCTTCTCGGGCGATTCTTTTCTCTGACGTATCGGCGAGACGAGCTTGGTGCATATGACGTTCTACGTCAGAATCGGCTCTCCTCCATCGTTCGCAAGACCATCACAGTTCCGACGATAGTTCTTCATCTTCCTCCTCCACCGTTAATTCCTCACTTCATCTCTGTCGATCTAGCAATCTTGGTGAGTTTTGATTTCAATTTTCTTTGAGAAATGCTTGTTTGGTTTCTAATTATTGTATGATCAACAAATTGGAGTCGTGAGCACAAATCAGATTAGTCTGTTCGTCTCAAAGCTTGTTCGATCATATTTCAGTAAATGTCAAGTACTGGTGAGTCTCGATCCCAATTTTCATTCAGATCTGGAAATAGATTTATTGTGTTCTTGATGATCGATTGGTGTTTGGATTTCTTCTTTTCTAGTTTGGAAATTTGATCGGGGTGATAGATCGGAAGAACAACTGACTGATTAGAGAGTGTGACAAATAATTCGAGATTGAAATCATTTATAAGTTTTGGATCCAAAATCCTTGTTGTTTCTGATTTCTTTCGATAAATATTTTTGAAATTCCTTGAAGATTGGATCTCAATTCATCTGCGACTCTATTTCCCTATGTGTGCTTAGAACCTGTTTGATGAAATACCTCAACAAGATCTCGAAAGATAACTGGACACGAAGACACCGTGTCCGACTCCTTGGGATAGCGTCTTCATTCCTGATCATATCCTCTCTCCTTAGGTATTATTCTACCCTTCTTGATGTTAAAGAACACATCATTTTGTACCTAGAATTTATGAGAGTGCTAGGCAGGATTGTGATCGGGATACGGGAGAATTTGGGTTGTTCGTGTCCAGTGTTGGTCGTGTCCCCTTGGTTCGTGTCCAAGCGTTGAGTGTTGTATGGAGACAGGCTGGAATTGAAGTAGCAGTGGCGCGAACCTATAATTTGAATTGAACGTAATTCAATTGGGTTTTGTATATGATTCAATTGGGTTGGGTTTTATGTATGATTTGCTGGCTTAGGTTTTGTATATAATTTTGTTGAGTTTGGGCTTGTATATGGTTTTGCTAGGTTTTAGTTTTGTATGAAATTTTATTCGACTTTGTGTTTTGGTGGATTGTGATTAAGCAATATTGTTGGGCATAAGCATCAAGTTGGTCTATGGGCTAGGCCTAACAGGCCGGGTTCATTAAAGTTAAGTGTTAGTTGATTATATGAGATTGTGGGGATAGGCCGAGCCTAATGCAGCTGGGCTAACAGATGTTTTACTAGGGTGATTTACAAATAGTTAGTTACAATTAGCCATCTATATTGTTTAAATCTTAAAAGTATTTGGGTAACTAGTTTTTTAGTAGAAGCTTAATTATTTACTGTAAAGTTATGTTAGGGTTTTGACCTATTTTTGTAAGCCCACTTCCCAAATTTTTAAATTTTATTTTTATTTATTTTATTTTTCTAGTTAGAAAATATATTTTCTATTATAGATATTTTTGAAAGGATAAAGAGTTTTACCAAATTATTAAAAAATAGATTTTATAATTACAAAAATATATTTAGAATTGTTTGATATATTATTATCAATTATTATAGTACAATTTGATATTAATGATAAATACACTTATAGAATTATTTTGGTTTATTGCTATAAATTATTTTTAAAAGATATGATTTTGTGAAATTTGTTTAAATTATTATTTGAAATAATAGATATTAGATATTGTTTAAATTATTTGTAATAAGATTTAGATTTGAATTATTAGATTTAAACCTATAGAAGGATTTGATTAATCCTGGTCTTTCCCTAATTAGGGAGTTCCCCCTCTCCTATAAATAAGGGGAGTTCTCCTTTGTTTTCTCTACAAATCCCACAACCCAATGTTAGCCATCAACAATCATCAACCATCATCATCATATGCATCGTGTCCGTGTAATTGATTTCCATTATTCTTATTTACAGTTATAATTCGTTTTGCCGTGTCGACAACTCCGACACAATCCAAATCCTCAATTACCGGTCTCCAAATCTCTAACCCTAATTCCCTATTTTGAGTCCCCTTGTCCGAGGATACGGACACAGAGCGTTCCCCTAACCGCCTCAGCGTCGTGTATGGCGGTCATCGCTTCTAACCACCGTTCACCGACGACCAGTTTGACCACCACCCCGTTGCCTTTCCTCCGCCTTTCCAACACTCGGCCTTCCATCCCTGTGCCCGACCACTACAAGCACCACCCCGCTCCACCATCACCACCGTCTATCACCTCCTCCATGTTTCCCCAAAAATTGCCACTGGTACCAACCAGACTCCCCGACGTGCTGCCTCGCCGTCCAGTGAACGCGGCGATCCCGACCACCCCAGTTCCCAAAAGCAGCAGACCACCACCAACAACAACAACGTCTTCCCCACCACCGGAGACCAGCAGCGCCGCCAGAACCCCTGTCTTTGGCCAACACCCTGCCCGTCGGCCGAGCCACTCCCCAAAACTCACCATCATCACTGTCATCATCATCGGCCTGGTCAAACCACTACCACCGTAACCAAAGCCACCGAGTTCCTCCCAACCACCACAACCACAGACGTCGTCCGACGACGTTGGCCACAACCCAAACCCCGACACCATTGCCATACCAAAAAAAAAGGAAAGGAAACCCTAACCCTAGTTTATCTAGCAACCGTCGACGAGCTCCCCGCAGCTGCTGCGCCCACCGACCCTCACCATGTCCGCCACCGCCCGGGTTCCTCCCCTCCGCTTGTGCTCCTCCCTGCTGAGCCTTCCCGATCCTGTGTCTCTGCCACCCAGTCCACTGCACCCTCGGCCAGGCTAAAGGACGGCGAGCCCCTACCGCGATCGCAGTCGGTGGCTCTCGCCAGCTCCACAGCGGCTGCGCCGTCGACCGAGACCCGAGCGACCCACCTTGACCGCAGTATTCTTCTGCACTCCAGCGCCGCTGATGAAAACCCCTCGCCGTCGTGGAGCGCCGACCTCAGGCCGCCGGTCCACCGAGCTTTGGTAAGGAAGCTCTTCTCCTTTCCCTCTTCCATTCATTTTTTTCATTCTTAATCTCTCTTCCTCTCTTTCTTTTAAATATTATTTATCTGTGTTGGACTAAGCCCACAGAGAGAGCAGTGTATTTTTATACACTGGTAATCTACTATACGTATTTTATACGTACAATAGAGCATTGGTAATTTAGTATTATTGATAGTTTATTTATTGTTATTGTTGAATGATATTATTTATTGTTACTATTTCCTAAAAGTATATTGTAATAAATATAGTATAGGGCATGAGCTTGGGCCCTATAAGTAATTTTAAGTTGGGGTTTTAGCTCTAAAAAAAAGGGGTTTCTATAATTTTCGAGTATTTATCCAAAAAGTATTTTACTAGTAACATATAGTTTTCAAATATCTATTAAGTTGTAAATGTATTTTTTTAAAATAATTAATCTATTGGTATGTCTTCTTAAGTAAGTTTATATAAAGCCTATAATTATTTCTATATGATTTTAAATAGTTTATATACATATATAAATATTTGATTAATAAATTATCGTTTCCAAAATATTTTGTAAATAGATTATATATATATATATATATATATATATATATATATATATATATATATATATATATATATATATATATATATATATATATATATATATATTCTTATTAAGGATTTTGCCAAAAAGGATTTACTAGGTTTTCAAACGTATCTATCTAAATTAATTTTTTATCGTTTTCAATTATCATATATAATTTCTAATAAGTTTATAAGTATTTTTCTATGTATATAAATATTATTTAAGGATTTTCCTTTTATTAAACGAATTTTCGCTTGGATTCCCATCTTGACCATGACTAGTCATATGTTCCTATTTTCATGATTCTGACTACTTTATATCGACCCTAGGCTAATCGGACTATCCCGGACCCAATGGCACAGTCTGTTCCATCATTAGAGGTCGTCTTGCATAATTATGACATTCGCGACTATTCTGTGCCACATGATCAAGTCACGTCAACTACAACCTAAATTGAGACAAGTACACTATTGCTTTATGTGCTTATTACATTATAATGCTATCTTTTATTGTGTTTTATTGAGTATCATGTTAAGACATGATTGTGACACGATAGGGTTGATTGTATCATTTCTCGTTTATTGATTGTTTAGTGAGTTGGGAGGAAAAATGCTCAGTAGGTATGTGAACAAACCCAACTATTGTTATTGTGGATAGGTATGTCATACACCGCACGTATAGGTTAGCCGTACATTTTTATTATAGATAGCCATCGTATGATGTGCGTATTAGCCCAACCATTCACATGTCGAAAAGTATTTCAAACGCACTGTCTGTTTATTGTACAGGTTCATTATTAGTGTCTCGTTCATTCATATGTCAAAAAGTATTTCATACATATTTATTGTTTCCAGTTCATACGCATGTTTCATTTATTATTTCCAGTTCAAGTACTTCTATGATTTTGACTCATTTACTTCATGCCATGGTCTTTTCATATTGGAAACATTGTTACACGGTTTATTTTCTGGCTCATGATCTTTTACTTGTATATGGGGGAGGAGAAATACTATGGATATGTGACCAAAGCCCAACTTAGGATTCATGTTGATAGCTTAAATCTCATACCTGTGCACGTGGAATTTAGGATGTACTATTTACTTGTTCTTATTCATGATCTTTACCCATCCGATCATATGTCTTAGTATGTATTTCAAATTCACTTGTCATGATCTTTTGATTACCTGTTCATATTCAGTTTAGATTACGCATTACTTTTCATGATCATTTTGTTTCATTGTTCCTTTATTTGTTCACATATTGTACTTGTTTCATTATTATAGATTATACTTTGTTCCGCTCCTGACTGGATATGTTGCATGTGAGCTTGAGGCTATATTTTCTACCTACTATGGGCAGGAGCCCGAGGCCATAATTGAGCAAGATGACACCACTCATGACTTAGGAACTGCTGACATTTAGATATAGTTTTATTTTGTCTAGTAGATTTTACTTTGGATATTGTATTGTGAGGGTTCTTGTGGATTTGACTATCACCCTTATTTCTGTCTCCAGCATAGTGTAAAAGGTGTAATAATAGCTGGACTTGTGGTGGTGTATTGTGATGTACTCTGTGACGTACTAGATGTTGTGATATTGATTTTATGATATTCTTTTGAGTTCTTAGATACTTAGTACAGCTTAGTACGTAGAGTCTACAACGTAGGCTGGACATGTCCGACTCGTATCTGATTATTCGAGAGTGGGTCGTGATATATTTTTAGTGGTGGCCTATGAAGATCTCATCCTAATAGTACTTAGGCAATAGAGTGCTATTAGGGAGCCCGCTAAACAAAGGAAAGCTCATCACAGCATAAGATCGGGGGAAATGGTTATAATTATTATTATGAAGTAGCTTATTGATTTCTAGGACATAGCAATCAATCGTTTTTTTCTATTTCAGGATGGTTCATACATGGAACACCGGGACCACTGAACCCCCTGCACTCGAGGCACCTGAGCTTACACCGTCTCCTCCACTTCCTCAGACGATCACTATTGATAGCACTCAGCTGATGGGGATCTTCTAGAAGTTTATCGACTTCCAAAGTGATCAGGCCGCTCAGTTCAGAGCCACAGTTGCATATGCTCTCCGATCCAGGGAGACTCCACCAACACCACCAGCGAGACAGGGGACTGTTAGATATTTCAAGAATCTCAAGCCCCTGGACTTCTACGGGACAGAGGGGATTCTCTACGCCGACGAGTGGCTAGAGAATGCTGAGAGGCTACTCCAGATCGCCCGTGTTCCTGAGGACCTATAGGTCGAGGCAGCAGTATGTAGCTATATAATATCTTTAGAGCATAGTTTAGAGAGAAGCCACAGCTAGCCTCTCTACGACTTCTCTGGACAGACTTTAAAAGGCTGTTCAAGGAGAAGTTCTTCCCGGAGGTTGCCCGAGATGAGCTCGAGAGAAGTTCGAGTTACTGTAGCAGGAAAGCATAACCATGGATGAGTACACTTTCGGGTTCAACTGACTCAGCCGCTTTGCAGGGAACCTGGTGAGCACTCCGCATGAGCGAGACCCAAGGTTCAAAAAGGGACTTGCTCGAGAGATACGCATGGCGGTTACCACTAGCAGGGCGACATCTTATGCAGACATCCTCAACATTACCCAGTGTCATCCCCGTTTTCTATTATACCTATTTCTAGTATACGTGTACAGAATCCTGACCCGTATTTATTTTTACTTATCTTGTCTTGCTGGCTAATTTTTGTTTAATCTTGTTTAGGTTCATCATGGCATATCATACCTTAACTTGGTTCATTTTGGTTGGCTTGGTTTGTTCCCTTTGGTTCATCATGAACCCAACCCCTACCTACCACCATCTCCATTTAAAACCCACCTACTTTTTCTCTCTCTTCATTATTTCTTAAAACCCCTTCTTCTTCTCCATTAAAACCTCTCCCCCTACATAGGCAAGTGCATCTTACTCTCACTTAAGAACCACTTTAGAACTTGAAGATTTTCATTTTGGTGCATTGATTTTTGTAGATCTAGAAAATTGCCATTTTTGAATTTTTGTAGTTTTGATCTATTTAACTTCTTAATTTGCAAGTTTTGATGGTTCCATGTCATAGAATTTTGTTCTACCCCATTTTGACCTATGGAAGTCCGAATTTGGACTCCGGACGTAGATTTGGCGGAGCTCGGAAGCTACGGCCTTTCTTGCATTTTTCTTTCGGGACTTGTCGGGAAGAAGAACAGTGCTTGGGCGCATGAACTTGCCATGAGCCCGAAGCAGGCCTTCCTCCCATGTGGGCGCATAAGTATACCCCCTTTGGGCATATAGGTACATTCCTATGTGGGCACATAGCCTTGTGTTGGCGCATAACTTTCTAAACATGTCACAGCACCTTGCCTTTTCCTCGGCACTTGGCCAAGGGTCTTGCTCCCTTCCTTGGGCACAAAACTACCCTCATGTGGGCGCATAGGGGCTACCCTAGTGGGCGCATATAGCCCCCCTTTAGGCGCATAATGGTCAGGGCCGTATTCCTTTGCTTTTTTGTGATCTTTTGGGTTTTTGCTCCTTTTGGCCAAATTGTTTCATAATTTTTCCATGGGTTGCTCACACGACTCGTGCGTGCCACAGCTTGGCATGACACGACATGACACGTGTGTGCCATGGCTAGGCATGTCACGACTCGTGCAAGCTGCGACGCGACTTGGCACGACTTAGCACGATTTGCTTAGTCATGGCACGATTTTCTACGTATGGCTAATATAAGAACGCGACACGATTTGTGCGAGCCGCGGCAAGGCCTGGCACGACTTAGCATATATTAGCCTTCATATAGGCACATAGAATCATGGGGGCGCATAGCCCTTGGACGCACGATGTTTTTGGCATTTTTCCCTTTTATGCATTTCCTCCTTTATGCAAGTCGCTATGTCTTTTCGGCTTTATTGTACCTTACACTTTATGCCATATTTTCTTTCTTGAACAGTGGCCCGTTAGGGTGTACTCAGGATTATGTCTCTTCCTTACCTACATATTAGCTTGTATAATGATATGCTGCATAGCCATGATATGTGAACACGATGTGATGATTAATGAATAGTAAACCAGGATGGTGGCCCGTTGTGGCGCACTTCTAACAAGTAACAAGTACAAGTATCATGAAATGATGGTAACCCGTCGTGGTGCACCCTTGACAAGTAATCTTGACATATAACTCATGAACGTTGTTGCGACGGCTAACTTGACATGCTAAGTAAATTCTCATCTTGACACCGTGGGTGATTGTATTGAATATTCTCATATAAGCTACTAGTCTTGTCCACATCATGTCTAGGACTTGTATCCCTGGTTACCACGGTCAGGGATACATACTGAATTTGACTAGGTTAATAAATAGATTGATCAAGTAGTTCATATAGAGAGGTATTCCGGCTACAAGTAATCACGTTATCTAGGCACTTTTTCTGATGGACTTGTTGCCTGCCGACGAGTATGACACATTTCCAGCTCACTATCATGTGGGGTACTTCATGAAACGATTACTATACACATTGTCATGTGTTGCACTCAAGTCACCTAACAAGTCATGATAACTCTTAGCATGAAACTTACGTCTGGATAACCTGAATAGTCTGCAGGACTTGTGGCCGTAGGGATATCTCATTGCATCTTGCTAGTAACTAGGCTTGTGATACCCTAGTTAGTTTAACTATCAAGCCGTACTCTTTCTTGGCCGTGAATGTTGGATGGAGTCCCATATTGTCTAGTTTTGCCTAGACCCAGTACATGGCTATCTCAGGACATGCTTGTGTATGCTTTACCTTATCGATGATTGGTTAGAGACTAAGTTCTGTTCAGGTGAAGGGTTACAATCCCGATCCTTGTTTGGTTTACGGGTTGTAATTTGGTTACCGGAATAGTCCTTCAGTTATCTTATCGTTTATCACCCTATTTTCTCTAACTCATGTCTTTTGTTATTTCATCTATAACATTATGTGCTAATATGCTGGTTTTAGTTCTTAAGTGAAGCCTCCTTTGTGGCACTTGCTCTTTCTAGGGTCTGACCCAGCAAGTTTTGTATGGCCAGATTTCGGAGTAGCACCCGAGGATCTTTCTGCCTTCCAGTCAGATGGTGACCACTAGGCACAACCCTGGCAACGAGTGGGTTCTTATTTTGCTCTTTCACTCCATTGTAAAAATATTCTTTTGAGGCGTTTAGCCATCGAGCAAGTGTTAGCTCGTTTGCAACTTTACTTACTGTCTGCCTACGGGCTGTAACATGATTGACAAATCCTAGGGTTGATTATGTATGGCTTGAACTATTGCTAGTCTTCGCACTTTATATGACTAGCTTCATGATCATCTGAATATGTGTAATGCCTGTGTTCGTATTACGTATTTTGGGATACGTATACGTATTTTATTCTGTATTGCATGATTCCTTGTTTAGCTTTCGGCTTGGTTTAACTCTCGGTTTGGGTTGGCTTGGTTCGGCCGGCCCAATGCTTGGTTCATCATGGGCCAAGGGTGGAACACCTTAGCCTATGCTTCTCCTTCATTTCCACCACAACCCCCCCTCTTTATTATCTCCACCAACCTTCTCTCTCCTCCATAATTCTCATTTACTTCTCCTTCCCCCACCATTACTCTTCTCCACCAACCAAGAACACTATAGGCAAGTACAACTTGCTTCCACAAGAGAACTCCTTTTGATGGTTTCATTAGCTTCTCCTCATGATTTTAAACCACATTAGAACTTGTCATTTTCTATTTTGAGGCTTTAATTCTTGTAGATCTAGAGTCTTGCTATTTTCGAATTTTTGGTGTTTTGATCTATCAAACTTGCTTGTTTTCAAGTTTTGATGGTTTCATGTTGTGGAAATTTCATTCTACCCAATTTTGACCTTTGGAAAGTTGGATTCGGACTTGTTTTGACCAAGATATAGACAATTGAAGCTTAGATTCAACTTTAGAGTTTTTGCTGTTCTTGCCATTTGGAGAAGACAGTGAACAGTGAGCTAGCATTTTAGCTTACGCCACTGAGCTACGCACGCTCTTTAGCGAGCGTACGCTAACTTGGGTACGCTGCTCTTTAGCGTGCGTACGCTAGCCTTGATACGCTGCCTGTTGGCAGCGTGTCTTTTGCGTACGCTAGCGTGAGCGTGCCCTAGACCCTTTGGTACGCTAGCTCAAGCGCACGCAGTCTCAAGCGTACGCTAGCTTGAGCGTACGCTGACCTATAGCTTGAGCGTGCCCTGGTGTACGCTGACCCTTGCGTACGCTTCCCATTGGAAGTGTATGGACCATTTGGTACGCTAGCTCGAGCGTACGCAGACCTGATGCGTACGCTAGCTTGAGCGTACGCGTGCCTTGGTACGCTAGCTTAAGCGAGCAAGGCGTACGCTGGCCTCAAGCGTACGCATGACTCGAGCGTACGCTGGCCTGAGCATAGCTTGACCTTAGCATAGCTTGCACTGAGCGTATGGCCTTTGGCTGACTTGGCCTTATGTCAACGTGTCAGATTTGGTTTTATTTTCCTTAGGCTTGGCTCTTCTATAGCCCTGTATATTGATATTTTATTAGATATTTTACGTCCATTTACTTGATATGTTTGGAATTGATAACTGAGCCTGACACGATAGTGACCCGTAGTGGTGCACTCCTGACATGAGTAACCTGACATGACCTGATAGTGGCGTCGTGGCGCACTCCTGACTAGTACACTTGACCTGATAACCAGGCATGTTATATCTTGATAAGCTATTGCGACGGCTACTTGACATGACATGACCTGTATAATAACCTAGACACCGTGGGCGATTGTGCTTGTATAAATAAACCAGTCCTGTCTTGCATCATGTCTAGGATGGGACTCCTGAGTACCACGGTCAGGAGTACCTATTGAAATAAACTAAGGACTAATAACTAGATTAATACATTAGTCATGAAAAGATTTCCCAGCTACAGGCAATCCCGTTACCTGGGCACGCCTTGGGATCTGTAGCCTGCCGTCGAGTAGGGCACATTTCCAGCACACTGTCATGTGTTGCACCCTTCAAGCTACCTAAGGGTACATTCGTTTCCTGGACGATGTACCCACCTGAATTCAACTATAATCTTTTAACCCGGAGAACCTGGATGGTCTGCAGGGCTTGTGGCTGTGGAATAATCTTACTGCATCTTGTTAGTAATTAGGCTTGTGACAACCCTAGTTAGTTAAAGTATCAAGCCGTAATTCTTGCTTGGCCATGAAGTGATTGGACGGAGTCTAACCAGTCTAGTCTTGCACTGATCCTGTTCCTGATTATTGAATGACCATAATGCTTGTATTTATTTTACCGATAAATGGTGAGAATTCTAAGTTCTGTTCAGACGAAGGGTTACAACCCCGATCCTTGTTTGGTTTACGGGTTGTAACCTGGCTATCTGAATAGTTCCATGGTTATCTCGTCGTATATCATCCTGGTGTATTCTCTTTATTACCAGTTCTTACTTTTATTTATATCTGGTGCTGATTGCTGGTTTTAGTTCTTAAGTGAAGCTTCCTTTATGGCACTTGCTCTTTTTGGGGTCTGACCCAGCTGGTTTTGTGTGGCCAGATTTCGGAGCAGCTCCAGAGGATCTACCGACCTTTCTGCCAGATGGTGAACACTAGAAGGAATCCTGGCAACGAGTGGGTTATTTTTGGCTCTCCCACTCTTTTTGAAAAAATATTCTTTTGAGGCGTTTAGCCGACGAGCACCTGTTTAGCTCGATTGCACTTACTTACTGTCTGCCTATGGGCTGTAACATGATTGACAGATCCTAGGGTTGATCATGTATGACTAAACTCTTGCTAGTCCTAACATTTTATAACGACTAGCTTCATGATCAACTGAATATGTAATGTTTGGGACGCCTTACTATTGTATATTTAATGATCATACATCTTGTAACTTTTACTTACTTGCTCATGATTGAGACACTAGGCTTGTTCATGACCTTAAGAGACTGTTGGCTTGTAGATAAATCCTCATGTATCTAGACAGCCGTGACCGTATAGCGAGATGGATTCCATTTTATATACGTAGCTGGCTATGTCTGCCCCCGCTCTCCAGTATTCTGGTTCTTGGGCGTGACATGGTTTAAGTGGTGGCCCATGCAGGTCTTGTAAATCAAGATATGTGAGGGTTTACCGAATAGATGTCTCAATCAGTATTCGTCCTTGATCTCTGCTCGTATCTTCTGAATCCCTGGATTCTTGTCCTGATCATATGCTTGTATCGTTGATCTGTCCTGGTCCTTCCTTATTGTTCCCTATGTCATCTTCTTCAGCGGCATTGTTCGTGGTCCTACCGACCAGCAAGGCGGAGCACCTCCCACGGACCAGCAGCAACCTGGAGATCAATTCCAGCATTCCGGAGTAGCCTCTAGAGTCGTGCCCTCTGACGGAGAACTACCAGTCCAGCCAGTTCAGCCTGCCGAGCCTGATGATGGCACTTTGGTAGGTCTCGTCAGGACCTTGATAGCTTCTCAAGATCGTCGTGGAGATGCATTGCAACAGGTAGTGGCGGATGCTTTGACCCGGGGTGGTCATCAGGGTAACAGTGCGGCCAACAGCTTCAAGCGCTTGAACCCTCCATTCTTTGACGGTAGTGAAGATGCTATCGCAGCAGATGCCTGGCTTCAGGACACAGAAGTAATTCTAGAAGCAGCCAGGACCCTAGAGAACGAGAAGGTGGCCGTTGTGCACCTGCAGTTGTTAGATCTTGCCCGCAGCTGGTGGGCAGCGCAGGCCGTTGGATTAGTAGCACCCATTGCTTGGGCAGTGTTCAGGGAGAGATTCCAGACCAAGTATTTCGATGTCGTGGCTCGGTATGATCTGCAGACGAGGTTTACCAATCTGAAGCAAGGAGGCAGGACGGTCGACGGATATGCGGTCGAGTTTTCCAGACTCAGTCGGTTTGCTCCCACTTTGGTGGCAACCGAGTATGATAGAGCCCAGCAGTTCCAGCAGGGACTTCACCTGGAGATCTTGTTGGCAGTTGAGCAGTTTGAGCATCAGACTTTTGATGCAGTCTTGAGAGCAGCCCGGAGACATGAGTATACCTCCCAGAGGATTGTGGATAGGGCCGGAGGTCGGAAGAGATCTCACGGCCAGATGAATCAGTCTTCAGCACCGGCCCCGGCAGCCAGGGCTTTGACTATTGGAGCTCCGAGGCGAGCGGCCTCAGTAACGTCGGTTCAATATTCTACTCCGACGCACCCTCAGCAGCAGAAGCAGAAGTAGTCTTCCGTAGTGGGATGTTCTCATTGTAAGAAGCCAGGCCATGTGGTGGCAGAGTGCCGTAGGGCGCAGGGATTGTGTCTGGCTTGTGGAGCACCAGACCATAGGGTTGGTTCCTGCCCGAATAGGGGTGGTTCATCATCGTCCAACCTTTCTAGCTCTTCGGTGAGAGGACCAGCTCCGGTCCAGCAGCAGCAGTATCCATTGTCGAGGCCCTTGCCGCCTCAGACCCAAGTGTTCCAGCAGCAGAACCCCCAGCAGTATGCACAAGTCCAAGCCCAGAGTCAGAGCAGACAGCGAAGATTTCAGCAGAGGGGACCAGCACCCCGAGGGCACGGTCAGGCTATGGTGATGACCGAGGAGGAAGGATTGGCACCAGGAGAGGTAGTGGCAGGTACTATTCTCGTCAACTCCTTTCCAGCTTCAGCTTTATTTAATTCTGGTGCATCGCATTCATTTATGTCTGCACGATTCGCGACACGGATAGGACTGGAGCCCAAGTCATTATCAGTAAGGCTCAATATACTTACTGGTAACGGACTTGTGGGTGTAGATAGAGTGTTTTCCTCGTGTCGGATCGTAGTTAGCGGTAGAGAATTCCCCGCTAGATTGATAGAATTCCCGATGGCCGATTATGATATGGTCCTAGGGATGGATTGGTTGAGGAACCAGTATGCTAGGATAGACTGCCACATTGGCAGGGTTGTTTTTAGCATTCCAGGCGAGCCGAAGTTTTCTTTCTGCCGAGGCAAAGTTGAGTCATCTCCTCCAGTATTGCGGATGGCAGTAGCAGCAGTTCAGTTGCCCAGGATAGTCGAGGAGTTTTCAGATGTTTTCCCAGAAGAACTTCCAGGTATGCCTCCGGAGCGGGAGAACGAGTTCACTATAGACTTGATTTCCGGGACAGCCCCAGTGTCAGAGAGAGTCTACAGGATGGCGCCATCAGAGTTAGAGATATTGTACAAGATGATTGAAGAACTCAGAACCAAGGGATTCATTCATGCTAGTGGATCGCCTTGGGGAGCCCCGATGCTTCTTGTAAAAAAGAAGGATGGTACGTCCAGGTTATGTGTTGATTATCGTACCTTGAACTCAGTGACAATCAAGAACAGATACCCTCTTCCGAGGATAGATGACTTGTTTGATCAACTCAAGGGGGCATCAGTATTCTCGAAGATTGACTTGCGCTCAGGATATCACCAGATCAGAGTCAGAGAGCAGGACATCCCGAAGACAGCTTTTAGATCGAGATATGGGCATTGGGAGTTCCTTGTTATGCCTTTTGGAGCAACCAATGCGCCGGCAGTATTCATGGACCTCATGAATCGCATCTTCATGCCTTACTTGGATCAGTTTGTGATCGTGTTCTTGGATGACATCCTGGTCTATAGTAAGAGTGAGGCGGAGCATGAGCAGCATCTCCGTATAGTTCTTCCGATCCTCAGAGAGTACCAGTTATATGCCAAGTTCAGTAAATGCGAGTTCTGGCTCGATCGTATTTCGTACTTGGGTCATATCATCACTCGAGAAGGAGTAGAAGTGGATCCCCAGAAGATTGTGGCTATTGAGTCATGGCCAGTGCCCAGCACAGTTGCAGAGGTTCGTAGTTTTCTTGGATTGGCCGGCTACTACCGGCGGTTTGTTTCAGACTTTGCTCGAATATCAGCGCCATTGACGCAGTTGACCCGCAAGGATGTGCAATTTGCTTGGACAGCAGAGTGTCAGAGTTCTTTTAAACAGTTGAAGCGAGGCCTGATAACAGCTCCTATTTTCACGCTTCCAGATGGGACCGGAGGATTCTCAGTGTACTGTGATGCTTCAGGTAGAGGCCTAGGGTGTGTTCTGATGCAGCATGGAAAGGTAATAGCTTATGCGTCATGACAACTTCGTGATCATGAGAGGAATTACCCAACCTATGACTTGGAGCTGGCAGCAGTGGTGTTTGCACTTAAGTTGTGGAGACACTACTTGTATGGAGACAGGATGGAGATTTTCACCGACCACAAGAGCCTGAAGTATCACCCAGAAGGATCTTAACATGCGTCAGAGAAGGTGGCTGGAGCTTCTTGTGGATTATGATGTCAACCTGCAGTATCATCCTGGGAAGGCCAATGTCGTAGCTGATGCATTGAGCAGGAGGGCCGGAGCTAATTTCCTAACATTGCAGCCAGAATTGATAGCCGATCTTCAGAAGATGGGTATAGAAGTTGTTCTCCCTTCCAGTGTGGCCTTGATGGCCAGTATGCAAGTTCAGTCCACTATAGTCGAGAGGATCCGGATGGCACAGTCGGCAGATTCCAAGCTTCAGCGACTCAGAGCAGAGTGTGAGGCAGGCCGAAGACCAGAGTTATGCATTTATGAGGATGGTACACTTCGACATGGTAAGCGTCTTTGTGTACCCAGCGGAGATATCCGACAGGAGATCATGTCAGAAGCTCACAGTTCGCAGTATTCCATCCATCCCGGCAGTACGAAGATGTACCGTGATATTCGGCAGCATTTCTGGTGGAATGGCATGAAGCGGGAGATAGCTCGGTTTGTCTCTCGGTGTTTGGTTTGCCAACAAGTTAAGGCCGAACATCAGAGACCGGCTGGACTTCTTCAGCCCTTACCGATTCCAGAATGGAAGTGGGAGCATGTGACCATAGATTTTGTGACCGGATTGCCTAGATCCCCAGCTGGTAGAGATGCTATCTGGGTTATAGTTGATCGGCTCACGAAAGTGGCTCACTTTCTTCCATTCAGAGTTGGTCAATCGACGGCTCAGTTAGCAGAGATGTACCTCAGGCAGATTGACAGATTGCACGGTATGCCAGTCAGTATCACCTTGGACCAAAATTCAAGATTTACGTCGCACTTTTGGCGTAGCTTACATGAGAGTTTGGGAACTCATCTCCAGTTCAGTTTAGCATATCACCCGCAGACAGATGGCCAGTCGGAGCGCACGATCCAGACTCTTGAAGACATGTTGCGGTCTTGCACACTTGACTTCGGTGGTTCATAGGAAGATCACTTGCACCTGGTGGAATTCTCGTACAACAACAGTTTCCAGGCCAGTATCCAGATGGCACCGTTCGAGGCACTGTATGGTAGGAAGTACAGATCCCCGTTAGCCTGGGATGATGTTGGAGAGAGGCAGATGCTCGGTCCAGAAATGATTGCCCAGACAGTTGAAGTGGTCAGGCGAGTCAGAGATCATCTTCGAGTTGCCCAAGATCGCCAGCGCCATTGGGCCGATTCTCATCGGCGCCCTCTCGAGTTTTCGGTCGGCGATCATGTATTCCTAAGGATTTTGCCTAACCGTGGCGTCATTCGTTTCGGCGTACGGGGCAAGCTTAGTCCTAGGTATATAGGACCGTTTGACATTCTGGAGCGAGTAGGAGATGTATCCTATCGTCTCGCTCTTCCACCGTCGCTAAGCGAGGTGCATGACGTGTTCCATGTGTCCCAATTACGACGGTATATCCCGGACCCGAGCCACATCCTGGATCATTCAGAATTGGTTGTTGGTACCAACCTTTCGTATGAGGAGAGGCCCGTATCTACATTGGACCGGAGAGAGAAGATCCTCAAGAACAAGACTATCAAGTTAGTCCGAGTTGCTTGGGGTCATCACTCTTTGGGGGAGTCAACGTGGGAGCGTGAGGATGATATTCGATCGCGATATCCCAACTTGTTTGACTCGTGAGGTATAAAGACTTTCTTATGCCCCATGCCTTCGATTCCTTGCTTGAATGAGTGATTGTATGCCTAGTTATAGCTTGCATGTGATTAATGTAGCTTGTCATTGCTCCTCTAGCCTCTTGATTAAATTCCGAGGACGGAATTCTTTTAAGGTGGGTAGAGTTGTAATGCCTGTGTTCATATTACGTATTTTGGGATACGTATACGTATTTTATTCTGTATTGCATGATTCCTTGTTTAGCTCTCGGCTTGGTTTAACTCTCGGTTTGGGTTGGCTTGGTTCGGCCAGCACAATGCTTGGTTCATCATGGGCCAAGGGTGGAACACCTTAGCCTATGCTTCTCCTTCATTTCCACCATAACCTTCCCTCTTTATTATCCCCACCAACCTTCTCTCTCCTCCATAATTCTCATTTACTTCTCCTTCCCCCACCATTACTCTTCTCCACCAACCAAGAACACCATAGGCAAGTGCAACTTGCTTCCACAAGAGAACTCCTTTTGATGGTTTCATTAGCTTCTCCTCATGATTCTAAACCACATTAGAACTTGTCATTTTCCATTTTGAGGCTTTAATTCTTGTAGATCTAGAGTCTTGCTATTTTCGGATTTTTGGTGTTTTGATCTATCAAACTTGCTTGTTTTCAAGTTTTGATGGTTCCATGTTGTGGGAATTTCATTCTACCCAATTTTGACCTTTGGAAAGTTGGATTCGGACTTGTTTTGACCAAGATATAGACAATTGAAGCTTAGATTCAACTTTAGAGTTCTTGCTGTTCTTGCCATTTGGAGAAGACAGTGAACAGTGAGCTAGCTTTTTAGCTTACGCCACTGAGCTACGCGCGCTCTTTAGCGAGCGTACGCTAACTTGGGTACGCTGCTCTTTAGCGTGCGTACGCTAGCCTTGATACGCTGCCTGTTGGCAGCGTGTCTTTTGCGTACGCTAGCGTGAGCGTGCCCTAGACCCTTTGGTATGCTAGCTAAAGCGTACGCAGTCTCAAGCGTACGCTAGCTTGAGCGTACGCTGACCTATAGCTTGAGCGTGCCCTGGTTTACGCTGACCCTTGCGTACGCTTTCCATTGGAAGTGTATGGACCCTTTGGTACGCTAGCTCGAGCGTACGCAGACCTGATGCGTACGCTAGGTTGAGCGTACGCGTGCCTTAGTACGCTAGCTTAAGCGAGCAAGGCGTACGCTGGCCTCAAGCGTACGCATGACTCGAGCGTATGCTGGCCTGAACATAGCTTGACCTGAGCATAGCTTGCACTGAGCGTATGGCCTTTGGCTGACTTGGCCTTGTGTCAGCGTGTCAGATTTGGTTTTATTTTCCTTAGGCTTGGCTCTTCTATAGCCCTGTATATTGATATTTTATTAGATATTTTACGTCCATTTTATATCCTTACGCCTTTTGTCCTGAACTTGATAATCACAAATTTACTTGATATGTTTGGAATTGATAACTGAGCCTGATACGATAGTGACCCGTAGTGGTGCACTCCTGACATGAGTAACCTGACATGACCTGATAGTGGCCGTCGTGGCGCACTCCTAACTAGTACACTTGACCTGATAACCTGGCATGTTATATCTTGATAAGCTATTGCGACGGCTACTTGACATGACATGACCTGTATAATAACCTGGATACCGTGGGCGATTGTGCTTGTATAAATAAACCAGTCCTGTCTTGCATCATGTCTAGGATGGGACTCCTGAGTACCACGGTCAGGAGTACCTATTGAAATAAACTAAGGACTAATAACTAGATTAATACATTAGTCATGAAGAGATTTCCCAGCTACAGGCAATCCTGTTACCTGGGCACGCCTTGGGATCTGTAGCCTGCCGTCGAGTAGGGCACATTTCCAGCACACTGTCATGTGTTGCACCCTTCAAGCTACCTAAGGGTACATTCATTTCCTGGACGATGTACCCACCTGAATTCAACTCTAATCTTTTAACCCGAGGAACCTGGATGGTCTGCAGGTCTTGTGGCTGTAGAATAATCTTACTGCATCTTGTTAGTAATTAGGCTTGTGACAACCCTAGTTAGTTAAAGTATCAAGCCGTAATTCTTGCTTGGCCGTGAAGTGATTGGACGGAGTCTAACCAGTCTAGTCTTGCCCTGATCCTGTTCCTGATTATTGAATGACCATAATGCTTGTATTTATTTTACCGATAAATGGTGAGAATTCCAAGTTCTGTTCAGACGAAGGGTTACAACCCCGGTCCTTGTTTGGTTTACGGGTTGTAACCTGGCTATCTGAATAGTTCCATGGTTATCTTGTCGTATATCATCCTGGTGTATTCTCTTTATTACCAGTTCTTACTTTTATTTATATCTTGTGCTGATTGCTGGTTTTAGTTCTTAAGTGAAGCTTCCATTGTGGTACTTGCTCTTTCTGGGGTCTGACCCAGCTGGTTTTGTGTGGCCAGATTTCAGAGCAGCTCCAGAGGATCTACCGACCTTTCTGCCAGATGGTGAACACTAGAAGGAATCCTGGCAACGAGTGGGTTATTTTTGGCTCTCCCACTCTTTTGAAAAAATATTCTTTTGAGGCATTTAGCCGACGAGCACCTGTTTAGCTCGATTGCACTTACTTACTGTCTGCCTACGGGCTGTAACATGATTGACAGATCCTAGGGTTGATCATGTATGACTAAACTCTTGCTAGTCCTAACATTTTGTAACGACTAGCTTCATGATCAACTGAATATGTAATGTTTGGGACGCCTTACTATTGTATATTTAATTATCATACATCTTGTAACTTTTACTTACTTGCTCGTGATTGAGACACTAGGCTTGTTCATGACCTTAAGAGATTGTTGGCTTGTAGATAAACCCTTATGTATCTAGACAGCCGTGACCGTATAGCGAGATGGATTCCATTTCATATACGTAGCTGGCTATGTCTGCCCCCGCTCTCCAGTATTCTGGTTCTGGGGTGTGACAATATGTAATATATGGGATGCCTTACTTTATATGTCTGATGATCTACCATGTTGTTACATTACTTGCTTGCTTGAGAATGAGACAATAGGCATGTTCTTGACCCTAAGAGACTAATATTGTTCGTAACTCAAATATGATACAAAGTCAAACACTTCGTAACTCTATCCAATATTGATTCAAGGGTAACTACGATCAAAGAGGATCACTAGCCATAGTTTTAGTAATATTCTATAACCTATATTTTCCAAAAATAACTTCAACTCTAGGGGTCGTGCCTCGCCAGTGCGCTGCTGGCTACAGTGAATCCATAGTCTCCATAATTCAAATAAATGGCGACAGTACGCTGCTGTCCTGCCATTATGAGTTAACTAATCATTTCTTTAACTATATCTGTAAGAATTCATGAGCTTATAGAGATTCAAACAAGTTGACTATGAAATAAGCGTAAGTATTTGTCCTGTCAGCCATAACCCTTAAAATAAGAGATTGAACAGGGAGGAAATAACTGAGGACAAGAAATACAACATTCTAATATCTATTTCATGTGTATTCAAACCATTGATGAAAAAAAAACTTTGAATCAAAACTAACTCAAGGGTTGTATACGGATAACATAATCAGAAATTATATAAAAATAATAATTCTTAGGGCAAACTAGGAACTAAATAGGCAATTCGGACTAAGCTATGAGGATGATATCTAAAGAGGCAAGGAGAAGAAATTGGACAATTTATCAAGGTTAGATCATTAACTCTATAAAGCCCTATCTCACTAAGTGAATAATCTATCCACATTGGATCATATCGTCATATCAAGAGGTAATAGTGTACCTATGGGGATCTGACAAACTACTAAAATTAATAATTCCTTATCTAACTTGCATGGCCTAGACTACCCATCGGTAAATTTGTATAAGGGACTCCTAGTCCTAGTCATTAAATTAATCCTAACTCGTTAATAAGCATTTCCTAGTCGCAGGCTCGCAATAGTACGTCTCACTTAAGTACTATCACAAGTTCTCATGATTTGCGAAAACTGACCTGCATGGGCCACCACAAAAACTTATCATGATCCGCACCCATTTTTTTCTTTTTCGAATACGAGACGTGTCCAAGCCAACCTACGCCGCAGAGTCGGCGGTAGAACGCTGTCACGGCCATGATGATCAAAATAAATAAAACAATGCTCATTCACAAACTAATTTAACTTACAATATTCACAAGTTTTACATTTGCAGAAAATATAAACTTGTACAAATATTGGAATGACTACAACTCAGCTATCTATCTAGTCTCTAGGCTTTTGTCTGTAAGTATACCCGTCACTCCCAAGCTAAGTGAATCTACGGCTAACCTGAAAAATATTGGTTTCCAGTCAGAAATGGAACGAGTACAATTCACTGAATACAGTTTCAATATATAAAAATGACTATACTACAGAGGTTAGCCTTTAGACATATGATTCATAAAATAAATGAAGAAAGACAGAATAAAACTAAATACCAAGAACAGAAATTGAAATACAATAAAATACTCACCAACTGACCGACTGAAGTACCTTTGATATGTGATCGGTCTCGGGACAATTATGTGACACGGTCTACACGGTCTAAAGTTACATGATCTACAGTTACACGGTCTACACGAAAGATTGCAATAAAGAAACACTGTCTACAAAAATAATAATCACGATCTACACGGCCTACACAGTATAAATGCAATAAAAATTACGGTCTACAAGATATAAATGCAATAATAATCACGATCTATACAGTCTACAAGATATAAGTGCAATAATAATCACGGTCTAAAGATATAAGTGCAATAATAATCACGGTCTACACGGTCTAAAGTCAGATCACACATCGTTGGTACTTCACCCTCCGGACACAACAAGGAACAAAATCAACATAAAACTGAAATCACATATCTATCGACTAAACACTGATGTATAGTAAAGATCAATACTGAAAACAAACAATAAACTATACTCGTCTGTGGTCCTTTGCTGGTGAAACCAACAATCCAAACCACTCAGTATGCCACAATAGTCAAAACCTGTACAACAGTCTCCGAATGCTAAAATAAACATTACCAATATTCTCAGAATAGTCAAAATAGCTAGAATTGCCTGTCCTTAAGTCCAATTCTGGACACAAGGGCAAAACGGTAATTTTGGGTCAAAATGGTGTCCGCCGTTGGACCCGCTTTGCACCGAAAAGCGTGCCAGAGTCAACGGTCCCTAGAGTCATCAAACTACATGTCTATGGATTCGTTTTGATGATACGAACCCAACCGTATGTTCAGAGTTGGATTCTGGCGGCCCGTGCACAAAATTGCCTGTTGAGTCGGACCGTAGGGCCCGCAAAACGGCGATCCGTTCAACCAGAATCGGACCAAACTTGGCATACAAGACCAGAAAAATGATACGATCCTGCTGGCACAAGTTTTCTCTCGATTTGGAGCGCGTGCACAAAGTAATTGAAAAATTTGCACAGAGACCGATACAGTGAATTTCGACGAATACACATCAAATTCGTTACGTATACGCAACTAATTTGAATTTTGTCAAAGCCCACACATCCACGAAGCCGTTATGCACCTTTCAATGCTTTCAGTTCGCGACCACGTCGCCCGGAATGGCGGGACGCACGTCGTACAGGAGGAATTTTTTATTTTGAAAAATAGGTTTTTGACCAAGTTTACATGTGTATAATTCTCTGTACAAAGCAAAACTTTACAAACCTCCTACTGGACTTTTCTAGCCCTATATGTTGTGATTAACTTCTGTTCAGAAAGTTTGACAATTCAAAGAATAGGTTGGTGGGAAATTCGACGCCAAGTTGGGTGTTTGGGACGGGTTCCTGTCCTGTTCTAAACAGGTTTTCGGCAACTTTTGCCTCGATTTACGACGGGTTCCTGTCCTATATATATATATTTATATATATATATATTTTTTTTGGGGGGGCCCGGGGGGGGAGGGAGGGTCCGGGGGTGGGGGGGAGCCCGGGGGGGGGGGGGGGCAGGGGGGGCCAGGGGGGGTGTCCGGCAACGGGTGCCACCTGGGGCCGCGGCCAAAGCCGCCCAGCCACCCCGGGTGGAAGGGAAGGCTCGAACCCAGCCCATCCCTAGGGGAGCCAACCCTCCTAACCACAAGAGCTAGGCCCGCCGGACATATATATATATATATATATATATATATATATATATATATATATATATAATATATATATATATATATATATATATATATATATATATATATATATATATATATATATATATGTATAGATATAAAAAATATATATATATATATGTATATATATATATTTTTTATATATATATATATTTTATATATATAATATATATATATATATATATATATATATATATATATATATATATATATATATATTTTATATATATATATATATATTTTATATATATATATTTATATATATATATATATATATATATATATTTATATATATATATATATATATATATATATATATATATATATATATATATATATATATATATATATATAATATACTCCATAAAATTCTAAATAAATCCAATAGCATATATTTCTATGTAGAGCCTATTTTTATAAATATGAATATATATATTAATAACATTTACTGATAACAAAATACATATAACCAATATTAGTAAATAATTTTATATAAATAATAACCTCAATAATAATGATAATAATAATAATAATAATAATAAAATTCAATAAATCATAATGGTGTATAAACCATTACGTACAATCTAATAATCCCAAAATATTCAAGGACCTACTTTATACAATTGTCACTGAATAACACTAATAATAATATTTATAATATTTAAATTACGAATACTTAGGAATATTCATTAAATCATTAAACGAAATACAACACACTCATACCAAATTATATCAACTCGGATGTCATTAGACGTACCACATGACTACATGGGCTTGGGCTCAGTTCTGGTCCAGCCCGGACTAAGATGGTATAAACGGTTTCCCTAAACTCAATAATATAATTAATAAATAAATAAAACTTCAGCAAGGGTTAGGTCGCAACTTGGCCTGGTTTTTCTAGTTAGGACATCACTATGGCTCGGCCTTCCCTAACAGGGCTAATACTCTAGTCAAAGCACGCCATTGCACTATCCGTACCACGATTTCTAGTCACCATGCACTCCAAAACTCTGCCATGGCTAAATTCATCTACCGTAATAATTAACTAAGTAATTATTTATAAAATTCTAAAAGTCACCATTTAATCCAACTAAATAAATAAAATATATTATCATAATTCCGAGAAGAGGGGTTACACATCCGCAGACAGATGGTCAGTCAGAACGTACGATCCAGACTCTTGAAGACATGTTGCGGTCATGTACACTTGACTTTGATGGTTCGTAGGAAGATCACCGTCATCTCGTAGAGTTCTCCTACAACAACAGTTTCCAGGCCAGTATCCAAATGGCACCCTTTGAAGCCTTGTATGGCAGGAAATGCAGATCTCCTTTAGCTTAGGACACTACCAGAATAAGTCAATTTAGCGATGCCTAAAGGCGTTGCTAAACTGCCTAAAGACGTCGCTAAAATATTTTAGTGACGTCTTTAGCTACGTCTTCCTCTTATCGCAGAAACCTTAGTCGCTGTTTGGAAAGACGTCGCTGATCGTCGCCACCACCGACGTTTACGGACGCAAAATTATGTCGGTATCTTACCGACGTTTACCGTCGTTTCGTCGATGAAATAGCAACATTTATGAAGTCGTTATACGTCGGTATTCCATGGAAAAATTGTCGACGTTTGTGATGTCGCTATGAGTCGGTATATATTACAGACGTTTTGTGATGTCGCTATACGTCGGTATTTTCTGGGAAAGTGAGGTAAAATCCTGGGAAAGTTACCGATGTTTATCGACGCATACCGACGAAAATGACGTCACTATACGTCGGTATCCTGGCAATATATGCCAGTTTAGCGACGTCTACCGACGCATTTTGACGTCGGAAAGCGTCGGTAAACGTCGGTAGACGTCGATAAATTTGAAAAAATAAAAATAAATAAATTACAGTATGTAGTTTTCTCCACAAAATCATTTTCTTCCTGCAGTTTAATAAATAACACTGAAAGCATATTTTATCCCTGGGTTCGCCGACCCCTTTGGTGGAACACTGAACACCGGTAAATTAACATCCAAATGAAACGAATAACAACATAAAATAACCAAAGTCCACACAACATATATAAACCAATATCAAAATTGTCATTAGTCTACACAACCAATAACCAATGTATCTTCGCAACCAACAAACAAGTGTCACAAACAAATAAGTGTCACAAACAAATCGTAAACACAAACAAGTACTCAAACACTCAATACAAACAGTCCTAACTAGGACTACTGGAGATCTGGAGCAGGAGGGGGCGCACCGCGACGAAGGGCTAATAAAAGCTTATAGTCCTCCTGTGAAATCGACACCGATGAAGGAGGTAGTGACGTCAGTGGAGTCGGTGTCGATGAAGAAGGCAGTGGCATCGACGGAGTCGACGATAATGAAGGCGCACCCGGAGGACGATAACGCTCTAATACTGCAAGTCGCTGGTGGTATGAATCCATGGTAGATAACATTCTATAACTGCTATCAGCCACGAATCCTGCACCAATCTCAGCCTCTCGCCCATGGTCATCTGTGATGCCTGCAGATCAAATACGCTGCACTCTGTCGACGCTCTAAGATCAGTGACACTCCGCTCTGTCTGCTCAGTGACATTCTTGAGCTCCATAATGCTGTGGTCGAACGCATCCAATCGTGCTATAAGTGCAGGCTCGTCCGACTGGTGCTGAGACTGGTCCTAAATTCGTCGTAGCAGCTCATCACGGAGAGACTCCATCATCTGGTGGACTCGGACAAACTCCTGGGACGGCTGTGGACCATGCACACTAGCAGGGGATACCCTAGAGGACTGGCTCGCAACTAGGGCGCCAAAGGATCCCGTACCGTAGTACTTACCCCTACGGAGGCCACCAGCGGTGGTCATCCACAGCTCGTCCGACGACGGAGCTTGAGTGGGCTGCGAGGAAGTACCGACCTCTCCCGCAGTAGGTGCACTAGCAGTCGCCCGGTCCTGAAGCCTCTGAGACTCGGCCTTGGAAGTATGGATAGTACTCTATGATTTCTAATCTCTAATTAATGTACCTATTATTACTAACTACATGAATATTTATTTGTATGCATATTTACTAAGTTATATTAAAATTAACACGAAGTATTATAATTAACAAATAGTATTGTAATACTTACATAGGCAAGTTCGACCCTCTCGTCAATAAGACCTTCGCCCTTCCAATGGGTGGCTAGAAAGACGGTCGGCATTACCGACCTTCCTTACATGTAATTAAATATATTATCTTAGTAATAATTTATCGAATTTGTGTTAAAATAATATTTCTGAAAGAAAAATACATACCAGACGACGGAAATGTTCCGTCATCAGAATCGACCCACCGCACGACTTCGAGGCATGCTGTCTAGCCGCCTTGGCCTTCTCGGACTTTTTCTTATACCTTGGCTCATTGAATCGAGCCTTCATCACATCCTACTAATCAGGGGTGATCCAACCTTGGATCGACTTTTCGGCACGATCACGAGCCTTCTGATCATTGATAGCATCGCGGATCAGCTTAGCAGCGACAGCAGGAAACATCCCCTCGATCAGCTCGGCCCGGTGTAGTGGATAGAAAAACATATCCTAGAAGAGTACGCAAACCAAATATTTCTCAGTTATATGTAATATGCATAAATCAAATGATTCATGTTAAAAGCAAATCTATTTTAACCTTGAAGCGCACAAACCAGTAGGCCTTCCTATCGTTCGGAGCATCCGAGTAGTTTATCCAAGGACCACCACAATTTTTGCCTCAGAACCTGGACTAGGCGTCTCTGTACTGACGGGGGACGATATCTATACAGACATATTATATTTATGAGAAAAGTTAATTTATGATAAACACAGAAAAAATGATAAACCAAAATACTTACTTTGTACCGTCGGCCCAGATCTCCGTCCTCGTCTCCTCCGGAGGTGCGCAGGCATCATCTGCCTGTAACTGGTCGGCCGTCGGTGCAGCCTCCTCCATCTGCTCATCTATCTCCATCGTCGTATCAACAGGAGGAACGATACTCTCGGGAGCAGTCTCAGGCCTGGAACTACTCGTCCCATGAGATATGCCACGTAGCATCGTGGCGGGCAAAGCTACTATCCGATAGACAGGAGTATTGGGCGACGAGGATCCAGAGCCAGTACCAGTAGGAGGTACCGAAGAAGAACCCCGTCCTCTAGCAGTACCACCAGTAGGTACCGAAGGAGTACCCTGTCCTCTGCCAGTACTAGTACCAGTACCCCGTGCCCTATGTCGGGAAATACAGAACGATCCGCGACGACCTGTCATACCTGATAACAACATATTATGAGATACAATAAAGACAACAAATAATAGAGACTAAAAATATGAAAGTGCAACAAAGACAAGATAATAACCAAAACAACATATGATGATAGTACAGATAGTATATTTTACAAAAAAGTCCAGATAGTATATTTTACAAGAAACATCTAAGTTCAGATAGTATATTCTACAAGAAACATCTAAGTCCAGATAGTACATTCAGATAATAACCAAGACTAGATAATAACCAACTCTACATAATAAGAAAATGAAAGTACATCTCTCTCAATCATCTTCAGAATAATGATCCAACCTTGGATCGGCTTCGTCTTCCTCTTCGAATAATTCTACATCTTCTACATTATGTGTCGTGTAATGCGTAACTTCTGTGGAGTCCACATCAATAATATTGGTTACAAGAGGTAGCTCGTCCTCCTGATAAGCTTTTTCGTCAACATCAAAAGTATCTCTAGATTTAGTCTTGCATACTGCCCACCAGTCAGACTTCGTTGCTTCCCGTCTCGGATAAGCTGTGAAGTACACGAGCTGAGCTTGAGTTGCTAGGACAAATGGTTCATAGCCTTGATATCTACGCATGTAGTTTATATCTACAAGACCATGCTTACCAATTTTCCAACCTTGATTTTTAATCGGATCGAACCATTCACACTTGAACAACACAATCTTTACAGGTTCTCTGCCATAATTATACGTCAACTCCACAATCTCTTGCAAGATGCCAAAGAAATCATTTCCTGGATCGACGTCTTTGTATTTCGAAGATTTGATACACAAATAACTGTTTTTCGTGGAATCAAGATCCAGAAAGCTGTCTCTGATCGGAGCATTTGTCGACTTGAACCGAAATCCATTAACACAGTAACTTGGCCATATTTTAACAAAAGTAATTGGTCCCTTGGCAAGAGCTCTAATTAATTCAATCTTGGGTGAAATTAGATGATCGACCTGAATACCAAAGAAGAGATAGTAACTTATTTATTGCGCAGTTGCATTAAAAGAGGCCAGTAATTACCGACTGCTTACATATTCGCTCAACCAAGAAGGAAAATAACGTCTCATTTTTTATTCTAATTCTTCGTCTGTTAGGTAGGGTTTGACCGACCTCAACTCATTATTATATGTGCTGGAAAAAAAATGAAGCAACCGTCGATTAGTACAATAATATTAGCTTATACTATTACATTGAGATGACGTAAACTCATCATTAATTACTTACCCCTCTAGCTTCTCCACTTCATCCTCGTCGCAATTGAGTAATACATACAACTGAGAAGCCCTTTTCTCTTCATCATTCAAATATCTCTTCTTTATTTTCCCCGAAGACTTTTCAGACGCAATGAATACTTTCAGTATTTCATCATTAGATTCTTGATAACCGTCGTCATTTTTCGGAGCCCTCGTTCTATTCGTAGCAACATGAGGTTTGAAATACGTCGACTAGAAGTTTGTAATCTCCTCGAGAATATAGGCTTCACAAATAGAACCCTCGACCCGAGCCTTGTTTTTCACCTTCCTCTTTAGCTGGTTCAAATGCCGCTCAAACGGGTACATCCACCGATAACCGACGGTCCCACCAACATGTGCCTCATAGAAAATATAAATTGGCAAATGCTCCATGGAGTCGAAGAATCCAGGAGGAAATACCTTCTCAAGCTTGCACAGTGTTACCATAATATCGTTCTACTGCTTTTCTAGACGATCGACGAGCAACTTACTAGAACAAAGATCTCTGAAGAATATTCTAAGCTCAGTCAATAGATCCCAAACAACCGGGGGTAAAAATTCTTGAAATGCAATCGAAATTAATCTCTCCATGAATACGTGACAATCATGGCTCTTCATACCTATCAATTTGTTTTCCTTGAGGTCGACGCATCTTCTCAAGTTCGAAACATACCCGTCTGGAAATTTTAGACCTTGAATCCACCTAAAAAGTCTCATTTTATCCTCCTTCTCCAGTGAGAAAATTGCCTTAGGCTGCTACAACTTCCTATTTCGGTCCTCTATCAAATGCAATGTAGGACGTCTACATATTTCTTCCAAGTCCAATCTAGCCTTTGGATTGTCTTTCGTCTTCCCCTTGACGTCTATTACAGTATTAATTATGTTGTCAAACACATTCATCTCGATATGCATGATATCAATGTTATGTCTAATCAGATTGGTGCTCCAATATGGCAGATCCCAGAATATACTCCTCTTCGTCCAGTTATGAGTGCGACCAAATTCGTCACACTTGTAGCCCGTAGCAGGCTCTTCAATAGCTCTTGGTAAATCTTCTACCTCTTTTTATATTGTGTATCCAGGCCACCTTGGTGGGGAATTAGCCTTCTCCACAACGCCAGCACAAAAAGCACTCATGTTCCTCCGGTACGGATGATCCTTCGGCAAGAATTGTCGATGACAATCGAAGAAGCACGGTTTTCCTCCGTGTTTCAAACGAAAAGCCTTAGTGCGGTCCATGCTATACGGACATGAAAGACGACCATGCGTGCTCCATCCAGATAACATACCATAGGCCAGAAAGTCGTTGATGGTCCACATAAGTGTTGTCCGTATCTGAAAATTTTGTTTTCTAGATACATCGTACGTGTTGGAACCTACTTCCCACAGCTGATTCAACTCATCAATCAATGGCTGTAAATACACATCAATATTTCTTTTCAGATTGTTCGGACCTGGGATAATAACGGTGAGGAACATATACGGAGTCTTCATGCACATCCAAGGCGGTAGATTGTACGGAGTGACGATCACAGGACAACACGAATACTGGAATCCCGAAAGTCTGAATAGGGTAAAACCGTCGGAGCAGAGACCCAATCTGATATTACGCGGATCAGAAGAAAATCTGGATACTCTCGATCAAAGTGCTTCCATGCTTCTCCATTAGATGGGTGATCCAACACTCCTTCGGTCTGTTCCCGCTTATGCCAACTCATATTTTCTGCAGTTTCCTTCACCATAAACAATCGCTGCAACCGCGGCGTCAACAGCAAGTAGTGCATCAAATCGGTAGGCTTCCTAGCACCGACAAACTTTCCTCTACCACTGCCCTTGTAGCGATCGGCACCACAAAATCTGCAGGCATCTTCATCCTTGTCGTCTTTGTAGTACAACATGCACCCGTTGTGACATGTATCGATTTTCTCGTATCCCATCCAGAGCGATCTCACCATCCTCTTAGACCGGTAGAAGTCTTTAGGCAACTTAGCACCCTCAGGCAATATTTTTATAAGCAACTCCATAAGACGGTTGTAGCAATCTTGCGACATGTTAAAATAGGACTTGATGCTCAACAATCTTGTAACCACCTCCAACGGTGAATGATCCTCACAACCAGGATATAATGGAGTCCTTGTATTCTCCAGCAACTCCATAAACTGTGCAGCATCGGCATTCGGTGCCTCCTCAGGTGCATCATGATCGTTCGGATCGAAACTTGGCCCCGCTGCGTCAAAAACCATGTTCACCAATCCATCATCGTAAGCAGCGTTGTTGTGGACATCCATAAGGCTCATACTTCGATGCTAAAGACACAAGTTCTCCGTGCACGCTCCACTGATATTAATTTGGCGTCAAACCCTTCGAGTATAAATGATACGTGACTTCCACTTCTGGATGATATTTCAAGTTGCGACATCTCACACACGGACACTTAATTTTGGTATCGTCCATGTAGTGAGGGAACGCCTTAGCAAACTGCAGGAACTGTTGTACACCCTCTATGAATTTATCCCGTACACCGCACATGTCATCAGGATGACGGTTGTACATACACGAACGATTCCGTAAGTAGTAATTCATATCCATATCCAATTGAGGATAATTTTGTAAGATAGATACATGCACATTGCAGTCAGTGAATGAATGTTAAGGCAGTTTAGATATGGGTGAACAATTTAGATAGAGGTCAGTAGAGAGTGACAGTTTAGAGAAAACTGAGATTATTGGTAACATTTCACTCATTGACACTTCTTCACTATTACTCATAAATGAATTGGCCGTCTCAGCTTGAAAATTTAATATTATTTTGACAATCATTCAGCAAGTTGAGCTTGGGTTACGTAAGTTTATCATTTGGCACATGAAGGAACAAGCTTCATGCAAAGACAACAAAACACTTTACAAAAAAAAAGATTATTAATTTCTATTTGAAGTTAATCATGGCCAATCATGTAGCTTGAGCAACTATTGCCAACATAAATAAATTAGTTTAGATGGGTTTTATGTTTGCCTCCTATAGAACAGTACAAGTCACTACATGTCTAAAATAGTAAAATAGACTGCTACAATACATTTACATGATGTTTGGGGTCAATCTAGGCTAAAGTAAACACTTGGTCAACTCTAGTCAACTACACTAGTCAAACTAGGTCAACTAGGTCAAGCCTAACCCAAACAAGTCTCACTAAGCCTAACCATGTCTATCCTAGCATCCACACACAATACAAGGCCACACAAGTCATCAACACACATTCACTGGTGTATACATGCTATATACATAGGCTATCTCCTATGAATCTACATAGGCTATGAGCCATAGGCTATATGCCATACATATAGTCTATATCACACATTATATATATATACACACTTAATTTAATATAAATATCATACACATATATACCACTTATTATATTCAAGAATATAAATAATATATATATTTACATATAGTCCATTAACATATATATTACATATAGAGGGATAGAGGGAGGGATACATGTGTTGTGTATTTACATTGGGTTGAAATGTGTGTGTGGGGGTGAAAACAGGAAACAGTTTTCAGTTCTTAGTGTATGTGTCAATGTGGCATGTACATAGTGTTGTAGCTAGGGTGAGTGAGTGAGTGATACAATATTGTGTGTGTAGGAAATCAGTGAACAAACTAACATGTGTGTGGTATGTATATGACAGTCAAGTGTGTCTTAGGTTTATAGTTTAGATATGGAGTGTGTGTGATACACTAACATGTGTGTCAATAGTAATCTGTGTGTAGCAGTCAAGGGTGCCCAAAATCTCAGGAAAATAGTGTTGTGTGTCCATGTGTTTCAGGGAATCAATGCAAGGTGAGTGAAACTGTAGGGTGTGTGTAGTGGTATGGGTCATGTGTATATGACAGTGTGTCCATTTACATTGTTCTCATGTGTGTGTAAACATCAGTTGGTGTAATGGAGAAACAGGGAATAGGTTAGTTCTCAGGTTTGGATGAGTGTGACTGAAACAGTGATGTGTGTGTAAACTGACAGAAAATCATATAGAGTAATGGTTGTAATATGACATGAATTAATAGGGAATGTGTGTGTATGTGTGTAACATAATGTGTAATAGGAAAACAGTAGATAGGTTGTGTCAAAATCAGTGAAATGTGCACTTAATCTCAGGAATTAGTTCTCAGGAAAACAGAGAACAATGCCAGTCCTATTGACAGTCTACATTTTAGTAATCTAATATATGTGTAAATGAACTAATCCTGATCATTAACATTAATAATTCAGTTAAAAAGTTCAACAAAAAAACTCAGAAAATCGAATTTGTAAACTATGTATCACAAAAAATGGGAAAACCTCATTTGAAAACCAAAATGCAGTTAATAAGCAAATTTATTGGTTGGTAACAAGGACACACATGTGCACGTGTCTCCCAAAGGGTCTGTGTCCAACCAAGTGGACACAACCGTGTCCACGACACCAAAATCACTACATGAGCACACACGCAGTGCACAACCTCATGCACGCGTGCACACGCATCTAGCACACGACACAGGCCACGTGGTGATACGTGGCCGTGTACATGTGTACGCCAGGGGTAGGGCTACATGCCCAGTGGCCTGATGCGTGTCCACATCGTGTCATGTATCGACACGAAAAGAGAAAAGCTAGGGTTAGGGTTTACCTTCAGAGGAGGGGGATGGCAAAGGAGGGGACGGCTCTCGACGACGGAAGAGGAGTGGAGGAGCGGACAGGCGGCGGAGGGGCAGAGGCTCTCGACGACGGAAGAGGCGGCGGAGGAGAACTCCTTAATTTTGAAATAAAATTTGAGAGAAAGAGAGAGATGGGTCGAAAATGGGGGGAAAAGAAAATTTTGAATCGTTATAGTAAAAACTTAGCGACATCGGTTAAAGACGTCGCTAAGCGCCGCTAACTTTAGTGATATTAACAACGTCTTAGTCAATACGTCGATAAGCGTCGCTAATATTAGTGATATTAGCGACGTTCACCGACATATCCGTGACGTACATTTTTTAATAAAAAACGTAGTCGCCAAATGTCGTTGAACGTCGCTGATAGTGACGTCTTGCGACGTCCTGATATTACATCGCTAATTTATTAAAATTTAGCGACGTTTTTGTCCAGCGTCGCTAATTACGTCGCTAAATTGAGTTATTCTAGTAGTGGGATGATATTGGTGAGAGGCAAATGCTTGGACCAGAAATGGTAACGCGGACTATTGAGGTGGTCAGACAAGTCAGAGATCATCATCGAGTTGCACAAGATCGCCAGCGTCATTGGGCCGATTCTTATCGGCGTCCCCATGAATTTTCTGTCGGTGACCACGTATTCCTTAGGATCTCGCCTACCGGTGGCGTCATTCGTTTTGGCGTACGGGGAAAGCTCAGTCCTAGGTATATAGGGTCGTTTGATATTCTAGAGCGGGTAGGTGATGTGTCCTATCGTTTCTCTCTTCCACAGTCGTTACATGAGGTACATGATGTTTTCCATTTATCCTAATTGCGACGGTATATCCCGAATTCGAGTCATGTCCTTGATCATTCGGAATTGGTTGTTGGTACCAACCTTTCGTATGAGAAGAGACCCGTATCCATATTGGACCGAAGAGAGAAGATACTCTACAACAAGACTATCAAATTAGTCCATGTTGCTTGGGGTCATCACGCTTTGGGTGAGTCAATATGGGAGCGTGAGGATGATATCCGATCGCGATATCCCAATTTGTTTGACTCATAAGGTATAATATCTTCTTATGCCTTATGCCTTCAACTTCATTGCTTGCATGAATGATTGCTTGATTGATTGCTTAGTTATAACTTGCCTGTGATTAGTATAGCTTGCTCGACTTCTCTAGCCTCTTGATTAAATTCTGAGAATGGAATTCTTTTAAGGTGGGTAGAGTTGTCATCCCCATTTTTCGTTATACGTATTTACAGTATACGTGTATGGAATCCTGACCCGTATTTATTTTTACTTATCTTGTCTTGCTCGCTAATTTTGGTTTAATCTTGTTTAGGTTCATCATGGCATATCATACCTTGACTTGGTTCATTTTGGTTGCCTTGGTTTATTCCCTTTGGTTCATCATGAACCCAACCCCTACCTACTACCATCTCCATTTAAAACCTACCTACTTTTTCTCTCTCTTTATTATTTCTCAAAACCCCTTCTTCTTCTCCATTAAAACCTCTCCCCCTCCATAGGCAAGTGCATCTTACTCTCACTTAACAACCCATTTTGATGGTTCCAATGGTTTCTTAGCATGATTCTAAACCACTTTAGAACTTAAAGATTTTTATTTTGGTGCATAAATTTTTGTAGATCTAAGAAATTACCATTTTCGGATTTTTGTAGTTTTGATCTATTTAACTTCTTCATTTGCAAGTTTTGATGGTTTCATGTCATAGAGAATTTCGTTCTACCCTATTTTGACCTATGGAAGTCCGAATTTGGACTCCGGACGGAGATTTGGCGGAGCTCGGAAGCTACGGCCTTCCTTGCATTTTTCTTCCCGAACTTGTCGGGAAGAAGAACAGTGCTAGGGCGCATGAACTTTCCATGCGCCCAAAGCAGGCCTTCCTCCGATGTGGGCGCATAAGTATGCCCCCTTTGGGCTCATAGGTACGTTCCTACGTGGGCGCATAGCCTTGTGTTAGCGCATAACTTTCTAAACATGTCACAGCACCTTGCCTTTTCCTTGGCACTTAGCCAAGGGTCTTGCTCCCTTCCTTGGGCGTATAACCACCCTCATATAGGCATATAGGAGCTGCCCTAGTGGGCGTATATAGCCCTCCTTTGGGCACATAGTGGTCAGGGCCGCATTCCTTTGGGCTTTTGTGATCTTTTGGGTTTTTGCTCCTTTTGGCCAAATTGTTTCATGATTTTTCCATGGGTTGCTCACACGATCACAACACGACTCATGCGTACCATAGCTTGGCATGACATGACACGGTACGTGCGTGCCACGGCTAGGCATGACACGACTCGTGCGAGCCACGGTGCGACTTGGCACGACTTAGCATGATTTGCTTAGTCATGGCACGATTTTCTATATATGGCTAATATAAGAATGCGACACGATTTGTGCGAGCCGCGGCAAGGCCTGGCACGACTTAGCATATGTTAGTCTTCATGTAGGCGTATAGAATCATAGGGACGCATAGCCCTTGGATGTACGATATTTTTGGCATTTTTTCCTTTTATGCATTTCCTCCTTTATGCAAGTCGTCACGTCTTTTTGGCTTTATTGTACCTTACACTTTATGCCATGTTTTCTTTCTCGAACGGTGGCCCGTTAGGGTGCACTCAGGATTATGTCTCTTCCTTACCTACATATTAGCTTGTATAATGATATGCTGCATAGCCATGATATGTGAACACGATGTGATGATTAATAAGTAGTAAACCAGGATGGTGGCCCGTCGTGGCACACTTCTAACAAGTAACAAGTACAAGTATCATGACATGATGGTGACCCATTGTGGTGCACCCTTGACAAGTAATCTTGACATGTAACTCATGAACGCTGTTGCGACGGCTAACTTGACATGCTAAGTAAATTCTCATCTTGACACCATGGGTGATTGTATTGAATGTGCTCGTATAAGCTACCAGTCTTATCCACATCATGTCTAGGACTTGTATCCCTGGTTACCACCGTCAGGGATACATACTGAATTTGACTAGGTTAATGAATAGATTGATCAAGTAGTTCATATAGAGAGGTATTCCGGCTACAAGAAATCCCATTATCTGGGCGCCTTCTCTGATGGACTTATAGCCTGCCGACGAGTAGAGCACATTTCTAGCTCACTGTCATGTAGGGAACTTCATGAAATGATTACTATGCACACTGTCATGTGTTGCACTCAAGTCACCTTATAAGTCATGATAACTCTTAGCATGAAACTTGCGTCTGGATAACCTGGATAGTCTGCAGGGCTTGTGGCCGTAGGGATATCTCATTGCATCTTGCTAGTAACTAGGCTTGTGATAACCCTAGTTAGTTTAACTATCAAGTCGTACTCTTCTTTGGCCGTAAATGTTGGATGGAGTCCCATATTGTCTAGTTTTGCCTAGACCCAGTACATGGCTATCTCAGGACATGCTTGTATATGCTTTACCTTATCGATAATTGGTTAGAGACTAAGTTCTGTTCACGTGAAGGGTTACAACCCCGGTCCTTGTTTGGTTTACGGGTTGTAACTTGGTTACCGGAATAGTCCTTTAGTTATCTTATTATTTGTCACCCTGTTTCTCTAACTCATGTCTTTTGTTATTTCATCTTGTCACGCCCCAGAACCAGAATACTGGAGAGCGGGGGCAGACATAGCCAGCTACGTATATTGAAATGGATTCTATCTCGCTATACGGTCACGGCTGTCTAGATACATGAGGGTTTACTACAAGCCAACAGTCTCCTATGGTCATGAACAAGCCTAGTGTCTCAATCACAAGCAAGTAAGTAAATGTTACAAGATGTATGATCATTAAATATACAATAATAAGGCATCCCAAATATTACATATTCAGCTGATCATGAAGCTAGTCGTTACAAAATGTTAGGACTAGCAAGAGTTTAGTCATACATGATCAACCCTAGGATCCGTCAATCATGTTACAGCCCGTAGGCAGACAGTAAATAAAGTAAAATCGAGCTAAACAGGTGCTCGTCGGCTAAACGCCTCAAAAGAATATTTTTATAATAGAGCGGGAGAGCCAAAAATAACCCACTCGTTGCCAGGGTTCCGTCTAGTGGCCACCATCTGGCTGGAAGGTCGGTAGATCCTCTGGAGCTGCTCCGAAATCTGGCCATACAAAACCAGCTGGGTCAGACCCCAGAAAGAGCAAGTGCCACAAAGGAAGCTTCACTTAAGAACTAAAACCAGCAATCAGCACAGGAATATAATATAAATAAAATAAGGACTGGAATAAAAGGAAACATATCAGGATGATATACGACGAGATAACCATGGAACTATTCAGATAACCAGGTTACAATCCGTGAACCAAACAAGGACCGGGGTTGTAACCCTTCGTCTGAACGGAGCTTGGTTTCTCACCATTTATCGGTAAAATAAATACAAGCATTCTGGTCATTCAATAATCTGGAACAGGATTCAGGGCAAGACTAGACTGGTTAGACTCCATCCAATCATTTCACGGCCAAGCAAGAATTACGGCTTGATACTTTAACTAACTAGGGTTGTCACAAGCCTAATTACTAACAAGATGCAGTGAGATTATTCCACAGCCACAAGCCCTGCAGACCATCCAGGTTACCCGGGTTAAAAGATTAGAGTTGAATTCAGGTGGGTACATCGTCCAGGAAACGAATGTACCCTTAGTTAGCTTGAAGGGTGCAACACATGACAGTGTGCTGGAAATGTGCCCTACTCGACGGCAGGCTACAGATCCCAAGGCGTGCCCAGGTAACGGGATTGCCTGTAGCTGGGAAATCTCTTCATGACTAATGTGTTAATCTAGTTATTAACCTTAGTCTATTTCAATAGGTACTCCTGACCGTGGTACTCAGGAGCTCCCTCCCTAGACATGATGCAAGACAGGACTGGTTTATTTATACAAGCACAATCACCCACGGTGTCCAGGTTAATTATACAAGTCATGTCATGTCAGGTAGCCGTCGCAACAGCTTATCAAGATATAACATATCAGGTTTATCATGTCAAGTGTACTAGTCAGGAGTGCGCCACGATGGGCACTATCAGGTCATGTCATGTTACTTATGTCAGGAGTGCACCACTACGGGTCACTATCACGTCATGCTCAATTATCAATTCCAAACATATCAAGCAAATTCGTGATTATCAAGTTCATGACAAAAGGCGTAAGGATATAAAATGGACGTTAAATATCTAATAAAATATCAATATACAGGGCTATAGAAGATCAAGGGTAATCAGGCTACGCTCAAGCCAGGCTACGCTCAGGCTAGCGTACGCTCAGGTCTGCGTACCAAAGGATCCATACACTTCCAATGGGATGCGTATGCAAGGGTCAGCGTACACAAGGGCACGCTCAAGCTACAGGTCAGCGTACGCTCAAGCTAGCGTACGAAAGGAGCCAGCGTACGCCTTGCTCGCTTAAGCTAGCGTACCAAGGCACGCGTACGCTCAAGCTAGCGTACGCTCAAGACACGCTGCCAACAAGCAGCGTATCAAGGTGAGCGTACGCTCGCTAAACAGCAGCGTACGAAGGCTAGCGTACGCTCACTAAACAGCAGCGTACGAAGGCTAGCGTACGCTCACTAAACAGCAGCGTACGAAGGCTAGCGTACGCTCACTAAAGAGCAGCGTACGAAGGCTAGCGTACACTCGCTAAAGAGCAGCGTACGACTCAGTGGCGTAAGCTAAAAAGCTAGCTCACTGTTCACTGTCTTCTCCAAAGGGCAAGAACAGCAAGAACTCTAAAGTTGAATCTAAGCTCTAAATGCTCATAACTTGGTCAAAACAAGTCCGAATCCAACTTTTCAAAGGTCAAAATTGGGTAGAAGGAAATTCTCTAAAACATGGAACCATCAAAACTTAAAAACAAGCAAGTTTGATAGATCAAAACCACCAAAATCCGAAAGTAACAAAACTCTAGATCTACAAGAAATAAAGCCTCAAAATGGAAAATGACAAGTTCTAATGTGGTTTAGAATCATGAGGAGAAACTAATGAAACCATCAAAAGGAGTTCTCTTGTGGAAGCAAGTTGCACTTGCCTATGGTGTTCTTGGTTGGTGGAGAAGAGTAATGGTAGGGAAAGGAGAAGTAAATGAGAATTATGGAGAGAGAGAAAGAAGAAATGGCAATAAATATCAAAGGTGGTGGTAGGTAGGGGGGGTTATGGTGGAAATGAAGGGGAAGCATAGGCTAAGGTGTTCCACCCTTGGCCCATGATGAACCAAGCATTGGGTCGGCCGAACCAAGCCAACCCAAACCGAGAGTAAACAAGCCAAGCCAAACCAAGGAGATATGCAAATACAAGATAAAATACGTATACGTATTCCAAATACGTAATATGAACAACAGGCATTACAACTCTACCCACCTTAAAAGAATTCCGTCCTCGGAATTTAATTAAGAGGCTAGAGGGACAAGAACAAGCTATACTATTCACAGGCAAGCTATACTAGGCAATCAATCAATCATACAAGCAAGGAATTGATGACATGAGGCATAAGAAAGACATTATACCTCACGAGTCAAACAAGTCGGGATATCGTGATCGGATATCATCCTCATGCTCCCACGTTGACTCCCCCAAAGAGTGATGACCCCAAGCAACTCGGACTAACTTGATAGTCTTGTTCTTGAGGATCTTCTCTCTCCGGTCCAATATAGACACGGGCCTCTCCTCATACGAAAGGTTGGTACCAACAACCAATTCCGAATGATCCAGGATGTGGCTCGGGTCCGGAATATACCGTCGTAATTGGGACACATGGAACACGTCATGCACCTCGCTTAGCGACGGTGGAAGAGCGAGACGATAGGATACATCTCCTACTCGTTCCAGAATGTCAAACGGTCCTATATACCTAGGACTAAGCTTGCCCCGTACGCCGAAACGAATGACGCCACGGTTAGGCAAAATCCTCAGAAATACATGATCGCCGACCGAGAACTCGAGAGGGCGCCGATGAGAATCCGCCCAATGACGCTGGCGATCTTGGGCAACTCGAAGATGATCTCTGACTCGCCTGACCACTTCAACGGTCTGAGCAATCATTTCTGGACCAAGCATCTGCCTCTCTCCAACATCATCCCAGGCTAGCGGAGATCTGCACTTCCTGCCATACAGTGCCTCGAACGGTACCATCTGGATACTGGCCTGGAAACTATTATTGTATGAGAATTCCACCAGGTGTAAATGATCTTCCCATGAACCACCGAAGTCAAGTGTGCAAGACCGCAACATATCTTCAAGAGTCTGGATCGTGCGCTCCGACTGTCCATCTGTCTGCGGGTGATATGCTGAACTGAACTGGAGATGAGTCCCCAAACTCTCTTGTAAGCTACGCCAAAAATGCGACGTAAATCTTGAATCTCGGTCCGAGGTGATACTGACTGGCACACCGTGCAATCTGACAATCTGCCTGAGGTACATTTCTGCTAACTGAGCCGTCGACTGACCAACTCTGAATGGAAGAAAGTGAGCCACTTTCGTGAGCCTGTCAACTATAACCCAGATAGCATCTCTACCAGCTGGGGATCTAGGTAATCCAGTCACGAAATCCATGGTCACATGCTCCCACTTCCATTCTAGAATTGATAAGGGCTGAAGAAGTCCAGCCGGTCTCTGATGTTCGGCCTTAACCTGTTGGCAAACCAAACACCGAGAGACAAAACGAGCTATCTCCCGCTTCATGCCATTCCACCAGAAATGCTGCCGGATATCACGGTACATCTTCGTACTGCCGGGATGGATGGAATACTGTGAACTGTGCGCTTCTGACATGATCTCCTGTCTGATATCTCCGCTGGGTACACAAAGACGCTTACCATGCCTAAGTGTACCATCCTCATGAATACATAACTCTGGTCTTCGTCCTGCCTCACACTCTGCTCTGAGTCGCTGAAGCTTGGAATCTGTTGACTGCGCCATCCGGATCCTCTCGACTATAGTGGACTGAACTTGCATGCTGGCCATTAACGCCACACTGGAAGGGAGAACAACTTCAATACCCATCTTCTGAAGATCTGCTAACAGCTCTGGTTGCGCTGTTAGGAAATAAGCTCCGGCTCTCCTGCTCAATGCATCTGCTATGACATTGGCCTTCCCAGGATGATACTGCAAGCTGACATCATAATCCATAAGAAGCTCCAGCCATCTCCTCTGACGCATGTTAAGATCCTTCTGGGTGAAAACATACTTCAGGCTCTTGTGGTCGGTGAAAATCTCTACCCTATCTCCGTACAAGTAGTGCCTCCACAACTTAAGTGCAAACACTACTGCTGCCAGCTCCAAGTCATGGGTTGGGTAATTCCTCTCATGATCACGAAGTTGTCGTGACGCATAAGCTATCACCTTCCCATGCTGCATCAGAACACATCCTAAACCTCTGCCTGAAGCATCACAGTACACTGAGAATCCTCCGGTTCCATCTGGAAGCATGAGAATAGGAGCTGTTATCAGGCCTCGCTTCAACTGCTCAAAAGAACTCTGACACTCTGCTGTCCAAGCAAACTGCACATCCTTGCGGGTCAACTGGGTCAATGGCGCTGAAATTCGAGCAAAATCTGAAACAAACCGCCGGTAGTAGCCAGCCAATCCGAAGAAACTGCGAACTTCTGCAACGGTGCTGGTACTGGCCATAACTCAATAGCTATAATCTTCTGGGGATCCACTTCTACTCCTCCTCTGGTGATGATATGACCCAAGTACGAAATACGATCGAGCCAAAACTCGTATTTACTAAACTTGGCATATAACTGGTGCTCTCTGAGGATCTGAAGAACCACACGAAGATGCTGCTCATGCTCCGCCTCACGCTTGCTGTAGACCAGGATGTCATCCAAGAACACAATCACAAACTGATCCAAGTAAGGCATGAAGATGCGATTCATGAGGTCCATGAATACTGCCGGCGCATTGGTTGCTCCAAAAGGCATAACAAGGAACTCCCAATGCCCATATCTCGATCTAAAAGCCGTCTTCGGGATGTCCTGCTCTCTGACTCTGATCTGATGATAACCTGAGCGCAAATCAATCTTCGAGAATACTGAAGCCCCCTTGAGTTGATCAAACAAGTCATCTATCCTCGGAAGAGGGTATCTGTTCTTGATTGTCACTGAGTTCAAGGTACGATAATCAACACATAACCTGGACGTACCATCCTTATTTTTCACAAGAAGCATCGGGGCTCCCCAAGGCGATCCACTAGGACGAATGAATCCTTTGGTTCTGAGTTCTTCAATCATCTTGTACAATATCTCCAACTCTGACGGCGCCATCCTGTAGACTCTCTCTGACACTGGGGCTGTTCCGGGAATCAAGTCTATAGTGAACTCGATCTCCCGCTCCGGAGGCATACCTGGAAGTTCTTCTGGGAAAACATCTGGAAACTCCTCGACTATCCTGGGCAACTGAACTGCTGCTACTGCCATCCGCAATATCGGAGGAGAAGGCTCAACCTCGCCTCGAGAGAAAGAAAACTCTGGCTCTCCTGGAATGCTAAAAATAACCCTACCAATATGGCAGTCTATCCTAGCATACTGGTTCCTCAACCAATCCATCCCTAAGACCACATCATAATCGGCCATCAGGAATTCTATCAATCTAGCGGAGAATTCTCTACCGCTAACTACGATCCGATACGAGGAAAACACTCTATCGACTCCCATAAGTCCGTTACCAGTAAGTATATTAAGCCTTACTGATAATGACTCGGGCTCCAATCCTACCCGTGTCGCGAATCATGCAGACATAAATAAATGTGATGCACCAGAATCAAATAAAGCTGAAGCTAGAAAGGAGTTGACGAGAATAGTACCTGCCACTACCTCTCCTGGTGCCAATCCTTCCTCCACGGTCATCACCATAGCCTGACCGTGCCCTCGGGGTACTGGTCCCCTCTGCTAAAATCCTCGCTGCCTGCTCTGACTCTGGGCTTGGACTTGTGTATACTGCTGGGGGTTCTACTGCTGGAACACTTGGGTCTGAGGCGGCAAGGGCCTCGGCAATGGATACTGCTGCTGATGGACCGGAGCTGGTCCTCTCACCGAAGAGCTAGAAAGGTTGGATGAGGACGAACCACCCCTGTTCGGGCAGGATCCAACCCTATGGTCTGGTGCTCCACAAGCCAGACACAATACCTGTGCCCTGCGACATTCTGCCACCACATGGCCTGGCTTCCTACAATGAGAACAACCCACTGCGGAAGATTGCTTCTGCTTCTGCTGTTGTTGAGGGTACGTCGGAGTGGAATGCTGAACCGACGTTACTGAGGCCGCTCGCCTCGGAGCCCCAATAGTCAAAGCCCTGGCTGCCGGGGCTGGTGCTGAAGACTGATTCATATGGCCGTGAGATCTCTTCCGACCCCCGGTCCTATCCACAATCCTCTGGGAGGTATACTCATGCCTCCGGGCTGCTCTCAAGACTGCATCAAAAGTCTGGTGCTCAAACTGCTCGACTGCCAACAAGATCTCCAGGTGAAGTCCCTGCTGGAATCGCTGGGCTCTATCATACTCGGTTGCCACCAAAGTGGGAGCAAACCGACTGAGTCTCGAAAACTCGGCCGCATATCCATCGACCGTCCTGCCTCCTTGCTTCAGATTGGTGAACCTGGTCTGCAGATCATACCGAGCCACGGCATCGAAATACTTGGTCTGGAATCTCTCTCTGAATACTGCCCAAGAAACGGGTGCTGCTAACCCAACGGCCTGCGCTGCCCACCAGCTGCGGGCAAGATCTAACAACTGCAGGCACACCACGGCTACCTTCTCGTTCTCTGGAGTCTTGGCTGCTTCTAGAACCACCTCTGTGTCCTGAAGCCATACATCTGCCGCGATAGCATCTTCACTACCGTCGAAGAATGGAGGGTTCAAGCGCTTGAAGCTGTTGGCCGTGCTGTTACCCTGATGACCACCCCGGGTCAAAGCATCCGTCACTGCCTGGTGCAAGGCATCTCCACGCCGGTCTTGGGAAGCTATCAAGGTCCTGACGAGTCCTACCAAGGTGCCGTCATCATGTTCTACAGGTTGAACTGGCTGGACTGGTGGCTCTCCGCCAGAAGGCACGACTCTGGAGGCTACTCCGGAATACTGGGCTTGATCTCCAGGTTGCTGCTGGTCCGCGGGAGGTACTCCGCCTTGCTGGTCGGCCGGGTCAGGTACTATGCCGCTGAAGAAGACGACATAGGAAACAATAAAGAAGGACCAGGACAGATCAACGATACAAGCATATGATCAGGACAAGAATCCAGGGATTCAGAAGATACGAGCAGAGATCAAGGACGAATACTGATTGAGACATCTATTCGGTAAACCCTCACATACCTTGATTTACAAGACCTGCATGGGCCACCACTTAAACCATGTCACGCCCCAGAACCAGAATACTGGAGAGCGGGGGCAGACATAGCCAGCTACGTATATTGAAATGGATTCTATCTCGCTATACGGTCACGGCTGTCTAGATACATGAGGGTTTACTACAAGCCAACAGTCTCCTATGGTCATGAACAAGCCTAGTGTCTCAATCACAAGCAAGTAAGTAAATGTTACAAGATGTATGATCATTAAATATACAATAATAAGGCATCCCAAATATTACATATTCAGCTGATCATGAAGCTAGTCGTTACAAAATGTTAGGACTAACAAGAGTTTAGTCATACATGATCAACCCTAGGATCCGTCAATCATGTTACAGCCCGTAGGCAGACAGTAAATAAAGTAAAATCGAGCTAAACAGGTGCTCGTCGGCTAAACGCCTCAAAAGAATATTTTTATAATAGAGCGGGAGAGCCAAAAATAACCCACTCGTTGCCAGGGTTCCGTCTAGTGGCCACCATCTGGCTGGAAGGTCGGTAGATCCTCTGGAGCTGCTCCGAAATCTGGCCATACAAAACCAGCTGGGTCAGACCCCAGAAAGAGCAAGTGCCACAAAGGAAGCTTCACTTAAGAACTAAAACCAGCAATCAGCACAGGAATATAATATAAATAAAATAAGGACTGGAATAAAAGGAAACATATCAGGATGATATACGACGAGATAACCATGAAACTATTCAGATAACCAGGTTACAACCCGTGAACCAAACAAGGACCGGGGTTGTAACCCTTCGTCTGAATGGAGCTTGGTTTCTCACCATTTATCGGTAAAATAAATACAAGCATTCTGGTCATTCAATAATCTAGAACAGGATTCAGGGCAAGACTAGACTGGTTAGACTCCATCCAATCATTTCACGGCCAAGCAAGAATTACGGCTTGATACTTTAACTAACTAGGGTTGTCACAAGCCTAATTACTAACAAGATACAGTGAGATTATTCCACAGCCACAAGCCCTGCAGACCATCCAGGTTACCCGGGTTAAAAGATTAGAGTTGAATTCAGGTGGGTACATCGTCCAGGAAACGAATGTACCCTTAGGTAGCTTGAAGGGTGCAACACATGACAGTGTGCTGGAAATGTGTCCTACTCGACGGCAGGCTACAGATCCCAAGGCGTGCCCAGGTAACGGGATTGCCTGTAGCTGGGAAATCTCTTCATGACTAATGTGTTAATCTAGTTATTAACCTTAGTCCATTTCAATAGGTACTCCTGACCGTGGTACTCAGGAGCTCCCTCCCTAGACATGATGCAAGACAGGACTGGTTTATTTATACAAGCACAATCACCCACGGTGTCCAGGTTAATTATACAAGTCATGTCATGTCAGGTAGCCATCGTAACAGCTTATCAAGATATAACATGTCAGGTTTATCATGTCAAGTGTACTAGTCAGGAGTGCGCCACGACGGGCACTATCAGGTCATGTCATGTTACTTATGTCAGGAGTGCACTACTACGGGTCACTATCACGTCATGCTCAATTATCAATTCCAAACATATCAAGCAAATTCGTGATTATCAAGTTCGTGACAAAAGGCGTAAGGATATAAAATGGACGTTAAATATCTAATAAAATATCAATATACAGGGCTATAGAAGATCAAGGGTAATCAGGCTACGCTCAAGCCAGGCTACGCTCAGGCTAGCGTACGCTCAGGTCTGCGTACCAAAGGATCCATACACTTCCAATGGGATGCGTATGCAAGGGTCAGCGTACACAAGGGCACGCTCAAGCTACAGGTCAGCGTACGCTCAAGCTAGCGTACGAAAGGAGCCAGCGTACGCCTTGCTCGCTTAAGCTAGCGTACCAAGGCACGCGTACGCTCAAGCTAGCGTACGCTCAAGACACGCTGCCAACAAGCAGCGTATCAAGGTGAGCGTACGCTCGCTAAACAGCAGCGTACGAAGGCTAGCGTACGCTCACTAAACAGCAGCGTACGAAGGCTAACGTACGCTCACTAAACAGCAGCGTACGAAGGCTAGCGTACGCTCACTAAAGAGCAGCGTATGAAGGCTAGCGTACGCTCGCTAAAGAGCAGCGTACGACTCAGTGGCGTAAGCTAAAAAGCTAGCTCACTGTTCACTGTCTTCTCCAAAGGGCAAGAACAGCAAGAACTCTAAAGTTGAATCTAAGCTCTAAATGCTCATAACTTGGTCAAAACAAGTCCGAATCCAACTTTTCAAAGGTCAAAATTGGGTAGAAGGAAATTCTCTAAAACATAGAACCATCAAAACTTGAAAACAAGTAAGTTTGATAGATCAAAACCACCAAAATCCGAAAGTAACAAAACTCTAGATCGACAAGAAATAAAGCCTCAAAATGGAAAATGACAAGTTCTAATGTGGTTTAGAATCATGAGGAGAAACTAATGAAACCATCAAAAGGAGTTCTCTTGTAAAAGCAAGTTGCACTTGCCTATGGTGTTCTTGGTTGGTGGAGAAGAGTAATGGTAGGGAAAGGAGAAGTAAATGAGAATTATGGAGAGAGAGAAAGAAGAAATGGCAATAAATATCAAAGGTGGTGGTAGGTAGGGGGGGTTATGGTGGAAATGAAGGGGAAGCATAGGCTAAGGTGTTCCACCCTTGGCCCATGATGAACCAAGCATTGGGCCGGCCGAACCAAGCCAACCCAAACCGAGAGTAAACAAGCCAAGCCAAACCAAGAAGATATGCAAATACAAGATAAAATACGTATACGTATTCCAAATACGTAATATGAACAACAGGCATTACACATCTATAACCTTATATGCTAATATGTTGGTTTTAGTTCTTAAGTGAAGCCTCCCTTGTGGTACTTTCTTTTTATGGGGTCTGACCCAGCTGGTTTTGTATGGCCAGATTTCGGAGTAGCATCCGAGGATCTTCCAATCTTTCAGCCAGATGGTGACCACTAGGCGCAACCCTGGCAACGAGTGGGTTCTTATTTTGCTCTTCCACTCCCTTGTAAAAATATTCTTTGGAGGTATTTAGCCGCCGAGCAAGTGTTAGCTCGTTTGCAACTTTACTTACTGTCTGCCTACGGGCTGTAACATGATTGACAAATCCTAGGGTTAATCATGTATGACTTAAATTATTGCTAGTCTTCGTATTTTATATGACTAGCTTCATGATCATCTAAATATGTAATGTATGGGACACCTTACTTTGTATGTCTGATGATCTACCATCTTGTTATATTACTTGCTTGCTTGAGATTGAGACACTAGGCTTGTTCTTGACCCTAAGAGACTAATGGCTTGTAGTAAACCCTCATACATCTAGACAGCCGTGACCGTATTGCGAGGTAGGATTCACTTCAATGTACGTAGCTGGCTGTGTCTGTCTCTCGCTCTCCAGTATTCTGGTTTTGGGACATGACACCCAGGGCGTTGAGAAGGACATGGACAGGCGGGTCAAGTGGGACAAAGATGTTGGCACCAACAACTCCCAGAGTCCATTAAAGCGGACCAATACTCAGGCGAGGCCACCTCAGTATCTAGAACCCCAGTAGCCGTATTATCCTGCCAGAGCTCCTATACCCCAGCTCCAGAGGCAGACTCAGACCCAGGCGGCGATCACTTGTACTTACTATACCGGTCATGTCATCACTTAGATGTGTGCCGTAAGAAGCTAGGACTCTGCTTATTCTGTGAATCTTTTACACACCAGATAAGGGATTGTCAGTAGGTTGTTGCTCCTCTTACCCTTGGAACAGCTACAGGACCCAGGGGAGCTGGAGGACCACCTGTACCACCGGGAGGACCAGTTGTACCGCCACCGAGGGGACCGCCTCTGCCCACTCAGCAGTAGTGTTTCGCCCACCATCAGCAGCAGAGGGAAGCTCCATAGCAGGGACGAGCATATGCTTTGACCGTAGTTGAGGAGGATGAGGCTGCACCAGATGTGATTACAGGTTCTATTATGCTCCTTTTATTTCCTGCTATTGCACTGTTTACTCAGGCACTACACATAGTTTTTTATCTTTTGAGTTTTTGTATAAACTTCACACTAGTACCTACTAGGAGGAACTATCGGATTATGACAGGAGGAGTAGTACCGGTTAGTGATATGTATGATTGCCCTATTAGCATAGCTAAAAGGGAATTTAGGGCTCGGCTCCTCATAATGTCACTTCTAAAATTCGATGTAGTCCTTGGGATGGATTAGTAGAGTAAACTTTATGGTATGAAAGATTGCCATCAAGGGAAGGTTACCTTTAGTCTGCTGGGGGTCCCACCATTTGAAGCCAGAAGGCAGATTGCTGAGAAGCCAGAAGGAGTCTACTTCGGAGCTGTTGCATAAGAGAATGAATTCCCGCATCCACTTATTGTAGAATTTCTAGATGTATTTCCTGAAGATTTGTCGGGATTGCCGCCAGACCGAGACATAGAGTTCACTATTGACTTAGTTCCAAGATCAGCACCAGTTTTACAGAATTTCTACAGGATCAACTCGAAGGAGGCAATAGAGATGAAGGCCTAGATTGATGAGTTAGAGGGGAAGGGTTTTATTTGATCGAGTGCTTCATCCTGGGGAGCACCGTTCCTTTTTGTTCCCAAGAAGGATGGAACCGTTAGGATGTGTATTGACTATCGGGCCCTCGATAATATCACAATTAAGAATATGTACCCTTTACCTCGTATAGATGAGATCTTTGATCAGCTGAGTAGAACGAAAGTCTTTTCGAAGATAGATCTACGATTCAGGTATCATCAGATGAAAGTCAGATAACAAGACATTCTAAGACTGCCTTCAATACCCGTTATGGCTAATACGAATTTTTGGTTATGCCATTCGGACTCACCAATGCTCCAGTTGTTTTTATGAACCTCATGAATAAGGTTTTCCACTAGTATCTAGAAAAGTTTGTGGTAGTCTTCATAGATAATATCCTAATCTACTCTAAGATACCGGAAGAACACAAAGAACACCTGAGGATAGTCCTGGAGACCCTGAGGAAAGAGAAGTTGTATGAAAAATCCTCGAAATACGAGATTTTCCTAGATATAGTAGATTTTCTGGGCCATTTGGTGACTAGGGATGGGATTGTTGTGGATCCCAAGAAGATTGAAGCAGTAAAGTCATGGGCCACTTCCAAGTCAGTATCTAGATTCGTAGTTTCCTAGGGCTAGTAGGCTAGAACACTACCAAAATAAGTCATATCAGCGACGAAATTAGCGACGTTGAATTAAACGTCGCTAATATTTTTGGATTTAGCGACTCCAAATGTATGCGTCACAATACGTCGCTGATAGCGACAAACAGCGACATATTGCGACTACCTTTAGTGTAATAAAAATCAACGTCGTTGATTTGTCGGACAACGTCGCTAGTTTTACTAGCTCAGCGACGTTTAGCGTCGCAAAGGTTTTTAGGTCGCCGAATATTAAACGATTATCGACGCTTTGCGACGTATTTACGGACGTCACTAATTTCTGATAAAAAGGGTTTCCTCGGTTCGACTTTTCATTTCTCCTTCTTCCCAAATTTTTTGTTCCCGCCCCGCCCCTCTTCCCCGACCTCAACGACAGCCCGAACCCTTCCCTCCGGCACCGCTTCTCCTCCTCCACCGCGAGCCCCTTCTCCTCCCTCCGGCGAGCCCCTTCTTCTCCTTCTCCTCCACCGCGAGCCCCTTCTTCTCCTCCACCGCGACATCCTCCTCCTCCTCCTCCACCACCGCGAGGAGACTGAAGATAAACCCTAACCCTAATTGAGGTGTTTTTCGTGTCCAAAATGGACACGGAGACACATTACGACCATGTGTTCACTGATACATTGTGTTCGTGAGGTTTTGGACACTTTGTGTCCATTTATTGGACGCGTGGATACCCCCAAGCTTGTATATATATGTATTTTACCTCTGTACACTTAATCCCCTCCTCCTCCACCATCGAACTTGTCCTCCTCCTCCTCCTCCACCACCGCGAGGAGACTGAAGGTAAACCCTAACCCTAATTGAGGTGTTTTTCGTGTCCAAAATGGACACAGAGACACATTACGACCATGTGTTCACTGATACAGTATGTTCGTAAGGTTTTGGATACTTTGTGTCCATTTGTTGGACACGTGGACACCCCCAAGTGGCACCGATACAGTGTATTTGGACACATTACGTCCATTTATTATTCACTGATACAGTATATTTCACCTCTGTACACTTAATCCATTTGTTGTTCACTTAATCCATTTGTTGTTCACTTAATCCATCTAATACAGTGTATTTCTGACACTTTGTGTTCGTGAGGTTTTGGACACATTACGTCCATTTGTTGTTCACTGATACAGTGTATTTCACCTCTGTACACTTAATCCCCTACATACACTTGTGTATTTTCATATTAATTTGGATTTGCATATTGGGTTTGGGTTTCGATATAGTGTTTGATACATTGTTTCACCTTGCAACATTCCTACACTTATTTCAGACAACAAGTATATGAACCAATTAGTCAACATCTATTTGTTGAAGTATGGTACTCCATTCTTCGTAAGTTCTAGCTATATATGTCTCTCAAGATCCAATACTCAGAAACCCCAATAAGAAGAAGAAGAAGAAGAAGAAAAGAATAAAATGACATCGCTCAACACCCTATGACAACTCTTTGTAGAATTGTGTTAAAGTGTGAGTTCTACAGTATGAGTTCTACAGTATGGTTCTCTTTGTAGAATAAAATGACATCGCTCAACCCTATCGATCCTCCATACAAGTCTTCCTTCATCTATTGTCTTAAAGTATGAGTTCTACAGTATGGTTCTCTTTGGTGAATTGTGTCTTATTATAGACAACAAGGGTTTCCTATTTTTAAAGGTAACATGGCAACATGTGTAAGGGAACAGATAGGTGTGTGTTTGTGTTTGAAAGGGAGTGTCACAAGAGTAAGGCGTGAGCATGTGTTAGTATTTTGAGCTGTGAGAGTGTTTGTTCTATTGAGGTTAGTACCAACTGTATTTTGGCTCCAGCTCCAGCTCCAGCTCCAGCTCCATTTGCATTAATCTACGGTACGACATGGTGATAGGGACATAGTCCCTGCAGCCATTCGACTGACGAGGCAGAAACTATGTAGTCGTAGATAAAGTTGACTGTCATCCGACCCTCATCCCTCTGCTTTCGAAAATGTACTCAAATTACATAATGGTTCCTTTAGCTTGTTTATGTTACAATTATATTATTTGTGACTATCGATCTTACCAGATGGCACCCATGACCCGAGGAGCGGCACGTCGTTTGAGGGAAATAGTGAATGCTGAGGTGGCTCCTCCTACAGTTAAAAAGGAAGTGGCATCGGTTACTAGTGAGACCGGGAGTTCTATTCATCCAGCACCGATAGCTAGTGAGACCGGGAGTTCTATTCGTGCAACACTTGCAAGGGACGACATCTCTCCTCACACCAAAGATCTCACTTTTTTGAGGTAGTTGCATAATCGTATCACTGAGCGTTTACGTGAGCAGCATGGTTCTCATTAGCTATTAGTACTTATTTGTATTGGACTATTTGTATTGGGTTGTTTTTGTATTAGACTATTTGTATTGGAATACATATATGAATTAGTACTGTGTCAATCTCTGGATTGTATTGGACTACGACATGGTAATCAGGACATAGTCCAGGCAGCCATTCGACTGGCGAGGCAGAAACTATGTATCCGTAGATAAAGTCGACTGTCCCCCAACCCTCATCCCTCGGCAATGATGATACGACAACCAACCGGAGAGGATACTGTGAGAGATCCATCTGAGAGGGACGTATACTCTGATAGATCACCTTTACAAGAATTATATCAGTAGTGGGATTGAGTGTTGGAGGAGATATTATCAGAGTATACGTCCTACTCAGATGGGTCTCTCACCGTTAATATTTTTTTTCTGACGGCATGGTGGATGTGCTCCCTCAACAGATTCTTGCTCCGAGCCAAAACTTTGTCCCGGAGCTCAAGTGGACATCTTTGGTGTAGAGCTCGAGTGAGAGGTTTCCGACAGCATGGTGGTCTCCTTTGTCAAAGTATCCGTGCTCGAGTGAGAGGTTTCCGACAGCATGGTGGTTTCTGACAAAATCGGCTTATTTCATTTCGTTCAAGATAGGTTTATCGATAGAGAAGTTAACAGATCTCTATATGAGGCAGATTGTGCGGATTCACGGAGTACCAGTCAGCATTATTTCAGATAGGGACAATAGGTTCACTTCAAATTTTTGGAAGAGTTTACAGCAGAATTTGTGCACTTATTTGAAGTTTAGCACAGCTTATCATCCATAGACTGATAGGCAGTCAGAGAGGACTATCAAGACCCTAGAAGACATGTTAAGGGTCTGTGATGTGGAGTTTAGAGGATCCTGGGAGGATCACTTGCATCTGGTAGAGTTTGCTTATAATAACAGCTACCAGGCCAGCATTGGCATGACATCTTTTGAGGCACTTTATGGTCATCGGTGTCCTACGCCTTTATCTTGGGATGATGTTGGAAAGAGGACTTTACTTGGACCCGAGATGGCAGTTGATTCAGCTGAGAAGGTCAAGTTGATTAGGGAGCGCCTCAGAGTTGCCCAAGACCGGCAGAAGCACTAGGCCGATAGCAGTAGAAGACCGTTGGAGTTTGCCATAGGAGACATGGTGTTCTTGAAGATTTCTTCTACCAGAGGCACTATCAAATTTGGAAGATATGGTAATCTTAGCCCTAAATACATTGGTCCTTTCGTGGTGATTGAGAGGATCAAAGATGTTGTGTACCGGCTAGTGCTTCCAACTAGCTTGGAAGGGATACATAACATTTTTCATGTATTACAGCTTCGCCGATATATTATTGATCCGAGCCACATAGTGGATTACTCAGAGCAGGAGGTAGGACGTTGCCTTGCATGCGTAGAGCAGCTCGTAGAGATCATCGACCGCAGGGAGAAACAACGCAGGAATCAGACAATTCCTTTGGTCAGAGTCATGTGGCGACATCACTCTCCTGGGAGTCTACGTGGGAGCGTGAGGACGAAATGCGAAAGCGCTTCCCTAGACTTTTTGTTTGATTGTTATATTTCAATAAAAGGTTTGCTTGTTGGATTTCAATAAAGCATAGTAGTTCTCTAAATTTCGAGGACACAATTTTCTAGGAAGAAGATTTGTAGCCCCACTTTTCCTAAATCAATAAAGTTTAGTATTTTCCTGATATTTTACAATTATTTATTTTTAATTTGTTTTGTGGAATATTAATTTTTTTTATTAATAATTGTTTAAGGATTAATGAGAGGGAAGGTTCTAGTAATTTAGTCAAATGGTTAGTTACTTAATTAACAAAGGCTAAAACTAATCTAGAATATTCTTCTAACTAATCTTAACAAACTCCACATTTTCTAACAAACCGTAACAACCTCTAACAAACATTTACTCCCAGTTTGTAATAAACTAATTGATTTTGTAATAAAACAGTTTCTTTCTGCAAAATCCCTTTTACTTTCTCAAACTCTATCTAAACTGGCCACTCTCTCTCACTCACTCAATGTTCACTCGTTCGAGAGCATCAGAGCTCTGTTTAAAATCTTTTCCCAAATTCCCTCTTCTTCTCTTTCTTCTTCCTCCATAGCCGAGCCCCTACAAGACCTAAACCTAACTTCTAGAGTTAGCTATAGCGACGACGAACACGTCCACCATCGACGGTAGTTAGGCGCTCTTCTTTCCGACGTCACGACACGAGAAGCTTCTGGCGACCGTGTGAGGATCGTCTTCTCCAACGATTCTTTTTTCTGATGTATCGGCGAGTCGAGCTTGGTGCACACGACGTTCTACGTCAAAATCGACGCTCCTCTACCGTCCCAAGACCATCACAGCTCCGGCAATAGTAATTCATCTTCCTCGACGATCCTCTACCGTGAATTCTTCACTTCATCTCTATCGATCTAGTAATCTAGGTGAGTTTTGATTTCAATTTTCTTTGAGAAATGCTTGTTTAGTTTCTAATTCCTGTATGATCGACAAATTGGAGTCATGAGCATAGATCAGATTGGTATGTTCGTCTCAAAGCTTGTTCGATCATATTTTTGGTGAATGTCAAGTACTTGTGAGTCTCGATCCCAATTTTTGTTCATATCAGGAAATAGATTTACTGTGTTCTTAATGATCAATTGGTGTTTGGATTTCTTCTTTCCTGGTTTGAAAATTCGATCTGGATGATGTAGGACTATTGAGCACCTCTAGAGGGGGGTGAATAGAGTGTGTGCGTGTACAGCAGAAATAATTACCAATTAAAAATTAAGCAGTTATATACTATGGCAAATAAAAGATGGTAAATAAAATACAGTAAAGTAAGAGTCAAGAATTCAAACTTAGTGACACAACGATGTATATTGGTCTCCCTCTCAGAGGACTACTCCAGTCTCGAGTACTCTTGCTCGATGTTAATCCACTATGGCACAAGCTAAATGAGAACTTGTAGTCTCTTACAACATCGTGCTTGGTGACGAGCGCACGACCGACTCCATAACTTGATTTCGAAAACTGGAACATTTTCTGAATGATGCCTCTGATACAACTCTTCAAAATCTTCGTCGTCGTCGGGGCGAGCGGGACTAAACACCTTAACGGATTCATACTCTGAAGTGGAGGATGAGGCAGCAGTATCTCTTTTCTTCCTCTTGTAAAGCTTAGGAGCCATGAAAAATAAATAGATTGAATGAGAGAGATATACCTCAAAGAAGTTGGAAAGATGATGGAGAATGCCTTTCTAGAGCCGGCAGATTCGAAAAAATAAAGTTCTGAAGCTATGGAAGGGAGTTCCCCAAAACTAGGGTTAGGGTTTTGAGTTTTCGGGCGGCTGTGTATATGAGGAAGAAGAAGATGAATAGAAAGGAGGGGCTTTCTGTTCGCTGTTGTTTAAATGAAAAACCCGTAACCGAGTTCGGCCCGAACCCGGTCTTAACTCGGTACGTGTTCTGTCCGAGTTCGGCTACTTGAATGCCCATTCATTTTATGTGTAATAAATTATAAATGTACTTAATAACTTTTAACTCTTTGATTTAATTAAAATATATCACTTTAGATTAGTTGTAGCGGCCAGATCCCAACTAGAGGTAGTCCGAAGACTAATGCACCATGTTGCTTCAGGCTATTTATGCATATATGAAAAAAGGCCCTTTCGGCTTGTACCTAAAATAACTTCAATTAATAAATCTAGGAATTTCAAATTTTATGTATTTTTATTAATCATAATGCATTATGACTATGAAAATTCAAGTATGCCTAACTCGTGACGCAGATAATTGAAACAGTCTTCAGCTAGCGGTTTTGTGAAAATATATGTTATTGATGATTCGCGTCAATAAATTCTTGTCACGACCCGTACCCGTTTTTTTTAAACGGATACGAGACGTGTCCAAGCCAGCCTACGCCGCAGTGTCGACGGTAGAACGCTGTCACGGCCATGAAGATAAAAATCATAAATATTACTCATTCACAAAATTAATTTAATTTACAATGATCACAACTTTTACATTTGCAGAAAAATATAAACTTGTACAAATATTTGAATGACTACAACTCAACTATCTAGCTAGTCTCTAGGCTTCGGCTACAAGTACCCCCGCATTTCCCATGCTAAGTGAATCCACGGCTAACCTGAAAAATATGGTTTCCATTCAGGAATGGAACGAGCACAATTCACTGAATGTAATTTCAAATAAAGAAAATGACTATAAAACAAAGGTTAGACATCAATCATGAGTTTTAAAAATAAACAGTAAATACGGAAAACCAATATCAATAAATAGACACAAAATACTTTTCCCAACTGTTAGAAGTACCTTTGATATGTGATCGGTCTCGGGATAATTATGCGACACTGTCTACACTGTCTAAAGTTACACTATCTACACTGTCTAAAGTTATATTGTCTACACTGTCTAAAGTTATATTGTCTACAGTTACACGGTCTACAGAAAATATTGCAATAAAAAAACACTGTCTACAAAATAATAATCACGAACTACACAGTTTAAATGCAATAATAATCACGGTCTACACTGTCTACTTTGTAATAATTAAATCAATGTCTACACTGTCTACTTTGCAATAAATAAATCACTGTCTACACTGTCTAAGGTCAGATCACACATCCTTGGTACTTCTCATTCTCGACTCAACAATTTATAATAGAAAATAATCACATAACCAATGTCCAATCAATGAAATATAGTGAAAATCAATATCGAAATGCAGACAATAAACTGTACTCGCCTGTGGTCCTCTGCTGGTGAAACCGACAATCTGAACCACTCAATGTGCCTCAATAGTCAAAACCCGTACAACAGTCCCCGAAAGCTGAAATAAACATTACCAATATTCTTAGAATAGTCAAAATAGCTAGAATCGCCTGTCCTTAAGTCCAATTCTGGACACAGGGGCAAAACGGTAATTTTGGATAAAAACGATGTCCATCATTGGACCCACTTTGCACCGAAAAGTGTGCCAGAGTCAACTGTCTCTAAAGTCGTCAAACTACATGTCTACGGATCCAGTTTTTCGATACGAACCCAACCGTATGTCAGAGTTGGATTCCGGCGGGCCGTGCACAAAATCGCCCGTTGAATTGGATCGTGGGGACTGCGAAACGACGATCCAATCAACTGTCTCGAAATTGGACCAAACTTGGCATACAAGACCAAAAAACGATACGGTTCTGCTGGCACAAGTTTCGGACGAGCGTGCACAAAGTAATTGAGAAATTTGCATAGAGGCCAATACGGGAAATTTCGACGGATACGGATCAAATTCGTTGCGCACACGCGACCAATTTGAATTCCGTCAAACCCACACGACCATGAAGCCGTTACGCAGCTTTCGATGCTTTCAGTTCGCGACCACATCGCCCGGAATGGCAGAACGCACGTGGTATCAGAGGATTTTCTAATTTTCGAAAACTATTTTTATGGGTTTTTCTCGATTTTTAATCCAATTTATCTACAATTTTAATTCAAAATAAAATAAACTAATTACTAGGTTTTCTAGAGGGTTAGTTAGTCTATGAGTAGGAAAAATTAATTAACTGGTTGATTGAATATGCATAAATTTACAGGACTTTGAACAGAGGGTCATAGGCGATCTATCGTTCTGTTTTATGGCAGACTTTTTTTCGACTTTGAGTCGATCCCTCTGTCGATTAAGACAGTTTTACAAGAATCTTTTGAAGTAGATTGCAGAGCTTAGGGTTGTGTACATACCGGTGTAATTGGTTTGGCGATTGGTCGAGCCATGAGGAAGAACTCGAGCCTCAAAGTTGGGTCGAAAGCAGTTATTGCTGCTGCTGCCACTGTTGTTTCCGTTCTTGTTGCGCGCGCGGCCGTTGTTGCCGTCTCCGGCCAGCGGCCGGACGCCACAGTGGCGACGCGGAGGCCGCGCGCACGCGGGCGAGGAAGGGCGCGTGTGGTCACGCTAGGGTTTTGCTTTCTTCGACCTCTCTCGTACATAAATAATAACAGGGGGTTGGCCTGGGGAGTTCTCGGCTTAACATGGCTGTGGGGAAATTTGGCTCAATTTACCCTTACTGCTGTGGCCGGGCCTGGGCTGGCCTGGGCCTGCTATTCCTTTTTCCTTTTGTTTAGTAATACATATATACACATGTATATATATACGTATATATACATACACACCAATACAAATACATACGTATATATAATTATAAATATACATACGCACACACACATTTTATATATCTACAAATTCACACATATACGTATACATTTTCATATATGTATATATATACCCACATACAAATACATATGCTTATATAATTTATTTATCTATACATACACCTATATATCCATATATATACACACACATATACATATTATATATATATATATATTTTTATATATATATATATTTATATACACTCATATGTATGCAAACGTATATTTATATACATACACATATATATTTATATACATTATACACGTATATATATGCACACATACACCTTCATATATAATATGTTTACGATTACACCTATATATATTATACTTATTTGACAGAAAAATATAACAAATATTAATAATATTATTAGATAATAATCTCAATAAAATAATACTAATAATAATAACGAAGTTTAATAAACCAATAACGGGTGTACATACAAATATATATATACAGCCTAATAATCCAAAAACGTACAAGGACACATTTGTTCAATTATCATCGAATATCAACTAATATTGATATCTATATTATTTATAAATAAATTACTTATAAAACATGCATTAGATCATTAAATTGGAATACGGCATAATCCTACTAGAAATACATCAACATGAACGTCTTTGAACGGGCTGCACGACTACATGGGCTCGATTTTGGTTCGGGTCTAGTCCGAGCTAAATCGACACAACCAGGTCTCCTACAAGTCAATAATATAATTAAAAATTAATTAAAAAGTCTTTAGAGGTTAAGTCGTAACTTGGCCTGGTTTTTCTAATTATGACATCATTATGGCTCGGCCTTCTCTGGCATGGCTAATACACTAGTCTAGGCACGCCACTGCACTATCAGTGCCACGATTTCTAGTCATCTTGTACTCCAAAACTCCACTATGGCTAAAATTATCTATCGTAAATAATTATTTATATAAATCTAAAAATCACCATTTTATTCAAATAAATAAATAAAAATAACTTATCAAAATTCCGGGAAAAGGGGTTACAAATCTACCCACCTTAAAAATAATTTTGTCCTCGAAATTCTAATTCGTAACTATTCTTTAATATTCAAAAAAGAAATATATCATTACTTTAATCTCCTCGAAATATAATTCCTCAAAAATAGTTTATATCCTCCTCCTATCCATTTTGCAATTACGAAACTCCGATGACTTCTACCCACCTTTGGACACACTACTCCCTCAAAGCTATGTCACATAAAACTTTATAATCATCCAACTAATTGCTAACATTTCTACCAATAAATATCTACTGCTAAAATATCTATAATCCTCTTCTATCTATCAAACAGCCCCAAAGTCTAACAAGCAACAAAATTTACACAAGTAGTTAAAACTATTGATAAGTTTGAATAAGCATAACCATACGTCGCTCTGCAATAGGAAGGACAGGAAGATAAGGATGAATAATCTAAGACAAATATGAAGTTTCAAGAGTGATCGAGAGTATCCAAGGGTGCAGATGGAAAGAAAGTTTACGAACCATTGAATTATTTGCTAGATTGGGCTACTCTAGTCCAGTCACTTGTTAGATCGAAGAACACTTGTTTCTTAGAGGGCTTGCAATCTATGCAATACAGAAATTTTGTTCTTGAAGTTCTAAACAAGATTCCAAAATAGAATGGAATTTGAAAAAAATTCAAGATTGTGATCTTTCCCGTGGCTATTTAAACACACGAACAAGGGATAAAATGCAATACAAGATTGTATCGCGACTTCCAGGTAGGTGGAATAATGGTTACGGATGTCCCTACATTCTAAGAGGTGGAGACTACATAATAGGCATAGGGACCTCTTTCAAGTAGTCCGGTTTTATAGTCCAATTATGGTGGTATATATAGAGGAGTTTTACTGGATCTTAAAGGGTTCCTTAATTGGACATCAATCGTTGGTTGCATGATCCTTGGATTCTAATCTATATGGACTGGACAAGATCCCTATGTTAAAACTATTTCTCCTAGGTTAGGCTAACCTAGAATAGGATTCCTCCCAATTGATTGAACTAGTTGCCAGTCAGGTTGGTTAGCTAGGTTCCTAAGTCCAAAATGCGCCTTCAGTGACTTTGGTGTTTAAGTAGCACGAGAAGGCACAATTGATTGGCACACTGGTGACATGTGCGTAGTGGAATTTGAGTCGATCACAACCATATATTGGGTTGAAAGATTCGAGTCGAAGTTGAATTTCTAATTGTGGTCGGGAAGTTTACCGGTATTATGGTAAGGGTTATAGCTAGTCCTTCTTACCTGAAAGTCGTATCCTAAAAATAGAGTACAAGGAGATGTGTTTGCGTGGGACATGATATACCTAAATGAAGGTGGACTCGTCTAGATCTTGTATATAAAATTTGTTGGAAGGTAACAGTTGGTCTCGTGCTCCGAATATTAATGACACGATCGGGGGCACAGAATGATCTAAATGGAAAGTGGGAGTCCATGAGACACTAATTGTCATCCTAGAGGAATCATTTTAATCAATCGATAATCTTTGTATATCCCAAAATTTTTGAAGGCTTACAGTCTACATACCCTAAAGCTAGGACGTAGTTTTAGGAATAATGAGGTCAGAAGAATTTCAAAGTCCGGATACTGTACCCTGACTCTTGTTGATAAAGAATAAGGCATGGCGCAACGGAATACGGTAGATAGAAGTCAAGTCAAAGATCGTTCCTCCATGAATGAAAAACGAGTGTGTACAATGACACATAGTCAATAAAATAGAATGACCTACTCGTCCGCAGTATACGAGAGTTTCCGATGGGATAACCAACTCCAAGGCACAACATAAGAAAAGATTTCTAACAACTGAGTCAAGAAATTCTATTTGTGTCAAACCTGCCAGACTATGGTCACAAGGGTTGTAGTGATCAGGTATTGCTGTTGACAACTGGTAGGTCATAGTGTGACAGGGTATTTAAGCTATGGTATTGGCTAAGCTAGTGACTGTGGTGTTCCAACACGAGTTAGGTCTTAATAATAAAACTTACATAACTAGAGTAATATTTGTTGGAAACCAATCTCGGGATGAGTGTCACGGGAAATAATTACCCTATTGTCCACTCATCTCATGTCTAACTGTGGGCTTCGGTCGAGGAAGGGTTGGTTCAAGGCTTAAGGGTTGCTAGTTAAGGCAAGCTTCCAGCAAATAATTAGAGACTCTCAACATTTGGTTTCTTGAGAATAGATAGTCTCCTAGGTTGGCATTTTGACTAAGGGTAAAACCCTAATCATTCTCATATTCAGATGGCTTGAAAGTCTCAATAATAGTTTGAGGGGCAAGGGAAGAATGAGTAACTCAATCACATGACTGGCCGATGGTAGCTATACTTGTGCCTACCATTATCATAGCCATGGGAATACTCTGTATCTCTCTACCATCACGAGCTTTCGTCTTTCCAAATCGGTGAAAGACAAAAACAAAAGAATTCAATGGAGATGTTACTGAATACAATTTCGTGATTCAAGGGCGAACATATAATTCAAGAGGAATTGTCAATGCAGTCGCAGATGAGATCCTAGATACCTATATATCTACATCCACATAGTGTAATTAAACGAAGAGCGAACCAAATGCATCATGGTTGATCAGACCATAATACACTGATTCTGATTAGACAATAAGTTAGCAGGCGTCTCCACTAAACATATGCCTCGAATCAAACTCGAGAACAGAGTGAGCTTGCAAAACTAAGCTGTAACAGCAGTGTTTGTTAAGATAGTCAAATACAATTATGCGAGATTTTTGAAAGAAGGCACAAGTAGTTCGAGTTTTGTGAGAAACAAACCTTACCCGGTGTTCTTGCTTATACAGTCTTCCTACTATCTTCTGATCCACAAGGACTTGGTCGACTAATGGGTTATGGACATTCTAAATTTCATATTCTAGGTAAACCTATTAATGTCAGTCGATATCCTCGTCAATAGGTCACAAGGACCACGGAATGCTAGATCGGGAGACGTGCTATCCAACTTACAAAACTTCCACCAATATTGGCTTCAGATCTTATGGAAAACACAGGGCACTGTCCTATCCTCTATAGTATCCTTAACTTGTAATCACGTCTGAAGTCATTTCACCGAGGACTACGCCTCGCCCGTAAAATCGGGCTGTGGTAAACCCTTGGTTTCATGATTCAGATGTGACATGCTATCCGATACTCTACTTTATATTGACACCAGTGTGACTATGGTCAAAGAGGACCACTAGCCAAGTTTTTAATAACATTCTATAACCTATATTTCTTAAACAAATTCTAACTCTAGGGGTCGTGTCTCGTCAGTGCGCTGCTAGCTGCAGTGAATCCATAGTTTTCATATTTTAAATAAATGGCGACAGTGCGCTGCTGTCCTGCCATTATAGTTAACTAACCTTCTTTTAACTATATATGTAAAAACTCATGAGCTTCTAGAGATTCAAGCAAGTCGACTATGTAATAAGGCATAAATATTTGTCCTATTAGTCACAATCTTTAAAATAACAGATTGCACAGGGAGGAACAACCTGAAGACAAAGAACTACAAACATTCTGGTATCTCTTTCATGTGTATTCGAGCCATGGGAGAAAAAATTTGGATCAGTCTACCTCGAGATTCGCATTTGAATAACCGAATCAGGAATTATAAACTATTTCCTTACGGCAAAATAGGATTTTAAATGGACAATTCAGACTAAGATATGGTGACGATATCCAAAGAGGCAAGAGAATGAATTGAATAATCTATCAAGGTTAGATCATTAATTCTATGAAGCCCTGCCTTATCAAGGGAATAATCTATCCAAATTAGATTACATCGTCATATCAAGAGATAATAATGTACCTATGGGGATCTGATAAACTATCAAAATTAATAACTCCTTATCTACATTGCATGGCCTAGACTACCCATCAATAAATTTGTGTAAGGGACTCCTAGTCCTAGTCATTCTCGTAAATTAAATTAATTTCTAATTCGTGAATGAGTATTTCTAGTCATAGGCTCGCAATAGTACGACTAACTTAAGTACTATCATGAGTTCGCATGATTTGCAAAGACTGACCTGCATGGGCCACCACAAAAACTTGTCATGACCTGCACCCTTTTTTTTAAACGGATACGAGACGTGTCCAAGCCAGCCTACGCCGCAGTGTCGGCGGTAGAACGCTGTCACGGCCATGAAGATCAAAATCACAAATAATGCTCATTCACAAAATTAATTTAATTTACAATGATCATAACTTTTACATTTGCAGAAAAATATAAACTTGTACAAATATTTGAATGACTACAACTCAACTATCTAGCTAGTCTCTAGGCTTCGGCTGCAAGTACCCCCGTATTTCCCATGCTAAGTGAATCCACGGCTAACCTGAAAAATATGGTTTCCAGTCAGGAATGGAACGAGCACAATTCACTGAATGCAATTTCAAATAAAGAAAATGACTATAAAATAAAGGTTAGACATCAATCATGAGTTTTGAAAATAAATAGTAAATACGAAAAACCAATATCAATAAATAGACACAAAATACTTTCCCCAACTGTTAGAAGTACCTTTGATATGTGATCGATCTTGGAACAATTATGCGACACTGTCTATACTGTCTACACTATCTAAAGTTACACTGTCTAAAGTTACACTGTCTACAGTTACACGGTCTACAGTTACACGGTCTACAGAAAATATTGCAGTAAAGAAACAATGTCTACAAAATAATAATCACGAACTACACAGTTTAAATGCAATAATACACGGTCTACACTGTCTACTTTGCAATAATTAAATCGATGTCTACACTGTCTACTTTGCAATAAATAAATCAATGTCTACACTGTCTACACTGTCTAAGGTCAGATCACACATCCTTGGTACTTCTCATTCCCGACTCAACAATTTATAATAGAAAATAATCACATAACCAATGGCCAATCAATGAAATATAGTGAAAATCAATATCAAAATGCAGACAATAAACTGTACTCGCATGTGGTCCTCTGCTGGTGAAACCGACAATCTGAACCACTCAATGTGCCCCAATAGTCAAAACGCGTACAACAGTCCCTGAAAGCTGAAATAAACATTACCAATGTTCTCAGAATAGTCAAAATAGCTAGGATTGCCTGTCCTTAAGTCCAATTCTGGACACAGGGGCAAAACGATAATTTCGGACAAAAATAATGTCCGTCGTTGGACCCGCTTTGTACCGAAAAGCGTGCCAGAGTCAACGGTCTCTAAAGTCATCAAACTACATGTCTACGGATCTATTTTTTTCGATACGAACCCAACCGTATGTCCAGAGTTGGATTCCGGCGGGCCGTGCACAAAATTGCCCGTTGAATTGGATCGTGGGGCCCGCGAAACGGCGGTCCAATCAACTGTCTCAAAATTAGACCAAACTTGGCATACAGGACCAGAAAAATGATACGCTCCTGCTGGCACAAGTTTCTTCTCGATCTGACGAGCGTGCACAAAGTAATTGAGAAATTTACACAGAGGCCAATACGGGAAATTTCGACGGATACAGATCAAATTCGTTGCGCACACGCGACCAATTTGAATTCTGTCAAAGCCCACATGACCACGAAGCCGTTACGCAGCTTTAGATGCTTTCGGTTCGTGACCACGTCGCCCGGACTGGCGGGACGCACGTGGTATCAGAGTATTTTCTAATTTTCGAAAACTATTTTTATAGGTTTTTTCGATTTTTAATCCAATTTATCTACAATATTAATTCAAAATAAAACAAACTAAATACTAGGTTTTCTAGAGGGTTAGTTAGTCTATGAGTAGGAAAAATCGATTCACTGGTTGATTGAATATGCATAAATTTACAGGACTTTGAACAGAGGGTCATAGGCGATCTATCGTTCTGTTTTATGGCAGACTTTTTCTCGACTTTGAGTCGATCCCTCTGTCGATTAAGACAGTTTTACAAGAATCTTTTGAAGTAGATTGCAGAGCTTAGGGTTGTGTACATACCGGTGTAATTGGTTTGGCGATTGGTCGAGCGATGAGGAAGAACTCGCGCCTCAAAGTTGGATCGAAAGCAGTTATTGCTGCTACTGCCACTGTTGTTTCCGTTCTTGTTGTGCGCGCGGCCGTTGTTGCCGCCTCCGGCCAGTGGCCGGCCGCCACGGTGGCAACGCGGAGGCCGCGCGCACGCGTACGGAGAAGGGCGCGTGTGGTCACGGCGGTGTCCTTCTAGGGTTTTGCTTTCTTCGACCTCTCTCGTACATAAATACTAACAGGGGGGTCGGCCTGGGGAGTTCTCGGCTTAACATGGTTGTGGGGAAATTTGGCTCAATTTACCCTTACTGCTGTGGCCTGGGCTGGCCTGGGCCTGCTATTCCTTTTTTTCTTTTGTTTAGTAATACATATATACACATGTATATATATACGTATATATACATACACACCTATACAAATACATACGTATATATAATTATATATATACATACGCACACACACATTTTATATATCTACAAATTTACACATATACGTATACATTTTCATATATGTATTTATATACCCACATACAAATACATATGCTTATATAATTTATTTATCTATACATACACCTATATATCCATTTATATACACACACATATACATATTATATATATATATATTTATATATATACACTCATATGTATGCAAACGTATATTTATATACATACACACATATATTTATATACATTATACACGTATATATATGCACACATACACCTTCATATATAATATGTTTACGATTACACCTATATATATATAATATATTTATTTGACAAAAATAATATAACAAATATTAATAATAATATCAGATAATAATCTCAATAAAATAATACTAATAATAATAATGAAGTTTAATAAACCAATAACGGGTGTACATACAAATATATATATACAGCCTAATAATCCAAAAACGTACAAGGACACATTTGTTCAATTATCATCGAATATCAACTAATATTGATATCTATATTATTTATTAATAAATTACTTATAAAACATGCATTAGATCATTAAAATGGAATACGGCATAATCCTACCAGAAATACATCAACATGAACGTCTTTGAACGGGCTGCACGACTACATGGGCTCGATTTTGGTTCGGGTCTAGTCCGAGCTAAATCGACACAACTAGGTCTCCTACAAGTCAATAATATAATTAAAAAGTCTTTAGAGGTTAAGTCGCAACTTGGCCTGGTTTTTCTAGTTAGGACATCATTATGGCTCGGCCTTCCCTGGCATGGCTAATACACTAGTCTAGACACGCCACTGCACTATCAGTGCCACGATTTCTAGTCACCTTGTACTCCAAAACTCCACTATGGCTAAAATTATCTACCGTAAATAATTATTTATATAAATCTAAAAATCACCATTTTATTCAAATAAATAAATAAAAATAACTTATCAAAATTCCGGGAAAAGGGGTTACAATTCTAAGCATATATCCCTGTGTTGTTGGTGATGACACAAGAAGTGATGGCGTATTTTTATGTACTTTGTACGTGAGTGACATACTGGGTTCTTAGTCAAGTTGATCGTGCTAGTGTTGTCACAATAAATGAAAATCTTTGTGTAGTGCAGATTATAGTCTTTTAGGGTTTACTTTATCTACAAAATCTGAGCACAACAACGTCCTGCGGCGATATACTCAAATCTCAGTTGTTGATAGCGCTACAGATTTTTGCTTTTTGCTAAACTAGGAGACTAAAGCTTTTTTTATAGGAAATGACACGTACCACTGGTACTTTTACAGTCTACTTTGCATCCAACAAAATCAACATCTGAATAACTGATTAGATCAAAAGATGTGGTTTTAGGATACCATAAGCCGACTGTAGAAGTTTCTTTAAGGTATCGGAAGATACGCTTAACGGCGCATAGGTGTGATTCCTTAGGATTAGCTTGATATCGTGCACAAATGCAAACGCTAAATATTATATCAGGATGACTAGCAGTTAAGTAAAATAAACTACCAATCATACCTTGATACTTACGCTGGTCGACTGGTTTGCCACTTTCATTAATGTCAAGTCGTGTTGATGTAGCTATTGGCGTGCTGATAGGTTTTACGTTGTCGAAGTCATACTTCTTCAATAAATACTTTATGTACTTGGCCTAATTGATAAATGTTCCCTATGAGTGTTGTTTAATCTGTAGTCCTAGGAAGTAGTTGAGTTGTCCCATCATACTCATCTCAAACTCACTCTGCATGTACTTAGCAAAATCTTGACAGAGTTTTTCATTAGTAGAACTAAAAATAATATCATCTACATAAATTTGCACAAGTAAAATATTATCATCTGAAGATTTGATAAACAGGGTTGTATCAACTCTTCCTTTTGAAAAACTATTTTTAAGTAGGAAAGCACTTATACGTTCATACCAAGCACGAGGTGCCTGTTTGAGACCGTATAGAGCTTTCCTAATCTTGAAAAGGTAATCAGGTTTTTGAAAATCTTCAAAACCAGAGGGCTGTTTCACCAAAACTTCTTCCTTCAAAAATTCGTTCAAAAATGCACTTTTTACGCCCATTTGAAAAAATTTAAAATATAAAAATATGCGAATGCACAAAACATGCTAATGGCTTTTAGTCTAGCAACAGGAGTATATGTCTTATCATAATCAATCCCTTCTTCCTGATTATAACCTTGTTCCATTAGACGTGCTTTATTGCGTAGAACTTGTCCATCCTCACTAAGTTTATTTCAGAACACCCATTTGGTACTAATTATCGATTGACCAATAGGTTTAGGAACAAGTTCCCAAACTTGACTTTTCTTAAATTGATTAAGTTCCTCTTGCATGACATCAATCCAAAACTCATCATTAAAAGCATCTGCTATTGTCTTAGATTCTACTTGAGAAATTTTCACGACCCACTCCCGAATAATTGGATATGAGTCGGATACGCCTAGCCTACTTGGAAGACGCAACGTAGTAAGCAATACAATTCTAAGAAAAACTTCAAATTATCAGATAAAATAAAATATCACAGCTTCTATAACGTCCCAGAGAGTCACTTACAATACTAGACATTATTACAATTTAAAAGAATAATACAGGAGACAAATCCGGTAGCAAGAACAAAAATATACAACTTTGGAATCTCAATATAAATATACAAGGTAAAGTCTCTAAAATAATCTAAGAAATGAACTATGCTAGATCTCTGCAAATCCTATGTCATGAATGATGTCATCCTGCTCACTATGGCCTCAAGCTCTAGTCCATAAAATTGGTACAATATCCTCAAGTATACCTGCAACGTATCCACTCACGAGCGGAGCAAAGTATAATCTACGATAATAAAACAAGTACAAGATGATGAACAAGATAACAACTAGTAAAGAACAAGGAAACATGATGACTGAGTAAAGTACAAAAGAACATGATGAACATGAAACTGTAAATGCATAACTAACACTATGAACATGAAACAAGAGATCATGACATGTGAATTTGAAATAGCTACTAGAGTATGTGACCGGCTGTGGTAAGAACATGAAGCACAAGTAATGGTCTGGCTTAAAATTCCACGTGCACAATATGAGACCTAAGCTATCATGCATTACCTAACTAGTGTTTGGCTTTGGGCACATATCCGTAGTATTTCCCCATCCCCAGGTACAAGTAAGGAACATGAACTAGAACACAAGACCATATCGTATAACAATGTGTCCAATACGAAAAGAACATGACATGAAGTAAATGAGTCAAAACCATAGAAGTACTTGCCTTGCTCTGGAAGATCGAAAATAGAAAAGCATAAATATCTGTCCACCTAGCATGTGTGCAAGTTGGTTAAGATTTAAAATAACAATTAGCTAAATAGGTTTAACTAGTCAGCTATATATATACATTGCTATCAATAATCTCGATATATTTATATAAGCTAGCTAAAATTAACTAACTAATCTTTACATACATATAACTAATTATCTGTTAGCTAAGGAAATTACTAATTATATACATAGGCTAACTAGCAACTATATGCATTCACTTAGCTAAATAGATATTACTTATATAAATACTAATTTATAGATAAAGACTTGAATACTTACTTGGCTTTAACAAAATATTTAATAGGTACGCACAAGTATTATAGTAAAAATTAATTATACCCTTACAACATCATCAGTACATTAGTTTTAACAAAACTTAGTTTCAAAAATATTTAAGTGGTTAGCAAAAATAGGTTTGATCGTAAACTAGAAATGTTAATAAGAAATACTAAAAATAATTAATATTATTAATGGTAGTCCAAAATAATCCAAGACCAACCCTTCAGTAAAATTAGCAATAAAAATCCCTTTCCTACTCCAATGTATGCTAGGCCCGACCAAGTTTTATTCTTGCTTAGCGTATAACACCCCCATTGTATCAACAGCTTATATTCGAATAGAAACTTCTCACCACAAAGTATAATATATACAGGTAAGAGTTAATCAAAACATGTAGAGAGCTAAAACTCATCAACCATAATTGCAAGGCTAGAAAAACTAGCAGCAAAACCAGGTGCAACCGAAACTGACAAGTCTTAGACCAAACCAAAAACAATCCACAAACTGCCCATCAACTTATCCAACAATCTCTAATATTCCTCGGCCGAAACCTCATTTGGAACTTGAACAACCACACAGCCCAACTTTCCCTTCCAAGTACTATCACACACTCCCTTCCTATTCAAAAAATTTAGAAATTAGTTACAGCTTTAAATTCATACATAAATTTAGACTTAGAAAAATAACACACACAAAGCTAAAAAGAAGGCTTCAGGAAGGATCAAACAGAACCCAAACCAACTCATCAATAATCAAACTTCTCTCCCACACAAGCTTCTGTCTACTGCCATAGCTCATAACTCCAAAGTTTAACTGACCATCAACTGTTCAATAGAACTTCATTCAAAATTACCAGCATAATATTTGAAGCCAAATCAATTCAACAGTTCAATCAAAAAAAACCCAGGAGAACACGAGTAAATAATCGTTCAAATCAAAATCCAACAAATACTAAGTAAATATTTGAAATCAAAGTATAATCAACTTGCAGATCCCAAGCCTTGAGTACAGGTATTCCAGTCCACATCCACGCCATCACCCTCGGACATGCACACAATGGCTAGACACGAACATCACTTGGACACGCTCACACGAACACAGCTACACAACTCTTAACCTGTTCAACATTGCATCAATCAAAACTTAAGGCAACAAGCTCTAAAACAAGGTAGATTTGAGACAGTACCTGAGGAGGAGATTGCAGACACAATCAAATGATCAGACATGTCTCTTCGTGTTCGTCTGTGAACGCGAGCTCTTTTCGTCATTTCGTCGAACAGATCCAGAGCGAAAACAAGAAGAAAAAAACTCAGAGCCAAACATAGTAGGTTCTACTAAATTTGAAGAAACTATCGATCATCAATTAGATTGATCGATCTGAAGGCTGGTCGATCAAAGAAAACCCAGTCAACTCTCCATTGAATCGATCAACCAAACCCTATGATCCGATCGATCAGCTCAAAATAGAAGAGAATTGAGGAAGGAGATACTAACCACGGTCGTCGTCTAGCTGCGGTGAGGAATTGGCCAGTCGTCAGGAATCAGTCGTACGCCACAGCTCGGTCGAGGAAGAAGAAATCTCTGGTGATGAATCGTCGCATGTCGTCGGGGAAACGGAGTGGTGAGCTCGTGCGAGTCGTCACTGGGAGAAACGCCTAGTCACCGTCAGCAGTGGTGCGCCGTCGTGGTTTTCATCGTCGGAGAAGGAAGCCTGGTCATTGTCGTCTAGAGAAGTGATGAAGCACTGCCGAGGAAGAAGCGATCTAGTGGCGTCGTAGTCGCCGGAGACGAAGGATCGCCTGGAGAGTTGCTCGCACGTCGATCCTCGGAAAGAAAACGCTCGACCGCCGCTCGTCTAAGCGCTGCCAAGAGGAACTCAGCTAGGCGTCGCCGTCAGATATCGGGGCTCGATCGTCGACGCCATGGCCACTCTTCTTACTAGGGTTAGGGTTAGGGAAGGAGTGAAAAAGAAATTATTTGGGAAAGAACCAATAGGGAATCGAGCTGAGAAATGAGAATAGTGCTTATTCTCTCTCCTCTCTGGCTTAAATAGTGAAAGGGAAAAAGAATGGGAGTTTGCAATTAAATGACTTAACAATTGTTTTATTACAGATTGCTACAAAACTTGGTTAGGAAGTTTGTTATGGGTTGTTAGAAAGTGGTTAGAAATCTTGGGAAGCACTTTAGGTTAGTTATTGTCTAGTTAGTTAATTAACCAACCATTATAATTAATTAAAACTTTCTTCAAAAATAATAATCATGAAATTAAATTAGGAAAACAAAACTTGAAGATAATTTATTCTTTCAAAAAAATACTAGGAATATTCTAAAACTTCATTAAATTGGGAAAGTAGGGTTACAAATCTTCCCCTAGAAAATTTTGTCCTCGAAATTCTAGGGGTTGTGGTAGAGGTGAACAAAGTTCCAGCAAAAGAGTTTATTAGATACTAAGAGACAACAAAAAATTGGATAAGATTTTTATTTGGTACTACGTAAACAAACAGTAAGACAAGGCGACTATAGAAATGAGTCTCGAATAGTAAACAATCATGTTTTACGAAAATCTAAACGCTAAAAGAAACGCTAAAGAAAGATAGCGATCCATGGTCTTCCGGTCTTCAAATAGTCATACGGAATCGGAATAGTCTCCACTTCTTCAATTGTCATGAGGTAGACTCATCCCTCCGGCTATGCTCCCTGCGGCTGCTGAAGCTGGAGAGGTGGGTCCCCCTGCTACAGTCCTGGAGCTACTCGGGCTCGTCCTTGGGCAGTACGATCAGCGGCCTCCGGGCAATCCTTGATCTGGTGGGCAGGCAATCCACAAGACAAGCATAGCCTCAATCTCTTGCAGCACTCATCGAAGCGATGTCCTGGGCGGTGGCAGTAATTACAAATGAGCGCCGTCTGGATCTGAGTCTGAATCTCCCGCTGGGGCTGAAGTGCAGTAGCTCTGGCATAAAGATACGGCTGTTGGGGTACTGGCTGCTGAGGTGGCCTCTCCTGGGTGTTGGTCCGCTTCGGTGGACCCTGGTAGCCACTAGTGCCAACGTCTCTGTCCCTCTTGGTCTTCAGGTCCATGTCCTTCTCGACTCCTTGGGCAACTTTGAGAATGTCTGCATATGTCGTCGCTCTGCTGGTGGTAACATCCTGGCGGATCTCTTGAGCTAGTCTTTTCTTGTACCTCCGGCTCTCTCCTTTGGGGTGTTCACCAAGTTTTCTGCAAAGCGGCTGAGGCGGCTGAACTCTGAAGTATACTCGCCCACGGTCATGCTGCCTTGCTGCAACACCTCAAACTGGTTCTTGAGCTCGTCTCGGGTGACCTCCGAGAAGAACTTCTCTTTGAACAGATTCTTGAAGTCCGTCCAGAGAAGTCGAGGAGCGGCTAGCTGTAGTGCCCCGTCCCTACATCGTGCCCCGTCTCCGTCCACGGAGTGCGCGAGAAAGGAACACTGTCACTATCGATTCGGTCGAGACCGATAGGTCAGAATCGGCCGAGTCGATCGAACGGGAACGGTTGAATTAAGATCCATTCCATGTTATGGAATGGCTTCTTCGGAACCAAGTCCCATATTCAGCAGGTTGCGCCTCGAGGATTGGCTCTGCGGCTGAATCGGGAGAGACCTCCCGTTGTTCTGGTTTTCATGCCGCACTTGATTTGGCTTTGGCTTTGGTTTTCGTGAATGCGTTTTTCGTGAATGTTTTCGATGGGTTTTCGTGACACATTTTCGAGCTTCGCATTCATATCGAATATCTTTGAATTATACTGTGTTCTAATCAGTTGCTTATGCGATTGCAGGTGATCGCGTAGGCGACGTCAGCGCAGCCAACCGGTCGCTCGCTTGAAACAAGGCTAAGGCGAGTGGATGACCTCCTTCGTCTCGTCCCTCTACTTTAAAACTCAATATGTGAAGTAAATGAAAGCTTGTCATAATAGTGTAGAATCAAAGAAATCGTGGAACGATTCTTCACGAAACACTTGCTATCAAACTACCGGTTTTGAAAAATGGAAAACGTGTTTCTTACGCAAATCCACTTAGCCTATGCAAAATAATGAATGAATCGATTAACGTTTATCGCAACGATACGGTCAAGTAAGCAAATCAACTAAGTCCAAAGGAAAACGGTCATTGGACAACTTGTCGACAAGGTGAAGTTTCCTCGAACGGTTGCCTAGGCCAAGGGACCGATTCGGCCCGGGAGGAACGAGTGTAGCAGCGCCAACCCTTCATCGGCACGAGTTATGCGGGCACTTTCGCACAGGACTCGCTACCCGACGCGAAAGGGACGTCGTCTAACCAAATGCTATAGTCCGCGATGGCTTGACATTGCCAGTGGCCTTCATACCCCCTTCACTGCTTAACATGTGCACGGGACACGGAAGGAACATTATAGTTACTTAAAGATATTCAATTTCATATGCTTGCCTCAAAATATGTTAACATACAAATCGAACAGGATGGTTAGAAAGATCATTGAAATAGCTAGCTAACATGTTTACGAAACTTCTTGAATCAAATGCAGAGCTTGAATTTAATTAGCCATTCGCCAGTACATGTGTTTCGTGTTGATCCTTGCTCTTTGCAGGTCCCGCGAACCAGGAAGGACGCGCCAGCTAGCTCGACGGCGTTCGTGACTTTTGAAGCTTCGGCCTTGCGTCGAAGACTTACTCTGCGACTCCACTTTTGAAGGCTCTCGACAGTCCAAGGAAAATGACTCAGCGTCCCTCCCATCCAGGTCAATGGAGTACTTGTGTATATTGAGGGATGTGTGCAATGTATGGAACGGCTATCTCATCGACACTCTTTTGTAATCGAGTCATGTTGTAGCCCGTGCGGCAATGAGTCTTGTATCGGAGTCTGTAAAAGATGTTCATTATCAATAAAGATCAAGTTTCCTTTACTTATTATGTGTATCAATTTGTCTGTGTACTCTCTTAGATCTCGTGTCTCGGATTACCTTATGACTAGGCCTTGTGCGATCGCAAATTAGGTTCGTACCGCATCACGCCCGGGGGACGACTATCGATTCGACGGAATCGGGGCATGACATAATGGTATCAGAGCACGGCTTTACGTCCTTGGCCTCCAGTATCGAGTTCTAGTCTCCAACCGTTGACCTCGTGTCGATGAGAAGAGTTGTTCCATACGTTGAACCCAGGACATTTTCTGAAACTAACGAGAGTTGCCTTTCCTTTTTCCCTGCAGTTACGGGAGCTCAGGCGGAAGACGAGACGAGCGCTTCCAGCGGCTCGAGTGCTTCTAGACCCGAGCATTCCGTCAACCCAACGGGAATGACGCCTACCGTAGCCGGACCTTCCGGCGACCCGATGCAACGTATGCTGCAGATGTTTGAAATGCAGCAACGTTAAAACGAGCTCCATCGTCAGCAAGCGGAGGCTCGTCAGACTTAATTTGAGAATCGATTCGAGGCTCAATTCAAGCTGCAGCAGTAGCAGCTGAATACCCTTCAGCAGATTGTACAGTCGGTCGTGGGCAACAACAACAATTCAATGATGATGCCTGCCATGACCCAGCATACAGTTCGATCAAACGAAGCCAAACCAGAGGCGCCCGTGCTCTCACCTGCAGCACCAAGAAGTTCTAACTTCAACGTGTCAAAATTTACGAAAAGCTGCCGCACTTCCTTCAACGGTACAGAAGATCCCTCCGTAGCTATCGACTGGTTGGAGGAGCTGGACGACAAGTTCGAGCTTCTGGGTGTCGAGGACTCGAAGAAAGTCGCGTGTGCTCAAATTTTACTTCGAATGAACGCGCATGATTGGTGGGCTGTACAGAAGCGGGCTATTCGACGTGAAGACGAGACGACGACGATCTCATGGACGACATTCAGAAATGCGTTCGAGAACGAATATCTTTCTACAGCCGTGCGACAGGAGAAAAAAAATGAGTTTATGCAGTTGACGCAAGGGAATATGACTGTACGACAATATGCGGCCAAATTCAACAAACTGGCCAAGTTTGCTGGAGACTATTTACCTACAACTGCAAGTCGAGCAAAACGATTTATGGTGGGCCTGCGTTCCACTATCCATGCTCATGTCTCGGTGTCGGAATACAAAACTGTGGGCGAGGCACTCAACCACGCCATCCGCCTGGAGTCTGAGTATCCTCCTACTACTACCGGCACTGTTCACCTTAATAACAATAACAAACGCCATAGTAATACGGGAGGCAACAACGCACATAAGCGTCAATATCGCGGCAACCAGGCGAAGGAACGAATGGTCTGCAATTTCTGCCACAAGGATGGGCACCTGGATACTGAGTGCCGACTCAAGCACGGAGTATGTTTCGCGTACGGCAAAAGAGATCACCTCGTAAGGGACTGCTCGGAAGCTACGTCGAACCAGCGCCCCCCTCAACATCAACAAAATCGAGGCCAAGCACCTCGGGCTCTACCGACCGCACAACAGAATAACCAGGACCGTCGCCCTAATGCTCAGGGCCGCGTCTACGCCATAACTCGGGACGAAGCGTTTGCATCTTATACAGTCGTGACAGGTATACTACAATTCAATAATAAACCTGCTCATGTATTGTTTGATTCAGGTGCCACGTATAGTTTTATATCGACGAACTTTGCCGTCGAGCACAAATTTACCATGACACCACTGAGCCTCGACCTCACTGTTAATGTACCGTCGGGCATGCCACTACTTGCAAACTTAGTCTGCGGAGATGGAATCATCTGTATAGGTGGTCAAAAGGTTAGTCTCGATGCGATAGTTCTAAATATTAAGGCTACGATATCATTCTGGGGATGGATTGGCTCGGTCAGTGCAACGCAACCATAGACTGCACTGAAAAGAATGTCACATTTCGCATACCTGGAGTGTCTGAATTCTGTTACTCGTGTGGTGAGGCATCGTCGAACTGCATCGTGATCTTCGCAATATCTGCTCGACGGATGCTGCATTCCGGGTGCGAAGGCTATCTAGCTTCCGTTCGAGACATGCGACAGGATGGTGCAAACACGGGTCAGACCGACGTTATGGCAGAATTCCCCGATGTGTTCCCGAACGAGCTGCCCGGCATGCCGCCCGATCGAGAAATTGAGTTCACTATCGATACCTTCCCCGACACTCAATCGATCTCGAAAACCCCGTACAGAATGGCCCCTGTAGAGCTTAAAGAACTCAAAGTGCAGTTATAAGAATTGTTCGACAAGGGATTCATCCGACCCAGCGTCTCGCCCTGGGGAGCGCCCGTGCTGTTTGTCAAGAAGAAGGATGCCTCTATGCGTCTTTGTATCGACTACCGCGAGCTGAACTGTCACGCCCCAGAACCAGAATACTGGAGAGCGGGGGCAGACATAGCCAAGCTACGTATATTGAAATGGATTCCATCTCGCTATACGGTCACGGCTGTCTAGATACATGAGGGTTTACTACAAGCCAACAGTCTCCTATGGTCATGAACAAGCCTATTGTCTCAATCACAAGCAAGTAAATAGATGTTACAAGATGTATGATCATTAAATATACAATAATAAGGCGTCCCAAATATTACATATTCAGCTGATCATGAAGCTAGTCGTTACAAAATGTTAGGACTAGCAAGAGTTTAGTCATACATGATCAACCCTAGGATCTGTCAATCATGTTACAGCCCGTAGGCAGACAGTAAGTAAGTGCAACCGAGCTAAACAGGTGCTCGTCGGCTAAACGCCTCAAAAGAATATTTTTACAATAAAGTGGGAAAGCAAAAATAAACCCACTCGTTGCCAGGATTCCTTCTAGTGTTCATCATCTGGCAGGAAGGTCGGTAGATCCTCTGGAGGTGCTCCAAAATCTGGCCACACAAAACCAGCTGGGTCAGACCCCAGAAAGAGCAAGTGCCACAAAGGAGGCTTCACTTAAGAACTAAAACCAGCAATCAGCACAGGAATATAAATATAAATAAAATAAGGACTGGAATAAAAGGAAACATATCAGGATGATATACGACGAGATAACCATGGAACTATTCAGATAGCCAGGTTACAACCCGTAAACCAAACAAGGACCGGGGTTGTAACCCTTCGTCTGAACGGAGCTTGGTTTCTCACCATTTATCGGTAAAACAAATACAAGCATTCTGGTCATTCAATAGTCTGGAACAGGGTCAGGACAAGACTAGACTGGTTAGACTCCATCCAATCACTTCACGGCCAAGCAAGAACTACGGCTTGATACTTTAACTAACTAGGGTTGTCACAAGCCTAATTACTAACAAGATGCAGTGAGATTATTCCACAGCCACCAGCCCTGCAGACTATCCAGGCTACCCAGGTCGAAAGATTATGGTTGAATTCAGGTGGGTACATTGTCCAAGAAACGCATGTACCCTTAAGCAGTTTGAAGGGTGCAACACATGACAGTGTGCTGAAAATGTGCCCTACTCGACGGCAGGCTACAGATCCCAAGCGCGCCCAGGTAACGGGATTGCCTGTAGCTGGAAAATCTCTTCATGACTAATGTATTAATCTAGTTGTTAACCTTAGTCCATTTTAGTAGGTACTCCTGACCGTGGTACTCAGGAGTCCCCTCCTAGACATGATGCAAGACATGACTGGATTATTTGTACAAGCACAATCGGCCACGGTGTCCAGGTTATTCATACAGGTCATGTCATGTCAGGTAGCCGTCGCAACAACTTATCAAGATATAACATGTCAGGTTTATCGTGTCAAGTATACTTGTCAGGAGTGCGCCACGACGGGCCACTATCAGGTCATGTCAGGTCATTATTTCCAAACACATTAAACAAATCCATGATTATCAAGTTCATGACAAAAGGCGTAAGGATATAAAACGGACGTTAAATATCTAATAAAAATATCAATATACAGGGCTATAGAAGATCAAGGGTAATCAGGCTACGCTCAAGCCAGGCTACGCTCAGGCTAGCGTACGCTCAGGTCTGCGTACCAAAGGATCCATACACTTCCAATGGGAAGCGTACGCAAGGGTCAGCGTACACAAGGGCACGCTCAAGCTACAGGTCAGCGTACGCTCAAGCTAGCGTACGCTGAAGACTGCGTATGCTCAAGCTAGCGTACGAAAGGGGCCAGCGTACGCCTAGCGTACCAAGGCACGCGTACGCTCAAGCTAGCGTATGCTCAAGACACGCTGCCAACAGGCAGCGTATCAAGGTGAGCGTACGCTCACTAAAGAGCATCGTACGAAAGCACGCGTACGCTCGCTAAAGAGCAGCGTACATAAATTAGCGTACGCTCGCTAAAGAGCAGCGTACGAAAGCACGCGTACGCTCGCTAAAGAGCAGCGTACACAATTAGTGTACGCTCGCTAAAGAGCAGCGTACGAGGGCTAGCGTACGCTCGCTAAAGAGCAGCGTACGAGGGCTAGCGTACGCTCGCTAAAGAGCAGCGTACGAGGGCTAGCGTACGCTCGCTAAAGAGCAGCGTACGACTCAGCGGCATAAGCTAAAAAGCTAGCTCACTGTTCACTGTCTTCTCCAAATGGCAAGAACAGCAAGAACTCTAAAGTTGAATCTAAGCTTCAATTGTCCAAATCTTGGTCAAAACAAGTCCGAATCGAACTTTCCAAAGGTCAAAATTGGGTAGAATAAAATTCTCTAAAACATGGAACCATCAAAACTTGAAAACAAGCAAGTTAATAGATCAAAACCATCAAAATCCGAAATTAGCAAAACTCTAGATCTACAACAATTAAAGCCTCAAAATGGAAAATGACAAGTTCTAATGTGGTTTAGAATCATGAGGAGAAGCTAATGAAATCATCAAAAGGAGTTCTCTTGTGGAAGCAAGTTGCACTTGCCTATGGTTGGGGAGTTGTGGAGAGGAAGGAAGAAGAAGAAGAAGAAATAAATGAGAGTTATGGAGGAGAGAGAAGGTTGGTGGGGAAATAAATATCATGGGTGGTGGTAGGTAGGGGGTTCACCTTGGTCCATGATGGACCAAGCAACCAGCCGGCCAAACCAAGTCAACCCAAACCAAGAGTTAAACCAAGCCAAGAAAACTTAAACAAGGAACAATACAAGAAAATACGTACACGTATTTCCAAAATACGTACACGTATTTCCAAAATACGTACACGTATTTCCAAAATACGTAATACGAACCACAGGCATTACAACTCTACCCACCTTAAAAAAATTCCGTCCTCGGAATTTAATCAAGAGGCTAGAGGAGCAATAACAAGCTACACTATTCACAGGCAATTATACTAGGCAATCAATCAATCATGCAAGCAAGGAATTGATGGCATGAGGTATAAGAAAGACATTATACCTCACGAGTCAAACAAGTCAGGATATCGCGATCGGATATCATCCTCACGCTCCCACGTTGACTCACCCAAAGAGTGATGACCCCAAGCAACTCGGACTAACTTGATAGTCTTGTTCTTGAGGATCTTCTCTCTCTGGTCCAATATAGACACGGGCCTCTCCTCATACGAAAGGTTGGTACCAACAACCAATTCCGAATAATCCAGGATGTGGCTCGGGTCTGGGATATACCGTCGTAATTGGGATACATGGAACACGTCATGCACCTCGCTTAGCGACGGCGGAAGAGCGAGACGATAGGATACATCTCCTACTCGCTCCAGAATGTCAAACGGTCCTATATACCTAGGACTAAGCTTGCCCCGTACGCCGATATGAATGACGCCACGGTTAGGCAAAATCCTCAGGAATACATGATCGCCGACCGAAAACTCGAGTGGGCGCCGATGAGAATCGGCCCAATGGCGCTGGCGATCTTGGGCAACTCGAAGATGATCTCGGACTCGCCTGACCACTTCAACTGTCTGGGCAATCATTTCTGGACCGAGAATCTGTCTCTCTCCAACATCATCCCAGGCTAGCGGGGATCTGCACTTCCTACCATACAGTGCCTCGAACGGTGCCATCTGGATACTGGCCTAGAAACTGTTGTTGTACGAGAATTCCACCAGGTGCAAGTGATCTTCCCATGACCCACTGAAGTCAAGTGTGCAAGACCGCAACATGTCTTCAAGAGTCTGGATGGTGCGCTCCGACTGGCCATCTGTCTGCGGGTGATATGCTGAACTGAACTGGAGATGAGTTCCCAAACTCTCTTGCAAGCTACGCCAAAAGTGCGACGTAAACCTTGAATCTCGGTCCGAGGTGATACTAACTGGCACACCGTGCAATCTGACAATCTGCCTGAGGTACATCTCTACTAACTGAGCTGTCGACTGACCAACTCTGAATAGAAGAAAGTGAGCCACTTTCGTGAGCCGATCAACTATAACCCAGATAACATCTCTACCAACTGGGGACCTAGGTAGTCCAGTCACAAAATCCATGGTCACATGCTCCCACTTCCATTCTGGAATCGGCAAGGGCTGAAGAAGTCCAGCCGGTCTCTGATGTTCGGCCTTAACCTGTTGGCAAACCAAACACCGAGAGACAAACCGAGCTATCTCCCGCTTCATGCCATTCCACCAGAAGTGCTGACGGATATCACGGTACATCTTCGTACTGCCAGGATGGATGGAATACTGCGAACTGTGCGCTTCTGACATGATCTCCTGCCAGATATCTCCGCTGGGTACACAAAGATGCTTACCATGCCTAAGTGTACCATCCTCATGAATACATAACTCTGGTCTTCGTTCTGCTTCACACTCTGCTCTGAGTCGCTGAAGCTTAGAATCTGCCGATTGCGCCTTCCGGATCCTCTCGACTATAGTGGACTGAACTTGCATACTGGCCATCAATGCCACACTGGAAGGGAGAATAACTTCTATACCCATCTTCTGAAGATCTGCTAACAATTCTGGCTGCGCTGTTAGGAAATAAGCTCCGGCTCTCCTGCTCAATGCATCCGCAACAACATTGGCCTTCCCAGGATGATACTGCAGGTTGACATCATAATCCACAAGAAGCTTCAGCCACCTTCTCTGACGCATGTTAAGATCCTTCTGGGTGAAAACATACTTCAGGCTCTTATGATCAGTAAAGATCTCCACTCTATCTCCGTACAAGTAGTGCCTCCACAACTTCAAGGCAAACACTACCGCCGCCAATTCCAAGTCGTGGGTCGAGTAATTCTTCTCATGGGCACGAAGTTGACGTGACGCATAAGATATTACCTTCCCATGCTGCATCAAGACACACCCCAATCCTCTGCCTGAAGCGTCGCAATAAACTGTGAATCCTCCGGTCCCATCTGGAAGGGTGAGAATGGGAGCCGTTATCAAACCTCACTTCAACTTCTCAAATGATTCCTGACACTCTGCTGTCCAAACAAATGGTACATCTTTGCGGGTCAACTGGGTCATCGGTGCTGAAATCCTTGCGAAATCTGAAACGAACCGCCGATAGTAGCCGGCCAATCCAAGGAAGCTGCGAACCTCTGCCACTGAGCTGGGTACCGGCCATGACTCGATAGCCACAATCTTCTGGGGATCCACTTCCACTCCTCCTCGGGTAATGATGTGACCCAAGTACGAAATGCGATCGAGCCAGAACTCGTATTTACTGAACTTGGCGTACAACTGATGCTCCCTAAGCGTCTGAAGGACGACTCTGAGATGCTGCTCATGCTCTGCTTCACTCTTGCTGTAGACCAGGATGTCATCCAAGAACACGATCACAAACTGATCCAAGTAAGTCATGAAGATGCGATTCATGAGGTCCATGAATACTGCCGGCGTATTGGTTGCTCCAAAAGGCATAACAAGGAACTCCCAATGCCTATATCTCGATCTAAAAGCTGTCTTCGGGATGTCCTGCTCTCTGACTCTGATCTGATGATAACCTGAGCGCAAATCAATCTTCGAGAATACTGAAGCCCCCTTGAGTTGATCAAACAAGTCATCTATCCTCGGAAGAGGGTATCTGTTCTTGATTGTCACCGAATTCAAGGTACGATAATCAACACATAACCTGGACGTACCATCCTTCTTTTTCACAAGAAGCATCGGGGCTCCCCAAGGCGATCCACTAGCACGAATGAATCCCTTGGTTCTAAGTTCCTCAATCATCTTGTACAAGATCTCCAATTCTGATGGCGCCATCCTGTAGACTCTCTCTGACACTGGGGCTGTCCCGGGAATCAAGTCTATAGTGAACTCGATCTCCCGCTCCGGAGGCATACCTGGAAGTTCTTCTGGAAAAACATCTGGAAACTCTTTCACTATCCTGGGCAACTGAACTGCTGCTACTGCCATCCGTAATATCGGAGGAGAAGGCTCAACCTCGTCTCGAGAGAAAGAAAACTCTGGCTCTCCTGGAATGCTAAAAACAACCCTACCAATATGGCAGTCTATTCTAGCATACTGGTTCCTCAACCAATCCATCCCTAGGACCACATCATAATCGGCCATCGGGAACTCTATCAATCTAGCGAGGAATTTTCTACCGCTAACTACGATCCGACACGAGGAAAACACTCTATCTACTCCCACAAGTCCGTTACCAGTAAGTATATTGAGCCTTACTGATAATGACTCGGGCTCCAATCCTACCCGTGTCGTGAATCGTGCAGACATAAAAGAATGCGACGCACCAGAATCAAATAAAGCTGAAGCTGGAAAGGAGTTGACGAGAATAGTACCTGCCACTACCTCTCCTGGTGCCAACTCTTCCTCCACGGTCATCACCATAGCCTGACCGTGCCCTCGGGGTGCTGGTCCCCTCTGCTGAATTCTTCGCTGCCTATTCTGACTCAAGGCCTGGGCTTGCGCATACTGCTGAGGGCTCTGCTGCTGAAACGCCTGGGACTGAGGCGGCAAGGGCCTAGGCAATGGATACTGCTGCTGCTGGACCAGAGCTGGTCCTCTCACCGAAGAGCTAGAAAGGTTGGATGATGATGAACCACACCTATTCGGGCAGGATCCAACTCTATGGTCTGGTGCTCCATAAGCCAGACACAATCCCTGTGCCCTGCGACACTCTGCCACCACATGGCCTAGCTTTCCACAATGAGAACATCCCACTGCGGAAGACTGCTTCTGCTTCTGCTGCTGAGGGTGCATCGGAGTGGAATGCTGAACCGACGTTACTGAGGTCGCTCGCCTCGGAGCTCCAATAGTCAAGGCCCTGGCTGCCGGGGCTGGTGCTGAAGACTGATTCATCTGGCCGTGAGATCTCTTTCGACCTCCGGCCCTGTCCACAATCCTCTGGGAGGTATACTCATGCCTCCGGGCTGCTCTCAAGACTGCATCAAAAGTCTGATGCTCAAACTGCTCGACTGCCAACAAGATCTCCAGGTGAAGTCCCTGCTGGAACCGCTGGGCTCTATCATACTCGGTTGCCACCAAGGTGGGAGCAAACCGACTGAGTCTGGAAAACTCGGTCGCATATCCGTCGACCGTCCTGCCTCATTACTTCAGATTGGTAAACCTCGTCTACAGATCATACCGAGCCACGGCATCGAAATACTTGGTCTAGAATCTCTCTCTGAATACTGCCCAAGCAATGGGTACTGCTAATCCAACGGCCTGCGCTGTCCACCAGCTGCGGGCAAGATCTAACAACTGCAGGCGCACAACGGCCACCTTCTCGTTCTCTGGGGTCCTGGCTGCTTCTAGAATCACTTCTGTGTCCTGAAGCCATGCATCTGCCGCGACAGCATCTTCACTACCGTCGAAGAATGGAGGGTTCAAGCGCTTGAAGCTGTTGGCCGCGCTGTTACCCTGATGACCGCCTCTGATCAAAGCATCCGCTACTGCCTGTTGCAATGCATCTCCACGACGATCTTGAGAAGCTATCAAGGTCCTGACGAGACCTACCAAAGTGCCATCATCAGGCTCGACAGGCTGGACTGGTGGTTCTCCGTCAGAAGGCACGACTCTGGAGGCTACTCTGGAATGCTGGGCTTAATCTCCAGGTTGCTGCTGGTCCGCAGGAGGTGCTCCGCCCTGCTGGTCGACAGGACCACGAACAATGCCGCTGAAGAAGACGACATAGGAAACAATAAGGAAGGACCAGGACAGATCAACGATACAAGCATATGATCAGGACAAAAATCCAGGGATTAAGAAGATACGAGCAGAGATCAAGGACGAATACTGATTGAGACATCTATTCGGTAAACCCTCATATATCTTGATTTACAAGACCTGCATGGGCCACCACTTAAACCATGTCACGCCCCAGAACCAGAATACTGGAGAGCGGGGGCAGACATAGCCAGCTACGTATATTGAAATGGATTCCATATCGCTATACGGTCACGGCTGTCTAGATACATGAGGGTTTACTACAAGCCAACAGTCTCCTATGGTCATGAACAAGCCTATTGTCTCAATCACAAGCAAGTAAATAGATGTTACAAGATGTATGATCATTAAATATACAATAATAAGGCATCCCAAATATTACATATTCAGCTGATCATGAAGCTAGTCGTTACAAAATGTTAGGACTAGCAAGAGTTTAGTCATACATGATCAACCCTAGGATCTGTCAATCATGTTACAGCCCGTAGGCAGACAGTAAGTAAGTGCAACCGAGCTAAACAGATGCTCGTCGGCTAAATGCCTCAAAAGAATATTTTTACAATAAAGTGGGAGAGCAAAAAATAAAACCACTCGTTGCCAGGATTCCTTCTAGTGTTCACCATCTGGCAGGAAGGTCGGTAGATCCTCTGGAGGTGCTCCGAAATCTGGCCACACAAAACCAGCTGGGTCAGACCCCAGAAAGAGCAAGTGCCACAAAGGAGGCTTCACTTAAGAACTAAAATCAGCAATCAGCACAGGAATATAAATATAAATAAAATAAGGACTGGAATAAAAGGAAACATATCAGGATGATATACGACGAGATAACCATGGAACTATTCAGATAGCCAGGTTACAACCCGTAAACCAAACAAGGACCGGGGTTGTAACCCTTCGTCTGAACGGAGCTTGGTTTCTCACCATTTATCGGTAAAACAAATACAAGCATTCTGGTCATTCAATAGTCTGGAACAGGGTCAAGGCAAGACTAGACTGGTTAGACTCCATCCAATCACTTCACGGCCAAGCAAGAACTACGGCTTGATACTTTAACTAACTAGGGTTGTCACAAGCCTAATTACTAACAAGATGCAGTGAGATTATTCCACAGCCACAAGCCCTGCAGACTATCCAGGCTACCCAGGTCGAAAGATTATGGTTGAATTCAGGTGGGTACATTGTCCAAGAAACGCATGTACCCTTAAGCAGTTTGAAGGGTGCAACACATGACAGTGTGCTGGAAATGTGCCCTACTCGACGGCAGGCTACAGATCCCAAGCGCGCCCAGGTAACGGGATTGCCTGTAGCTGGAAAATCTCTTCATGACTAATGTATTAATCTAGTTGTTAACCTTAGTCCATTTTAGTAGGTACTCCTGACCGTGGTACTCAGGAGTCCCCTCCTAGACATGATGCAAGACAGGACTGGATTATTTGTACAAGCACAATCGCCCATGGTGTCCAGGTTATTCATACAGGTCATGTCATGTCAGGTAGCCGTCGCAACAGCTTATCAAGATATAACATGTCAGGTTTATCGTGTCAAGTATACTTGTCAGGAGTGCGCCACGACGGGCCACTATCAGGTCATGTCAGATCATTATTTCCAAACACATTAAACAAATCCATGATTATCAAGTTCATGACAAAAGGCGTAAGGATATAAAACGGACGTTAAATATCTAATAAAAATATCAATATACAGGGCTATAGAAGATCAAGGGTAATCAGGCTACGCTCAAGCCAGGCTACGCTCAGGCTAGCGTACGCTCAGGTCTGCGTACCAAAGGATCCATACACTTCCAATGGGAAGCGTACGCAAGGGTCAGCGTACACAAGGGCACGCTCAAGCTACAGGTCAGCGTACGCTCAAGCTAGCGTACGCTGAAGACTGCGTACGCTCAAGCTAGCGTACGAAAGGGGCCAGCGTACGCCTAGCGTACCAAGGCACGCGTACGCTCAAGCTAGCGTATGCTCAAGACACGCTGCCAACAGGCAGCGTATCAAGGTGAGCGTACGCTCACTAAAGAGCAGCGTACGAAAGCACGCGTACGCTCGCTAAAGAGCAGCGTACACAAATTAGCGTACGCTCGCTAAAGAGTAGCGTACGAAAGCACGCGTACGCTCGCTAAAGAGCAGCGTACACAATTAGCGTACGCTCGCTAAAGAGCAGCGTACGAGGGCTAGCGTACGCTCGCTAAAGAGCAGCGTACGAGGGCTAGCGTACGCTCGCTAAAGAGCAGCGTACGAGGGCTAGCGTACGCTCGCTAAAGAGCAGTGTACGACTCAGCGGCATAAGCTAAAAAGCTAGCTCACTGTTCACTGTCTTCTCCAAATGGCAAGAACAGCAAGAACTCTAAAGTTGAATCTAAGCTTCAATTGTCCAAATCTTGGTCAAAACAAGTCCGAATCCAACTTTCCAAAGGTCAAAATTGGGTAGAATAAAATTCTCTAAAACATGGAACCATCAAAACTTGAAAACAAGCAAGTTAATAGATCAAAACCATCAAAATCCGAAATTAGCAAAACTCTAGATCTACAACAATTAAAGCCTCAAAATGGAAAATGATAAGTTCTAATGTGATTTAGAATCATAAGAAGAAGCTAATGAAACCATCAAAAGGAGTTCTCTTGTGGAAGCAAGTTGCACTTGCCTATGGTTGGGGAGTTGTGGAGAGGAAGGAAGAAGAAGAACAAGAAATAAATGAGAGTTATGGAGGAGAGAGAAGGTTGGTGGGGAAATAAATATCATGGGTGGTGGTAGGTAGGGGGTTCACCTTGGTCCATGATGGACCAAGCAACCAGCCGGCCAAACCAAGTCAACCCAAACCGAGAGTTAAACCAAGCCAAGAAAACTTAAACAAGGAACAATACAAGAAAATATGTACACGTATTTCCAAAATACGTACACGTATTTCCAAAATACGTACACGTATTTCCAAAATACGTAATACGAACCACAGGTATTACAAAGCCACCGTCCGGAACAAATACCCCCTGCCCCCCATAGACGATCTTTTTGATCAGCTTCAAGGAGCCACGGTGTTCTCTAAAATTGATCTGCGTTCGGGTTACCATCAACTCAAGATCAAATCGGACGATGTGCCGAAGTCTGCCTTCCGTACTCGATACGGCCATTACGAGTTCCTGGTAATGTCGTTCGGCCTAACAAATGCCCCAGCCGCTTTCATGGATTTAATGAATCGGGTGTTCCGACCATTCCTCAACAAGTTCGTAGTAGTCTTTATCGACGATATACTCGTCTACTCGAAGAATAGACAGCAACACATTGAGCATCTACGGACCGTGCTTCAGACCCTTCGAGAAAATCAACTATACGCGAAGCGAAGCAAATATGAATTTTGGCTTAGCAGCGTCTCATTCCTCGGACACATCATTTCTGCTGAAGGCATTGCGATCGACCCAAAAAAAGTTCAAGCCATTGTCGATTGGAAACGGCCAGCATCCGTCGGCGAGATTCGAAGTTTTATTGGCTTAGCGGGATATTACCGATGCTTCATGAAATACTTCGCGAAGATCACATCGCCTCTGACTCGCCTCACCCAGAAAGGAGTCGTATTTGACTGGTCAGATGACTGCGAAGCTTCATTCCAAGAATTAAAGCAACGACTCGTCTCGGTCCCGATACTCGTACTTCCAGAAGGGATTGAGGGTTTCTAGATATTCAACGACGCGTCCGATCAGGGCTTGGGGTGTGTGCTGATGCAGCAGAACAAGGTGATATCTTTTGTTTCCCGACAGCTAAAGCCGCACGAGAAAAATTATCCCACGCACGACCTGGAGTTAACGGCAATTATGTTTGCGTTGAAATTGTGGCGTCACTACCTCTATGGCGTGGCGTGTACGATCTACACCGATCACAAGAGCCTCAAGTATCTATTCACGCAGAGGGAACTGAACTTGCGGCAGAGGCGCTGGCTTGAGCTGATCAAGGATTACGACTTGACTATCGACTATACGCTGGAAAAGGAAAATGTTATGGCGGACGCCTTGAGTCGGAAGTACATTGCCTCGTTATCCATCGACCCCAGACTGCTACATGACCTAGAAGAGATGGGCATCGAGCTCCGAGTCAGATTCCCGAATGTGCAGTTAGAAAAGTTGCAGTTAGAGCCGAGCTTGCTTGATAAGATCAAGACCGCTCAGACGGACGATCCATACCTGAAGAAAGTGCGAGAACTAATCTCGACGGGCAGGATGACCGACTTTGCGGGAGACGAAACCGGCGTGCTTCGATTGAAAGGTAGGCTATGCGTTCCGGATAATTCAGAACTCAGAAAGGAGATCCTGTCGGAGGTGCACTATACGAAATAAACCTTGCATCCCGGTAGCACGAAGATGTACAAGGACCTCCGCACAAACTTCTGGTGGCACGGAATGAAAAGAGATGTGGCACTCTTCGTGTCGCAATGCATGGCCTGTCAGCAGGTGAAAGCTGTGCACCAAAGACCGGGCGGGGAGATGCAGAATCTGGCGATTCCAGAATGGAAGTGGCAGTACGTGCGCATGGATTTCATTATTGGTCTGCCGAAGACGTCGCGGAGAAATGATGCTATCTGGTTCATCGTCGATCGATTAACCAAGTCAGCGTATTTTATTGCCATCAAAGTTACTTGGAGCGTTGATCGCCTGGCGCAGATATATCTTGATGAAATAGTACGGCTGCACGGAGTTCCAGTATCTATCGTCTCTGATCGGGATTCATGGTTCATATCGCGATTCTGGAGTAGCCTTCAGTCGGCGCTGGGTACCAAGTTGCAGTTCAGCTCAGCTTACCATCCTCAGACCGACGGCCAAACGGAGTACGTCAATCAGATTCTCGAAGACATGCTACGACTCTGCGCAATTGACTTCAAATCAAGTTGGGACAATCATCTACCGCTGGCCGAATTTGCATACAACAATAGCTATCAATCCAGCATTTAAATGACATCGTATGAAGCCTTGTACGGGCGCAAGTGCCGATCACCCATTTGCTGGGACGAAGTCGGAGAGCAGCAGATTCTCGGTTCGGAACTGGTTGAACAGACCGTACAGAAGATTCGGCTCATTCGGAAAAGATTAAAGACCGCACAGAGTCGTCAGAAAAGCTATGCGGACGTTCATCGTCGCCCCCTCGAGTTTCAAGTAGGAGATCACGTATTTCATAAAGTGTCGCCCATGCGGGGAGTTACTCGGTTCGTCGCGAAGGGAAAATTGAGTCCAAGATTCGTTGGGCCGTTCGAAATACTCGAGCGGGTCGCCCCAGTGGCCTATAAAATTGCCTTACCGTCGGTGCTTGAAGGTGTACACAATGTCTTCCATGTCTCTCAACTGCGGAAGTATATGCACGACCCGAGCCACGTGGTACATTTTGGCCAGTTGGAGCTAAAGTCCGACTTATCCTACGTCGAAGAGCCAGTTCAAATCATAGAACGCAAGGATAAGCTACTGCGCAATCGAGCGATCCCTCTCGTTTGCGTCCTCTGGAGGAACCATTCGGTCGAAGAGTCGACATGGGAGCTTGAATCGAAAATGAAGGAGAAATTTTCTTCGTTATTCTCGTAGAGGTAGGTTCTATCTTTAAGTTTCGAGGATGAAACTTTTTATTAGTTGGTTATGGTGTAGTGCCCCGTCCCTACATCGTGCCCCATCTCCGTCCACGGGGTGCGCGAGAAAGGAACACTGTCGCTATCGATTCGGTCGATACCGATAGGTCGGAATCGGCCGAGTGGATCAAACGGGAACGATTGAATTAAGATCCATTCCACGTTATGGAATAGCTTCTTCGGAACCAAGTCCCATATTCAACGGATTGCGCCTCGAGGATTGGCTCTGCGGCTGAGTCGGGAGAGACCTTCCGTTGTTCTGGTTTTCATGCCGCACTTGATTTGGCTTTGGCTTTGGTTTTCGTGAATACGTTTTTCGTGAATGTTTTCGATGGGTTTTCGTGACGCATTTTCGAGCTTCGCATTCATATCGAATATCCTTAAATTATACAGTGTTCTAATCAGTTGCTTATGCGATTGTAGGTGATCGCGTAGGCGACGTCAGCGCAGCCAACCGATCGCTCGCTTGAAACAAGGCTAAGGCGAGTGGATGACCTCCTTCGTCTCGTCCCTCTACTTCAAAACTCAATATGTGAAGTAAATGAATGCTTGTCATAATAGTGTAGAATCAAAGAAATCGTGGCACGATTCTTCACGAAACACTTGCTATCAAACTGTCAGTTTTGAAAAATGGAAAACATGTTTCTTACGCAAATCCACTTAGCCTATGCAAAATAATGAATGAATCGATTAACGTTTATCGCAACGATACGGTCAAGTAAGCAAATCAACTAAGTCCAAAGGAAAACGGTCATTGGACAACTTGTCGACAAGGTGAAGTTTCCTCTAACGGTTGCCTAGGCCAAGGGACCGATTCGGCCTGGAAGGAACGAGTGTAGCAGCGCCAACCCTTCATCGGCACGAGTTATGCGGGCACTTTCGCACAGGGCTCGCTACCCGACGCGAAAGGGGCGTCGTCTAACCAAATGCTATAGTCTGCGATGGCTTGACATTGCCAGTGGCCTTCATACCCCCTTCACTGCTTAACAGGTGCACGGGACACGGAAGGAACATGATAGTTACTTAAAGATATTCAATTTCATATGCTTGCCTCAAAACATGTTAACATGCAAATCGAACAGGATGGTTAGAAAGATCATTGAAATAGCTAGCTAACATGTTTACGAAACTTCTTGAATCAAATGTAGAGCTTGAATTTAATTAGCCATTCGCCAGTACATGTGTTTCATGCTGATCCTCGCTCTTTGCAGGTCCCGCGAACCAGGAAGGATGCGCCAGCTAGCTCGGCGACGTTCGTGACTTTTGAAGCTTCGGCCGTGCGTCGAAGACTTACTCTGCGACTCCACTTTTGAAGGCTCTCGACAGTCCAAGGAAAATGACTCAGCGTCCCTCCCATCCAGGTCAATGGAGTACTTATGTATATTGAGGGATGTGTGCAATGTATGGAACGGCTATCTCATCGGCGCTCTTTTGTAATCGAGTCATGTTGTAGCCCGTGCGGCAATGAGTCTTGTATCGGAGTCTGTAAAAGATGTTCATTATCAATAAAGATCAAGTTTCCTTTACTTATTGTGTGTATCAATTTGTCTGTGTACTCTCTTAGATCTCGTGTCTCGGATTACCTTATGACTAGGCCTTGTGCGATCGCAAATTAGGTTCTTACGGCATCACGCCCGGGGGACGACTATCGATTCGACAGAATCGGGGCATGACAAGCGGGGTTCTTCTCTGAACCACGCTCTTACGACGTCGTATAGCTGCATGCTGGCTATCTCGATCTGTAGGTCCTCACGAATGCATGTGATCTTCAGCAGTCTCTCTGCATTCTCTAGCCACTCGTCAGCATAGAGAATCCCCTCCGTGCCGTAGAAGTTCATGGAAAAGAGAATTTTGAAATCTCTAGCAGTCCCCAGCCTCATCGCTGGTGGAGCCTCCCTTGATCGGAGTACACCTGCAACGGTGGCTGCGAACTGAGTGGCCTTAGCATGCTGAGCATCGATGAATTTTTGAAAGATCCCCATCAGCTACGTGTTGTCGATAATGATCGTCTAAGGAAGCGGAGGAGGCGGTGGAAGCTCTGGCGCATCAGATGTAGTGGGTTCAGTTGTCCCGGTGTTCCTTGTCGTAACCATCATGTAATAGAAAGATAAACTGTTGATTGCTATAATTTAGAAAATAATAAGCAACCTAGTAATAATAAGTATAACCAACTTAGTAATAATAACTATAATCATTTTCCACGGATCCTCTGTTGTGATGAGTTTTCCTTAGTTTCGCAGGTTTCCCAATAGTACTCTATAGCCTAAGCACCATTAAGATGAGACCTACATGGGCCACCACTAAAAATATGTCACGATCCGCTCCCTAATAATCAGATACGAGTCGTACATGCCCAGCCTAGTTGGAAGACGGAACGTAGTACGGTGTACAATTCTAAGAAAAACTTCAAGTCACCAGATAAAATAAAATATCACAGCATCTATAACATCCCAGAGAGTCACTTACAATACTAGACATTATTACAACTTAAAAGAATAATACCGAAGACAAATCCGGTAACAAGAACAAAAATATACAACTCTGGAATCTCAATACAAATATACAAGGTAAAGTCTCTAAAACAATCTAAGAAATGAACTAGGCTAGATCTCTGCAAATCCTATGTCCAGAATGATGTCATCCTGCTCACTATGGCCTCAAGCTCTAGTCCATAAAAGTGGTACAATATCCTCAAGTATACCTGTAATGTATCCAGTCACGAGCGGAGCAAGGTACAATCTACGATAATGAAACAAGTACAACATGATGAACAAGAAAATAACTAGTAAAGAACAAAGAAACATGATGACTGAGTAAAGTACAAGAGAACAGGATGAACATGAAACTGTAAATGCATAACTAACTATGAACATGAAACAAGAGATCATGACATATGAATTTGAAATAGCTACTAGAGTATGTGACCGGCTAGGTAAGAACATGAAGCACAAGTAATGGTCCGGCTTAAAATCTCACGTGCACGACGTGAGACCTAAGCTATCATGCATTGCCTAACTAGCATTTGGCTTTAGTCACATATCCATAGTTTTCCCCATCCCCAGGTACAAGTAAAGAACATGAACTAGAGCATAAGACCACATCGTGTAATAATGTGTCCAATATGAAAAGAACATGACATGAAGTAAATGAGTCAAAACCATAGAAGTACTTGCCTTGCTCTGGAAGATCAAAAATAGAAAAAGCATAAATCTCTATGTCCACCTAGCATGTGTACAAGTTGGTTAAGATTTAAAATAACAATTAGCTAAATAGGTTTAACTAGTTAGCTATATATACATCAAGAAGGTCGAACCTTTACAAGTATACCATAAGGCGCAAAATGCCGATGCCTGTACACGTATACCGACAAAAGAAGAGGCAAACTAGAAACAAAATGGCTAAGCCGAGGATAGGAGAGAGAGTTCCAGAAAGTCGCCTGGCCATGCCTAAAGAGGGGTCTCCGTTTGTGGCATTTGCGAATAGATTCCCGGATCTGTTGATCTGCGTTATACTGGCGGCCTTTGTATCTCGTCTTGTTCCGATTTTTCCATATAACCCATGTGGCGACCGCAGCGACTATCTGGTGTCCATTGGATGCTGAAGCCCAAGTGGCCATGAGGTGGTAGAAGTTGTCGCCTCCAAGAGGCAGTCTACAACGCTGGGAAAGAGCTCTCCAGACCTGGGCCGGTAGGTCCCCCTGACTGAGGATGTGGTTGGCTGTTTCCGATTGTCGATCGGAGCAGCAAGTGCACGCAGAGGCAAAACTGAACCCGATTGTGTTAAGATTGTCATCAGTGGGAAGGATATTACGTAGGGCTCTCCAGATGAGGAAGGACCACTTCTTGGGGATGTACGACTGCCAGAACGATGTAATGGTAGGGAATGGGGTCACGTTACCCAGGATAACGCTTATGGCAGACTTCACCAAGAATGCGCAGGCACCATCGGGCGACCATACAAACTTATCTGCGTCCGGACTGATCCTTAAACCGCTACGATGAATGTGATTGGCCGCTTCGAGCCCGGCCCATGATCTGACTTTGATCCAATTCCAGGTGTTATTGGGAGGATCCTATAGGTCCTTGATAGTGTTGTTCGTAGGAGCTATCGCGGTATTGTGAAGCAAGAAGTCGCCTACCCAGCACTCCAGGAATAGCGATGCTTCGTCGCTGCCCACCTTAAGGCAAATCGCTGGTTCGACAAGGGATCGCCCGAGAAGAATGCGACGCCAGGCCGCAGATGATCTACTGTTAGCGCTGGCCGTGGACGGGTGGATATGCTTGAAGTATCTGACCTTCATGAACATGGACCATAAGTTTTTATCGGTTCGAAGCGTCCGCCACAATTTTATCGAGAAAGCGTTAACGATGTGGGAAAGTTTGGTAAAACCTAGACCCCCCCTCCACCCCGGTGGGATGAGCCATGGTGTCCCAACAGGCCCAATGGTGCTTTTCGTGGCCACCACTGTGTCCCCAGAGAAAGTTGCTGAAGATGCTCTCCATGTAGGATAGTACTTTCTTGGGGGAAGCATACTGACAGGGTGTAGATGGGGATGGAAGTGAGGACGTGATTGATGAGGATAATCTTACCTCCTGGGAATAGAGTGGCGTTGTGCCAGCCCTCGAGCTTCTTCCTGATACGATTGGTTAGGTTCTCGAATATCGCGGCATTGGATCTGCCGTACACGAGGGGACATTCGAGGTAGAAGAATGGAGGGTGCTTGACGGGGAATGAGGTGGTGGTTGATATGCTAGCCGCTTGCTCTCTCTTAATATTGTGGTGGGTGTAGATAACGCTTTTCTCTGGATTGATCTTCTGCCCTGAGCACCTTTCATATTTCTTGAGCGTATTATGGACGACTTCCACCGATCCGGCATCTCCAGATGAGAATATAAGGATATCATCAGCGAAGGCCAGGTGGATGATGATCGGGCAGCCGCTAGCCGTATGGTAGTACTGAAAGTTGGGGGTGCTCGCCATCTTATTAAGGTTTCTGCTCAACGCATCTGCCGTAATGATGAAGATGGTAGAGGATAGTGGATCCCCTTGCCTGATCCCGCGAGTGGATTTAAAGAACCTGTCCGCTTGGCCGTTAATAACCGTAGAGAACCAGGAGTTGATGATCGATCTCCACACAATATTGGTCCAGGTTTCGGAGAAGCCGAAGGCTCTGAGGACCCAGATCATAAATTGCCAATCTAGTCTGTCGTAGGCTTTCTCCATGTCCAATTTGATAGCAATGTTGCCCCCTTTTGCTGGAAATTTCAAGCAGGTAACTAGCTCTTGAGCCAGCATGATGTTATCTTGGATATTTCTTCCCCGAACAAAGCCACTCTGCTCCTTCGAGATGATCTTGGGGAGAAGGCCTGCCATGCGGGAGGCAATGATCTTGGATATGATATTGTTGGTGAAAGTACAGAGACTTAATGAGCGAAAGTTGCGAAATGTCTCCGGGTTGTCTTTCTTTGGGATGAGGATAAGGTTGGTGCTCGAGATGGCTCTGGGTAGGTAGCTCAATAGAGGAAGGCGGAGGCCGCATTGTGGATGTCAATCTTGATGATATCCCAGCAAGTGCGGAAAAAACCCTCGAAAATCCATCTGGCCCTGGGGCACTGTGCTGGTCGAGGGCCCAGACTGCTTCTTTCACTTCTTTCTCTGGAGGGGGGCTGATCAAGCCGGAAATTGTCTGTGTCGCTAATAAGGTGGGGAACCCCATCCAGGAAGGTATTGTCTTTAAGAATCATCTCCTTGGAAAAAAGTCTGGAATAGAACCTCGTGGCCTCCTCTTGGATACTCTTTTGGTCGGTGATGCTGGTGCCGTTGTTTGTGACAATCTGATGGAGAGTGAGTTTTTGTCTGCGCCCGTTAACGCAAGCGTGAAAGAACTTTGAGTTGTTGTCCCCCTCGCTGTCCCATTTGATCCTCGCTTTCTGCTTCCAAAAATCGGTCTCAATCTTCAGTCTGAATTTGAGGATGGCTTTAGTGAGATTTAGTGCCTTTCTGGTCTCAGGCGACCAGTCGGTCATGTATTTCGCTTCGGCATGAGTCACGTCGTCCTCCGCCTCACGAATGGCTTGGAAGATATCTTCATAGGCCTGCTTGCTCCAATCTGTCAAAGCTTTCCTCATGGCCTGGAGCTTATTGGCCACGCGATTAAGGGGATCTATTGAGTCACGCTGTTCCACGCTTCCGTGACGACTCCTAAGAATTGGGGGTGCTCGCTCCAGAAGTCGAGTAAACAGAAGCTCTTCCTGGAATGGTTGGAGGTGCTGGTGATTCCAACCAGCAGGAGGCGTGGTCGGATTCGGTGGCGTTAAGGTGAGAAAGCTTGGAGGTAGTCCCCATATCAAGCCAGTAGACGTTCGTTAACGCCCTATCGAGGTGGGAGAATTGCTAACGGTCGCCTTCCTGAATGTTGCACCAGGTGAATGCGTTGCCGGTGAACGAGAGGGAGGTGAGGTTAGAGTTGAAGAAAGCTATTGAAGTCTTGCATGGCGGAGAGAGGGGGAGGGCGGCCTCCAATCTTCTCTTCTCTGCAAGTGATGGTGTTGAAGTCTCTGATGCAAAGCTATGGGAGATTGCGGTTGTGGTGGTTGGTGTCCAGAAGGTCGTTCCATAGGTGTCTGCGTTCCGTAATGTCACAACTCCCGTAAACCACAGAGAGGATGGCACGAATATGGATCAAGGGGTGTTCCATCCAGCAAGACAGGGCTTGACTGGAATCACGAATGACAACGATTTTGACGGCTTTGTAACAGAGAATCCAAATGTCGTGTCTGCCTGCAATGGCCGAGTGAAAAGCCTAACTGCAGTTGAATGGATTTGAGCCTCTTGTAGGAGATTTTGGGTTCGAGGATGATTAATATGTCGATCTTGTGGGTTTTCTTAAGGATGGTGATTCTTCTCACCGTAGGTTTGTTCACCAGCCCACGGACATTCCAGGAGAGAATGTTCAGCATTAATGGGGCTTTGGGGGGGTTGGTTGGACCGCTTCGCAGCGGACCTGGTGTGCATGGACGGGTATTTAGCGGTCCCTTTTTTCTCCGCTTTCCTGTTAGTGATGGATGTTCCCCCTGTCTTCTTAGGGGGTGTGCCGAGGGAAGAGTCCTCGGGGTATATTTTGGGTGCGACCGTTTCGCCTGCTGAATCGAGGTCGGGATGCTCCGGCGGGAAGAGGAGGGAGTCGTCGGAGATGCCAATCTGCTCCCCTTCCGCTTGGAGAAGGAAGCCAGCCTTGAGGACCTGAAGACCTCTAAGGGCCTGCTTTGGCCCTAGGATTAGGGGTGAGCGTTGGTATAATCGGTCGGTATTTGGTCGATTTTTTCGATATTTTTTAAAATCGGTATTTGAAAAATCAATACCAATATCGTACCATTTAGAATCGATTTTTTCGGTTTCGATTAAATCGGTATTCGGTCGATTTTGTTCGGTATCGTTATTTTACCAATTAATATTTGATCATTTAACACACTTAATATTGTAGAACCTCTTAATCTACAATATATATTTTTTTACTTTTTTTGAAGCATTAATTTTAAAGCCAAACCTCTACCAACCAAACAATTAATCAAAATTATTAGAACAATATGTAACAAGTCGCAAACACCTAAAAATGAGCTTAAAATATCAAACACGGTCCACTAAATTTAATCTTTAGTATAAGTTTAAGTAACCAAAATTTACTTTAAAATTCTATGAGAACAAAAAAACATAAGTTCAAAAGATCAAAAACTCAATTCTTAGCATTCTTAACATTAATTCAAGTCCACTAAATCCATTCCAAGTTCTAGGAAACCAACCAAAATAAAGATAAAAATGAAAATAAGTAGTGTAAAATTAATCATGAACAACATTAAAAAATGTGTACGTGTGTGTGTATATATGTGTGTGTGTGTGTGAGAATCGGTTCGGTTCGGTATTTTCGGTATGGTATTACACTCAAACCGTTACTATTACCATTATACCATAATTTAGTCGGTTCCGCAATTCGGTATCGGTACATAATTTCGGTTCGGTTTTTCGGAATATTTTTAATCGGTATTCGGTCGATTTTTCGGTATCGATCGGTATTTGCTCACCTCTACCTAGGATGGCCAGAGTGTCAACGATGGAGTTGCCGAGCGGAGTATGCTGTTCGGTGGCAAACGGAGGTACTAGGAAGGGCTCTTCAGCGTCCTCAGGGAGTGGGGCGCTGAGGTCCTCAGAGTCCGTTCCGGGGGCCTGGTCGAAGTCAGCATGACCAACCGAATCATGGAGGGAGCCGACGGCTTCTGACACGAGGGTGATGAATTGATTGGGCAGGGAGAGGTTAGGTGGGTGGTAGGGGATCACTGCTTTTTCTGCTGAGTTGCCTCTGCTGGATTTGCCTTCGCTGGAGTTGAATCTGGTGTGGAAGTTCGGAAGGGGAAGCAGGGGTGGTTGGGCAAGTTTTTGGTGCTGGTTCCCTATGGGATTGGGTTCCGACCTCTCTGGTTTCTTCCTAAGCTCTGGATGGAGACGGAGGCAGTGCTTCGATAGGTGACCGCGTAAATGGCAGTGAGTGCAGAAGATAATATGATTGTCGTAGATGATTTGCTGAGTGTGAGTTTGGTCGCCAAGTTCAATGAGGATATAGTTGGGGGTCCGAGGTAAGGTCGAGTTCCACGCATATCTTAGCGTAATGATCTTTAGTCAGGTTGGTGATTTCGGCGGCGGTGGCCACGTAGGTCCAAATTGGCTATACGCTTAAGAGCCGCCGGAACGAAGCAAATGAGGAGGAGATTGGGTAGGGTGACCCAGGCAGCAACCGTTGCTGAGTCTTCCTTGGTGTTAAAGTGCGGTGACCACTTGATTATCTTCATCTGGTAGGAGTCTACCCTTCAAGTGCCTTTGGACCACACCGTCCTGTGGTCCAGATCGGAGGATAGGTGTAACAGAATATGCCTCGGGTCGAGGGGGGCTACCTTGTATTCCACCGTAAGCCGCCAACTGGCGATAACTTCTGCCACCCTGGCGAGCTTAGGATAGCCTACTGAGAATTTGAGGACGAAGGAGAAAGGGAATGATATGCCCAAAGAAGAGAGTTCCTGGTCGGAGAACGACAATGTCGGCATGGGAGATGCTTGCGGGTACTCAACATCGGGAAGAGGGATGTCCGGGAACAGAAGTCCCGACTTGGGAGCCCTGTTAGGACGAAGGATGTCGGCAAAGGAAGTGGTCGGGCGATGAGGTGTGCCAAGGACTGGGGGGGCCGGGAGTGGGGTTGCGCCAGATGGCCCAGAGCCCGGGGAGTAGGCTTGCACCCAAAGAGGGGAAGGTCTGACCCCTAGGGATCCCAGGATGCGCACTCGCTAGAATCCGGGGGGAGGGGGGGGCAAGTGGGGGCGGTGGTTGTGCTGCGCCAATAAGGGGGTAGCGCCCAGGAGGCATGCCGCATCGGAGAGCAACATCACATCTACTGGTGGAGGTGGAGTGTGCGAAGAGTATGATAGAGGGTAGCCCACACCCGGCACAAACGAAGGATGTGAGTGGGAGGGGTGGGTTGCGCCCAACGGGGCCACAACAAGAGGCGCAAAAGGAGGGATAGGATACAGGGGGTGGGTGGTGCCCATCGGACCCACAGCGGGGGCACAATAGGATGAAGGGACTGGAGAGGTTGGGTTGCGCCCGCACCCGGCGCAACCAATGGGGGGTAGGGTGACTAGCGTCCAAGGGGGCAACAAAAGGTGGCGCAAAAGGAGGATTGGAAAGGAGGGAGGGAGAGCACCCATCGGGCCCCCTACAGGGTGCGTAAGAGAAGGAATGGAAAGGAGGTGGTGGGTTGCGCCCAAAGGGCCCACCCTCGCTGGCGCAGAAAGAGGAATGGAGAGGAGGGAGGGGTAGCGCCCATCGGGTCCACTGCAGGATGCGCAAAAGGAGGAGTAGAGGAAAGGATGGGGTGGGAAGCGCCCAAAGGGCCCACCAAAGCTAGCGCAAGGCGTAGCAGGGAAGCAACCACTCCAGGTGGTGCCGATTCCAGCCAAAGCTTAGTGGAGCAGCTGGCGGCGTCCGGCCGGGGCCGAGGCTGGCAGGCATCAACAAGATCAGAAGGGGGGCCGGAGGGGGATCCGGGAAGGGGGGATCCTCCGCTCCCGAGAGCGTGCAACCCGACAAGGGGGCGAGAGGGAGAGGGGTGTGCCCACACTGGGTGCAGCCAGGGGAAGAGGAACTCCAGCTGCGCCAAAAGAGGCGTCCGGGAGAGCCGCCACTCCCGCACCACGAAGTGCGCAGCTACCAGGCTGAGGCACGTGGCGAAGAAGTCTACCGACTTGGACCGCGCCACAGGGGACACGGGGTTGACCGCGCCAAAGGAGCTCACGCCCCCCAAGAGAGGAGCGGAGACCGAGGGGAGCACGTGGCCTCCATCGTGCTGATCCCATGGGAAAATGAATTTGAAACAGAAGGGCGGGAGGGCGGTGGAGGTCCCAAGGAGGGATGAGGGCGGCCATGGACCGGCGGCTCCGGGAGGGCGGCGTCGGACCGGCAGGGGGATCCGGAGGGGAGGGGGAAAACGGAGGGGCGAGGATGCTGACCGGGACAGGGTGGAGGGTGTGATGTAGGGTGGCGGCCGGTGATGAAAGTGGAGGAAAGAGGGTGTGGGGGTTGACGGACAGGCGGAGAGGAGGGGAGCGCGGGGGAGGAGAAGAGAGGAGGAGGGTCGCCGCAGAGCCCTAGGACGACAAGGAGGTCGGGCGGGGGCGGGGCCATGGAGAACAAGGAGACGGGACTGGGGGACCGCTGGACGGCGAGCGGAGGCGGTGCTGTCCCCTAGCTGGGGCACAGAGACCTGAGATCGCCCGCTCGGGGGAGTAGAGGAGCCATCTCCAAGAAATTTTTTATATGAGTTTATATATATATATATATTTTTTTTATATGAGTTTATATGAGTTTATATATATATATATATATATATATATATATATATATATATATATATATATATATATATATATATATATATATAAGCTAGCTAAAATTAACTAACTAATCTTTACATACATATAACTAATTATCTGCTAGCTAAGGAAAATACTAATTATATACATAGTCTAACTAGCAACTATATGCATTCACTTAGCTAAATAGAGATTACTTATATAAATACTAATTTATAGATAAAGACTTTAATACTTACTTGGCTTTAACAAAATATTTAATAGGTACGCACAAGTATTATAGTAAAAATTAATTATACCCTTACAACATCATCAGTACATTAGTTTTAACAAAACTTAGTTTCAAAAATATTTAAGTGGTTAGCAAAAATAGGTTTGATCGTAAACTAGAAATGTTAATAAAAAAGACTAATAATAATTAATATTATTAATGGCAGTCCAAAACAATCCAAGACCAACCTGTCAGTAAAATTAGCAATGGAAAATCCCTTTCCTACTCTAATGTCTGCTAGGCCCGGCCAAGTTTTATTCTTGCTTAGCCTATAACAACCCCTTTGTAACTGCAGCTTACATTCGAATAGAACCTTCTCACCACAAAGTATAATATATACATGTAATTGTTAATCAAAACATGTAGAGAGCTAAAGCTCATCAACCATAATTGCAAGGCTAGCAAAATTAGCAGCAAAACTAGGTGCAACCGAAACTAACAAGTCTTAGACCAAACCAAAAACCATCCACAAACTGCCCATCTACTTATCCAACAGTCTCTAATATTCTTTGGCCGAAAACTCATTTGGAACTTGAACAACCACACAGCCCAACTTTCCCTTCCAAGTACTGTCACACACTCCCTTCCCATTCAAAAATTTAGAAATTAGTTACAGCTTTAAATTCATACAAAAATTTAGACTTAGCAAAATAACACACACAAAGCTAAAAAGATGGCTTCAGGAAGGATCAAATAGAACCCAAACCAACTCATCAATAATTAAACTTCTCTCCCGCACAAGCTTCAGCCTACTGCCATAGCTCACAACTCCAAAGTTTAACTGACCATCAACTGTTCAACAGAACTTCATTCGAAAATGCCAGCATAATATTTGAAGGCAAATCAATTCAATAGTTCAAATCAAAACAACCCAGGAGAACAAGAGTAAATAATCGTTCAAATCAAAATCCAACAAATACTTAGTAAATATTTGAAATCAAAGTATAATCAACTTGCAGACCCCAAGCCTTGAGTTCAGGTTTTCCAGTCCACATCCACGCCATCACCCTCGGACACGCACACAATAGCTAGACATGAACAGCACTTGGACACGCACATACGACACCACCTTGGACACACACACGAACACAACTACACAACTCCTAACCTGTTCAACATTGCATTTATCAAAACTTAAGGCAACAAGCTCTAAAACATGGCAGATTTGAGACAATACCTGAGGAGGAGATTACAGACACAATCAAATGATCGGACACGTCTCTTCGTGTCCATCTGCGAACTCGAGCTCTTCTCGTCATTTCGTCGAACAGATCCAGAGCGAAAATAAGAAGAAAAAAACTCTGAGCCAAACATAGTAGGTTCTACTAAATTTGAACAAACTGTCGATCATCAATTAGATCGATAGATCTGAAGGCTGATCGATCAAAGAAAGCCCAGTCAACTCTCCATTGACTCGATCAACCATACCCTCTGATCTGATCGATCCACTCAAAATAGAAGAGAATTGAGGAAGGAGACACTCACCACGGTCGTCGTCTAGCTGCGATGAGGAATCGCCAGTCGTCAGGAATCAGCTCGGTTGAGGAAGACAAAATCTCTGGTGATGAACCGTCGCACGTCGTTGGGGAAACGGAGTAGTGAGCTCGTGCACATCATCGCTGGAAGTAATGCCTGGTCGCTGTCAGCAGTGGTGCGTCGTCGTGGTTTTCATTGCCGGAGAAGGAAGCCTGGTCGTTGTCATTGAGAGAAGTGATGAAGCGCCGCCAAGGAAGAAGCGATCTAGTGGCATCGCAGTCGCCGGAGATGAAGGATCGCCTGGAGGGATGCTCGCACATTGATCCTCGGGAAGAAAATGCTCTACCGTCGCTCGTCTAAGTGCTGTCGAGAGGAACTCAGCTAGGCGTTGCCGTCAGAGATCGGGGCTCGGTCGCCGACACCATGGCCACTCTTTTTGCTAGGGTTAGGGTTAGGGAAGGAGTGAAGAGGAAATTATTTGGGAAAGAACCAGTGGGGAATCGAGCTGAGAAATGAGCGCAGAGCTCATTCTCTCTCCTCTCTGGCTTAAATAGAGAAAGGGAAAAGAATGGGGGTTTGAAATTAAATGACTTAACAATTGTTTTATTACAAATTTCTACATAAGTTTGTTAGGAAGTTTGTTATGAGTTGTTAGAAAGTGGTTAGAAATCTTGGAAAGCATTCTAGGTTAGTTATTACCTAGTTAGTAAATTAACTCACCATGATAATTAATTAAAACGTTTTTCAAAAATAATAATCATGAAATTAAATTAGGAAAACAAAACTTGAAGATAATTTATTCTTTCAAAAAAAATACTAGGAATATTCTAAAATTTCATTAAATTGGGAAAGTGAGGTTACAAAAATAAATGCTACATTTGCTGCTATATCTCTAATGAAGAATGCGTACCTACGCCTTTGGATACATCACCTATTACGAGTGTCTCTGGATGGTCTGGCATGAATTTTATCCTATTCGATAGACTTTCCAGATAGTTCTCATTGGTAGCAGTATCTTCTAATGTTTTGGATTTGTTTGGTACATCTTCATCGTCATTGTCGCTAGATCTCTGACTATTGAGCTCATCAAAAGTAACTTTAATCAATTCTTCAACAATCATAGACCTTTTATTAAAAATTCTATATCCCTTACTCTTGGCAGCATACCCGAGAAATACTTTCGTCTGCCTTCGAGTCGAACTTACCAAAGTTATCCTTGGTGTTCATGATAAAACAGCGACAACCAAAAATCTTAAAATATGAAATGTTTGGAATCCTTCCAAACCACAACCCACAACGGGTTTTCTTCGAGATAGGTCGAATTAACACCCTATTTAAAACATGATAGGCTGTATTAACAGCTTCTGTCCAAAAATATTTAGAAAGATTATGCTGATTCAGCATTACTCTAGCCATTTCGCTTAGAGTACGATTCTTCCGCTCAATAACACCATTCTGTTGAGGAGTCCTAAGATAAGAAAACTCGTGGTAATATCCACTATCATCACAAAACTTTTTGAAATATGCATTTACGAACTCGTCACCATGATCACTTCGGATTCGAGTAATCATGAAGCCTTTTTTGTTTTGTACCTTTTTGTAAAATATTTAAAATTCAAAAATGACATCACTTTTATTTGATAAAAAGAAAATTCAAGTATAGCGAGAGAAATCATCAACTATAACAAAAGCGTAGAGTTTACCGCCAAGACTAACGACTCTACTAGGACCAAATAAATCCATATGAATCAACTGCAAAGGTTTAGAAGTACTTACAGCGTTGATGGATTTAAACAATGACCTAGTTGCTTTGTTCTTTTCATAGTCAGCACATACCATATCTCTCTTGAATGTAATTTTTAGAAGTCCTTTTACCAACTTTTTGGTGCATAGCCTGGAGATAGTGTCCATATTTGCATGTCCTAGCCTCATGTGCCAAAGCCAGCTTTTATCTTGATTGGCTACTAGGCACTTACCTACATTGTTAGTACGTTATAGAAAGAAAATATAAATATTGTCTTCCCTGATCCTCATATACGAGATTCTCGGTAGACATTTCATAGATAGAACATTTATCTTTCACAAAGTTGATGCCATAACCATTATCTGCCAAATAACTTATGCACAATAGGTTATGTTTCAACTCCATGACTAGACAGACGTCTTTTATTTTTGGATATGGAGACATACCAACAGTGTCGTTACCAATAATATCATCTCTCAGATTATTGTTGAAGGCGACATATCATTCTTTCTTCATCGATAGCGTAGAGAATAAAGATGCATCACCAGTCATGTGCCACGAACATCCGCTATCGAGTATCCACTTGCTTTTAGCATGAGAGGGTTGGGGTCCATCTTATCAAATGTCATTATATAGATATTTGCACTACTGCAGGGTCTATCTTCCTCATCTGATTCACTGGCCTCACTTTCGTGTCAGATGCTTGTATTAGCATACTTTTGATCGGTTGTAGCTTCATGCTTGATCTTGATCGGTCATATAGACTGCTCTTCTTTGACAGTGGGTAGTCCTTCTTTATGTGCCCTGACTTTTTACATTTGAAGCAGATTGTTTCTTCTTCGTTGCTTTCGTGGATGTCCTTCTTCTTTCGGTTTGATCTTTCAAACTTCAAGAACTTTCGGAAGTTTTTGACTAGTAGGGTCTGTTCATCACCATCACATGATTCTTCGTCAAAGTCAATGCATGAGACTTTTCTGGCCTGTGCTTTGAAGGTAATAGATTTTTAGGGGTTGCTTCTTCAAACTCTTGCAAGTCCAGTTCATGGGTCATGAGCTTGCCCATCAGTATCTCCTAAGTCATCGTGGTGAGGTCATTTTCTTCTACGATCGCAGTGGCCTTCGGGTTCTAATTCTTGGTTAGAGCCCGTAGAACCTTCCTGATCGTCTCGTGATTGTTGTAATCCTTACCGAGAGACTGTAAAGAATTAGTAATATCAAGTAAACGAGTAAACATCTGTAATATTGACTCACCGGGTTTTATCTTGAAAGATTCGTATTCCTGTGTTAGTCCACTGATTTTGGATTTCTTCACTTGGAAAGTTCATTCATGAGTTACCTCAAGAAGTCTCCAAATTTCATTAGACGTAGTAAATGTTGATACGTTAGTGAACTCGATTTTGCCAATTGCACAAAATAGTGTATTAATGGCTCGTGCATCTAGACTAGCCTGTTTCTTTTCATACTCCGTATATTTATTGTGTGGCTTGTCTACAAGTACACCATCAATCACTGTTCTAGGTAGTTTCTTATAACCGTCTAGTACTATCGACCAAAGATTGAGAAAGAAACTCATCCGTTTTTCCAATAGGTATAATTTGTTCCATCAAATAATATGGGTCTATTTGTGGATTGTCCTTTTACCTCTATTTATAGTGTTTTTGCAGACCGAATTTAGGCAGAGTTTGGGCTGAGTTCGGATGCATGAATCTCGCATACGAACGTTGTAGGTATATTTGGTGGAAACTGAATTTTGAAAATACCTCGACCGAACTCGGGCCGAGTTTGCCCAGAGTTTTGTCAGGGTCAGAACTATTTGATTGGGCCAGATTTGTCTTGGAGTTTTGGGCATTTTGGATAGTAGACTTGGAAGTATAGATATGTAGGCTTTTTGTGTCACTACCACTTTTCTAGCTTAGGGGTATTTTGGTCATTTTGGTCAATTTTGAAATTTTGTGAATTATTTGGAATTATTATTTATTATTTGGACTTATTATAATTAATATAATTTTTAGTGATTTTTGGTGATTTTTAGTATAATTGACTTTGACCCTATAGTTGACTTTGACTAGTGTTGACTAGAAGACTAACCTAGTGACTAACCTAGGTTAAGACCACTTGGTTAGGTTAAGTAAACTTGTTTTGACATATTTTAGTGAGGGTTAAGTCATTGGAACTTGTTTGGAGAGATTTGGAGTTTATTTGACTAATATGGCTTATGACTTCATAAGTCATGACTAATGACTTAGGTTAAATAGCCATAGGCCCACACCATGAACCAACCCTAACCCTAATCAGCCCATGGCAGCCACTATTGACCTATCCCATCCTATTTAATTCCCTCCCAAAGTCAGGGCTAGCCTCCCATAGGTTTTCTTGCCAAGTTTTAGAAGAGGTATTTATTCATCTTCCATAAATCCTAGTAAATCCACTTTTCCTCCTTTTTAATCCAAACAAATTGTATTGGGTTCTAAATTCTACCTACTTTCTGTTGGTAATTAATAATCTCAGATTTGGAGAGCTTTGGAGGAGTTTCACCATCAAGAAGAACATCACTCTTTAGAGCTTTTTGAGGGTTTTGATACATTGAGGTAACTTCCTATTTTCACCATAGAATCCTGAGATTTTTGCATCATTAGGGAGCCCTAGACCTAACCTAACAGTAGGAATAGGAAACCCTAGGTTTTCGTGTCCTTTCTTGTCCAAACAGGACACGTATCAGTGCACTATGCAACGTGTTTGTAGAAATGCCACTGTGGATTATTTTGTGTTATTTTCGAATAATTTTTGAATAGAAAATTATGTTTTGATGTCGCTTACATGATTTCGAATTACTGAGGTGGTTTCGAGTCATGTCTGAGTCGCAATGGACTCGCGGATACGGCCTCGCGCGCGGCCTGGGGGATCCCCTGCTACTCGGGGTCTCCACAGGACACGACACGGCGTGTCTTGACAAGAAATTTTGTGGGGACATTGGGACACTGTCTGTCGTCACTCTTCCCAAGTTTCACGAGATTTTGTGGGCTGGTTGATGAGAAATCAATCGTTCATTGGTCTTCCACTGTTTTGCGTACAGTGTGCACCTAGCCACTGATACGGCTTCGAACTACTGGATACGACACACACTGACACGTTTCAGGGTGACACACACTTAGACCTACCCTAGGTTCACCTGTGGACACGAGCACGAGACACGAAGTGCTCTGTGTCGGGTGCACGACACGCGTGCACCCCCCACACGAGACTGTCACAAGTCTCTGTGTCAGTGTACACTGATTTCATGTTTTACTCTATTGGACACGTTTGTGTCCTCTAGCAGGAACACAAACACTTCATGGGACACGTGCTCATGATGTTGGTTCATTACCAACCATTGTTTATTTATTTAAAATCAATTTTGATTATTATTTCCTCTTTCCCTATTTTTCCTGATACATGCTTTTAACACAGATTTCCAGTTTTTCAAATGGATTTTTGGTCAATCATTTCACTAAATTATGCTGTGAAGGATTTGGTTTTAGTCCCTAAACCTGTTCTCCTATTAGTTATTTACTTGGGTTTTAGTTTTGGTTGATATGGTGGTGTTTTAGATTCGAATAGGATGAATGTTGGGACTGTTTGTGAAACCTGTGCATATTTTACTGTTTTCTTTTCAGTTTTGGATAATCTTTTAGCTAACATAAAACTGTTAATTGCATGTTATTAAATTCCTAACTTGATTTCCTATATGATTTCTAGTGGTATGTCTAATTGGGGTCGATTTGGATGTGGGTTGGGCTCTAGATCTGGATGTTAAGTTGGGGGAAACTGTTTAATGGTTTTGTAGGATAAATGAGTTATAATGAACTGATATTTTCCCTTTACTTCCTGTTATCTCTATACACAAAACTGAGTTTGTTTTGACACTTAGAAAATCTGATATATTAGTGTTTTGTTGGGGGGTTACTCCCTCACACTCTTCACAGTTTCCCTCTCACTTCACTCACACAATTATGCTCTCACACACATACGCAAGTGCACATGAGCACTTGAGTGCCCCCTCCCTATGTTTTGTTTACCCTCTTACGTATTAACATGTTTGGTAGTATAGTATACACATATAGCCTATAGGTTTAAATGTTATGGTTATATCATATAAACATGTGAGTGTATCAATATATATATATATATATATATATATATATATATAATGTCATAGTATGTATGTACCTAATAGATGATTATGAGACTATATATATATTTTAAGTACCCTATATTAACTGGTATGGTATGTTTACATATGTGTTGTTTAGAGATAGAACTGAATATGGTTTAGCCTATTGGCCCATGGCCTAGTCTATTAGCCTATGGCCTATGGTTGTGTTTGCTTAGCTAGTAAGTCTAGATTAGGCTTGTGTAGACTAGTTTGACCTAGTGTGGACTTGTTTGACCTAGTTTGACTTCTAGGGTTGACCAGAGTTGACCAAGAGTTGACTTTGGCCTAGATTGACCTAGATTCATGTAGAATGCATACTAGTGCTTAATTTTACCATTCTGGACTTGTTGTGACTTGTGCTGTTCTGAATATGAGCCAGACACCACTCCTCGGACAGTACTTTTCAGTTGGACACTCAGATACCAGGCGAGTACATTCTCTGATTATTTCATATCCTGCTTAGAATTATTTTCCTGCTTTAGATTACTATACTTGATGTTGTCACGTTGGTAACACGGATTAGTACTATATGGATCCATTCTTGAGATGTTATCCCCTCAGGGAGCATCGTATACTACATGTTCTGTGCGTTTCACTTACATGGTGTATCACTATGCTTCACGATTCTTCGATCACTTGTGACATGTACTCTCATGATCACAGAGTCTTCCCAGAATCATCCCATTTATGGGTATTCCTAGAATCACCCATTTATGGGCTATCCATGTATCACCCCTTGTGGGCCTTTGCGTGGAATCATAACATAACCTGGCTGGATCCTTGCGTATTGATTGGGGGTACGGGGGAGTAGAAGTAAACATGTGAATAATATCTAAGTAGTGTAGTTCCCAGAATCACTCCATAGTATAGTTCCCAGAATCTCCTATGCCATTCACATGTTTATATTGTACTCTGACTTACTAGCCACAGTTAGCTCTCTATTACAGTATATCTATTTCCATTACAGTTTTCTCTGTTTATATTCCATGCTTCTTTTAGTTTCCTGTATCTTACTCTACTGCATGTCTATATTTTCTAACCTGCTATGAACTGTTGAGATGTATTGTGCTCGTTCCTGTCCTGACTGGACCTGTTGAAATATTACAGAGGACGAGGAGGAGGCTGGTATGGATACCTATTATGGTGCTACCTTAGATGAGTGCTTGGACCTGGACCAGCAGCAGGTCCCACTAGCTGTGGATGACTCACCCTTAGACTATGATGCTTTCATTTCCGTATTTCATGGATGATTGTACTTATTGATACTTGGGATCTGGGATTTGTATTATCTTAGACACTTAGACTTTCTGATGTACTTGGGATGTTCCTTTCTTTTCTGCAGTTTCTCTTATCTATCTACCTGTTATATTTTCATCTACCTTAGTTGTGATTGAGTAACTTTCTGCTATGTCACCCCCACTCGGGGAGTATAAACTGTTAAGCTTTATATTGTTAGATGTTGTGACCTAGGACAGTGTTCTACCGCCGATACTGCGGCGTAGGCTAGACGTACCCACGTCTCGTGCCCTTACTCTAGGGTGCGGGTCGTGACACGTTTTTAGTGGTGGCCCATGCAGGCCAAGATTAGAAGTGTAGTTGTATTCGAATTAGAGTATCACTACAGCCTGCAGTAGGATATAGGACAATAAATTTTTTTTAGGTACTCGATCACATTAGGAAAAATTCTTTTATTGCCATTTAAATCCTTATTTTCAGCTGATCCTTTTGAATTTTAATTGTCTGCCTTTGTTATATCGCTTCTTTCTCAGAAGTTGATACTCTTGTTTGTCTATCTTCAGGATGGTAGAGACTCGATCGCAAGGTACCATTCATGAGGATGCTATGGAGGGGACTGCTACCACTCAGCCAGTACAGCAGGGCCAGGGGACTGTAGCTCCTGCCACCTTTGCTCGTATTGAGGCCCCGGCAGCAGTAGCAGGGGGTATGCTTCCATCGGCAGGGAGGCAGGATCCAGTTCTTCCAGAGGATCCTTACCAGCAGCCACCTCCAGGGATAGTGGACGCAGTACAGCTGCTAGCCTTCTTCAGGCAGTACATGGAGGGTCAGCAGACCCAGCAGTAGAGACACACGGCAGAGCTCACTCGAGGCATTGAGCTGGCAGTGACAGCAGTTGAGAGGGTCGTAGCTCAACCAACGGTAGCCCCGCAGCTGCACCAGCCGCGGGAGAAGGGCATCCAGGACTTCCAGAAGATGCACCCTAGAGACTTCCGAAGGACAGAGGGGATCCTGTATGCCGATGAGTGGATCGAGCATATGGAGGAGATCTTCAGGCTGGCTGAGATTCCGACGAGGCTCTAGATAGAGGCAGCGGCCAGCATGATGCAGGATCTGGCCCGTACATGGTACCAGACCGACCCGAGGGTCGGCACAGCAGGACATACTTGGACAGCATTCAAGAAGCTGTTCAAAGAGAAGTTCTTTCCAGACGCAGCACTGGGAGCCCTCGAGACCCAGTTCGAGGCCCTAGTCCAGGGGAGCTAGTCCGTGGAGGAGTACGCAGGAGAGTTCTGCCGCCTGAGCAGATTTATGGAGGACTTGTCCGAGACGACGAAGGCCCGGAGGTTCCGAAAGGGCTTGGTAAAGGAGGTCAAGTCCTACACCAAGAACACCCGCAGTGCTACATTTGAGGAGATCCTGGTGGACGCACTAGCTGCAGAGGATGATCTTGAGCTTAGGCTCAAGAGGGGGCGAGACTCCCAGGGAGGCAGCAGTAGCGGAGGACCGGCCAAGAGGCCGCACTTTCAGCAGCAGCACCATCAGCAGCAGAGGTTCCAGCCGCAGCAGTTTTAGCAGCCGAGGCACCAGCTAGTACAGTATCAGCAGCAGAGGGTGCAGCAGCAGATACCAAGGCAGCAGGCCACCACCTGTGCTTATTGTAAGAAGCCAGGGCACGGGTGGAACGAGTGTAGGAAGAGGCTGGGCAAGTGCCTGGTATGTGGCTCAGGAGATCACCAGATGAGAAAGTATACCTTGACTACGGGACGAGCAGCTCAGGAAGGAGGAGCCAAGGCAGCAGCAGACCAGCAGAGGAGACCAGCCCTGCCGACTCAGCAGCAGCGATTTGTGCAGCACCAGCAGCAGGCCAGGGGAGGCCAGCAGGGGCGAGCTTTTACCATGGCAGCTGAGGATGCAGAGGTGATAGGAGAGCTGATTACAGGTTCGATTCTTCTCGACTCCAGTCCAGCATTTGCATTATTCGATTCCGGTGCTTCGCATAGCTTCATATCAGTATCTTTTACGATTAGATACGGTATCATAGCTGAATCGTTGTCTAGGACCTACAAGATCACGACCGGGGGTGGCATTATCCTCGTACGTGATGTTTGTAAGGGTCGGAGAGTAGTTTTGGGAGGCCGTGAGTTGGAGGTGAGCCTGCTCGTAATGCCATTGCCGAACTACGATATAGTACTAGGCATGGATTGGTTGAGCAGGCACCACGCTAGCATTGATTGGAGAGGGGGTAGAGTTCTCTCTTCAGAGCATCGGGGGAGCCAGAGTTCGAGTACTCCAGACGTCAGGCAGAGCAGAGCAGCGGAGTCTTCTGTGGAGTCTCGGTCGAGGAGCAGGCGATTCCACACCCCTTGATAGCAGAGTATATGGATGTTTTCCCAGAGGAGTTGCTGGGATTGCCACCAGACAGAGACATAGAGTTCTCGATAGACTTGGTTCCAGGAGCGGAACCCATCTCTCAGCATGTCTATCGGGTGAACAACAGCGAGCTGGTGGAGCTGAAGAAGCAGGTGGATGAGCTGTTGTAACATCCAGTTTTCCAGATGAGGATAATTTTAAAATTTTATAATTATAATTATTATTTAATGATATTTATTTTATATTATGATTTTTAGTGATTTTTAAATTATTTTAAACTATTTAAATTCATGACTTGTGGTTTTGACGTTTTGCTAGTGAAACCCTAGAGACTGTTTGACCTAGAGCCTAACCATATGATTATGATATTTTAATATCATTTTTGGCCTAAGGATATTTTTTTATTTGACCTCTTTGAATTATTTTGATATCATTTTATTATTTATGATATTATTTTGGGGTTATTTGAGTCGGGTTTGAATTTCAACTCAATCCGACTTGAAACGGGGACCCGGGGGTAGTTTGACTCTAGTGGGACCCACACACTAGTTAGGCATGGCCCACATGATATTAAATTTAGTCCATATAATATTAAATTTAGTTAGAGGTTAGACTAATTATTATGGATAAGGTTAGTGTGATTAGAGACTTTAGAATGATTAATTTAGCCCCAACCAATTAGCCCTTTCCTAATACTAATAGAATAGATTAGTGGGGGCATTTTGGACCTTACCATAATAGGACAAATAGCCCCATATGGCCAGCCACTTTGGGAGAGGATAGGCTCAAGTTCATTTCATTATTCTCATCCACACTCTCTCTCTTGTTCTTCCCCAAATTTCTAGAGAGCAATCCCTAGCAATTTCTCTACCAAATCCTTCCATTTTGCCACCAAATCTTCTTTTTTCCTTCTCCATTCTAGCCAAGGAGAAAGCTACCCAAGTTTGGGAGGATTCGGAGCTCGTTCGTGTCCTTTTGGAATCTCTACGTGTCGGTGTCGCTCCGGGAAGGCTTTTCTTCGATTCGATCTACCGGGAGGTATAAATCCCTTCTCCTTTTCATTTCCTCATGCATATAGGTCTATTTTGAACCCATAGGAATGACTCCCATGGTTGTATCAACATTTGTGTCCATTTTGTGTCTATTTGGAGGTCATAGGAGTGTCCTTTGTGTTGTGGTTGTGTCCATGTGGGAAAATCCCAAATTTGGACACACTATGTGTTGTTGTTATGTATGAATGAATTATTACATGTTTAATCTCATATTTTTGTATTGGAGATGTGTTCTATAGTGTCTCATATATATATATATATATTAGTGTAGAGAGTGAGTTATTGATATATTATGTTATATACTTGTGTTCTTTTGTCTCAAACTACCCAAATCCGTCATGATTTTTATCCACGTTTTTAATTTCAGCCCTAACTTAGAAATGTCATAACTTCTAGCTCAAAGCTCGGTTTAATCTTCCGTTTTTTTTAAAAAAGCGTATTGAAGTTAGCTTTCCAAAAACATGTATTAATAGGCCTAATTATTTCTGTAACTTTCTGGAGAATTATTTGAGTGTCAGATGTACGAAAGACAAACGCGTTCTCGGTGTTTTCGCGATTCCGGGAGTTTTCGGAAACGAAAACGTGATCCGTTTGAAGTTTCGGAAAGCTAACACATAGATCTATAACATAATTTAATCCTAGATTTTAATTCATGCTGAGATGGTACAGTATTGATTATTAGTATGAGTTACTATTCAGCATATGTATTTTGTGCACCCTTGTGTGTAATATAATGTTCTATTTGATTTTAACCCATGTTAATGTATATACATTATGTAATTAAATAGAGAATGCAAGCATGAGTAAATATTTAAATAAATGATGTATGAGGTGTAAGTATCCTATCTAATGTAAGCATGTATAAGTATGGCTTGTAATAAATATGTAGGTTCCATAGTATGTAATGTAATAATAGATGTAATATATGTAGCCTTATTAGGAATAAAACTAGAATTTAGTTTTGTTTTACTAAATAAGAGATACATGAGAACTCATATATGTGAATGTTAACTTCCTATTGACACTTTGCTACACAACTGTCATGCCTCACTATCACTCCACACACAATGCACACTACACTATATAACCCTCACACCCTCACTCATTGACACTCTCACTCACACATTGCCTAACACTCATTCCATCATAACACACACATGTTCTTGTGCACTTTCATGACACACACACACCCCCATGAACACATACACATGCTCTTCTCTCTCTCTCTCTCTATGTATATATATATATATATTTTTTTTTCTCTCTATGTATATATATATATATATATATATATATATATATATATATATATATATATATATATATATATAAATAGAGTTTTCCTATAGTGTTAATGTGGTAAATAGAGTTTTCCTATAGTTATATATACATATATGTGATATAGGGCCTAGTGTTGAATTCTCTTTTCATGTACACCTCCATGTTCACACACACACATAGCTTTACATGTTAGCTTCCTTTCTCTTATGTATAATATTGAATGTGATGGCTTGTGTTTGGCTTGTATAGCCTTGTGATTGGTGTGTGATTGCTAGACTAGGCTTGGTTAGGCCAAGTGAGACTTATTAGACTTGTTGGGCTAGGATGTGACCTAGTTGACCTAGTTTGACTAGTCTAGTTGACTGGAGTTGACCAAGTATTGACTTTAGTCTAGTTTGACCTAGACAGCATGCAGATGCATTGTAGATTATATTTATCATTCCCTGTGTATATCTTGACTTATGTTGCTCTAACTAGGAGTCAGGTACCTCATCGCGGACAGTACATTTACTTCAGACATTCAGATACGAGGCGAGTACATTCTCTGACCGTTTTATACTTGTCTGAATTTATATTCTTGCTATAGATTACTGTACTTGATGTTGACACGATCATTATCACGGATTGGTACTATACGGATCTTCTTCTGAGATGTTATCTCCTTGTATTCACTAAATACATATTGTGATGTACATTTCACTTACATATTGTATTTATTGAATACCCTTATCATTGTACACTCATTGTGCATATTGTACTCTCATTATCACATTGAGCCATTGTACAAGCCATTGTACAAGCCATTGTATAAGGTAACGTAACTGAATTGGATCCTTGTGTATTGATTGGGGAGGGAGAGTAGAAGTGGTTATGTGATCAATCCTATTGTATAAGAAATTGTATATGTCCATTGTACACTCATGTACAAAGGAGTCCCATTTTATTGTACAACCTAACCCGTTTACATAACCATATTGTACTCTAAATCACAGTAGGCTTACAGTTCTTACTTATCATATTTAGATATTTCCTGTTATCAAATCTCTACTGTTTTTTATATACTTCTTTCTTTCAGCGTTTTATGTACCTTACTCTATTGCATGCTTTATATTTTCTAACATGATATGAACTGCGTGAGATGTTTTGTGCTCGCTCCCGTCCTGACTGGACCTGTTGAAAATTTTACAGAGGATGATGAGGAACCCTGCACCCTTACTTGGAGTTTGCCTAGTTGACACTCGCGACCTGGACCCCAGGGGAGGTTCAGGCAGCTGATGAGGACGATACCTTGCTTAGTATAGATAGTTTAGACTGTTTTCCTTTTATGTTTAGTTGTTATTCTTGATTCAGAGTTTGTATATTGTAGAGATGTTGAGACTTGTATTTTATTTCTGTTGTACCTCGGTTGAGGATTCTTTTATATTTTTTATCATGCCATATTCTATCTCTAGATTGTGATTGAGTTGTACCTCTGTGTTGGCCTCCTTATGGAGAGCATTCATATTATGTTAGTTATAGTTTATGACCTAGAACAACATTCTACTGCCGACACTGCAGCGTAGGCTAGGCGTTGTTACGCTCTCGTACCCTCATAGTGGGTGCGGGTCGTGACAGCTGCAGGACAAGGGCTTCATCCGCTCGAGTTCGTCGCCATGGGATGCACCTGTGTTGTTCGTGCCGAAGAAGGATGGGTCAGTACGCATGTGTATTGACTATAGGGCACTCAACAACCTCATGATCAAGAACAAATACCCACTGCCGCGGATCGACGATCTATTTGACCAGTTGAGCGGAGCTCGGGTATTTTCCAAGATTGATCTGAGGTCGGGATATCACCAGGTGAAGGTGAAGGGGGATGATATTCCCAAGACCGCTTTCAGGATGCGGTACGGGCAGTTTGAGTTTTTGGTTATGCCGTTTGGGCTAACCAATGCACCAGCAGTGTTTATGAACCTTATGAACAAGGTGTTCCACCAGTATCTGGATCAGTTTATGGTGGTGTTCATAGACGATATCTTGATATATTCTAAGACTGAGGAGGAGCACGAGGAGCATCTGCGGATAGTGCTGGAGATTCTCAAGAAGGAGCAGCTTTATGGAAAACTCTCCAAGTGTGAGTTTTTCTTAGACCGGTGGACTTTTTGGGGCACGTTGTGACTGGAGATGGTATCTCAGTTGACCCCAAAAAGATTATAGCAGTCGAGGCATGGGCACCGCCGACTTTAGTTGCAGAGATCAGGAGTTTCCTGGGGCTGGCAGGATATTATCGAAGATTTGTGCAGGATTTCTCCCAGGTTGCAGAGCCGTTGACATGGTTGACCCGGAAGGATGCTGAGTATGTTTGGTCAGAGGAGTGTCAGGCAGCTTTTGATGAGTTGAAGAAGCGGCTTACGACAGCTCCGATTCTGACATTGCCTTCAGGATCAGGTGGTTTCACTATTTATAGTGACGCTTCAGGGAAGGGGCTGGGTTGCGTCTTGCAGCAGCATGGGAAGGTGATTGCCTATGCTTCCAGGCAATTACATCCCCATAAGAAGAACTACCCTACCCACGACCTGGAGCTGGCGGCGGTGATATTTGCTTTGAAGTTGTGGAAGCATTATCTGTATGGGGAGAGGGTGGAGATCTTCACAGATCACAAGAGCTTAAAGTATGTGTTCACTCAGAAGGAGTTGAACATGAGGCAGCGCAGATGGCTAGAGTTGATGAAGGACTTTGACATCCTACTTCAGTACCACCCAGGGAAGGCCAATATGGTTGCAGATGCCTTGAGTAGGTATCCGACAGCCATGTGTTTGACCATGGATCGACATTTGCTTGTCGACTTGGAGAGCCTTGGGATTGAGGTGATCGTGCACGGAGTGCAGATGCAGCTATGGGGGATGCAGATTCAGTCAGACTTGGTGGATAGGATCAAGTCATCACAGTTTGAGGACATTGCTCTATGGTGTCTCCAGGAGCAGGTTCGATCAGGATTGCTGGAGGACGAGTTTTCTCTTGCAGAGGATGGTACCTTGAGGCACGGTTCCAGATTATGTGTGCCCAGCGGAGAGCTCAGAGAGCAGGTTATGTAGGAGGCCCACAGATCTCAGTACTCCATACACCCGGGTGCCAACAAGATGTACCGAGATCTGAGGGAGCATGTTTGGTGGTCCGGGATGAAGCGGGAGGTGGCTTGCTTCGTAGCGAGGTGCTTGATCTGTTAGCAGGTCAAGGCGGAGAGGCAGAGGCCCGGTGGATTATTGCAGCCGCTGTCCATTCCCGAGTGGAAATGGAAGCATATTACTATGGACTTCGTATCAGGATTATCGCGTACACCAGAAGAAAAGGACGTGATTTGGGTCATCGTTGACAGGTTGACCAAATCGGCCCACTTCTTGCCATTCAAGGTGGGTACGTCTACAGAGAGGCTTGCGGAGATGTATATGCGGCAGATAGTCAGAATTTACGGAGTTCCGGTCAGCATCGTCTCAGATCGGGATAGCCGTTTCATTTCCCATTTCTGGAGGAGTCTGCAGACTAGCTTGGGCACTCAGCTCAAGTTTAGTACCGCATACCACCCCCAGACGGACGGACAGTCGGAGAGGACTATTCAGACTCTTGAGGATATGCTGCGGACGTGCGTCTTGGACTTTGGAGGCTCCTGGAAGGATTATCTTCATTTGGTGGAGTTTGCTTACAACAACAGTTTCCAGGCCAGCATTGAGATGTCACCTTTCGAGGCTCTGTACGGGCGTAGGTGCCGTACACCCTTATCTTGGGATGATGTTGGTGAGCGAGCTTTACTGGGGCCAAAGATGGTTGTTGATACAGCCGAGAAGGTGAAGCTCATCAGGGACAGACTTCGCGTGGCACAGGACAGACATCGGCACTGGGCCGATAGCTACCGGCGGCCCTTAGAGTTTGAGGTACAGATTAGAGTAGGATTAGTTTAGGTTTGATTGTTGTGTTTTAATAATCATGTTTGTTTATTATAATTAATTGAGACCTTGCTTGTTTAGGTCGGAGACCAGGTTTTCTTGAGGATATCTCCGACTCGTGGTACGATACGTTTTGGTGGAGGCAAAAAGCTCAGCCCGTGCTTCATCGGCCCTTTCGTTATCAGCGGGAGAGTCGATGACGTGTCATACAGGCTAGACTTGCCGCCTGTACTTATAGGGGTCCACAACGTATTCCATGTATCGCAGTTGAGACTGTACGTGGCTGACCCTAGCCATGTGCTCGATCATTCAGAGATTGAGGTTGGGCCTTCTCTCAGCTATCCAGAGCAGCCAGTGGAGATTCTGGATCGACGGGAGAAGGTTCTTAGGAACCAGGTGATACCTTTGGTACGCGTCGCATGGAGGCATCATTCTCCAAGAGAGTCGACCTGGGAGCGGGAGGATGAGATGCGCGAGCGGTACCCCTATCTTTTTGAACCTTGAGGTATACTTTTCTATCATTCTCAGCAGTGTAGTTTTGCCTTTAATTTCGAGGACGAAATTATTTTAAGGAGGGTAGATTTGTCACTGCCACTTTTCTAGCTTAGGGGTATTTTGGTCATTTTGGTCAATTTTGAAATTTTGTGAATTATTTGGAATTATTATTTATTATTTGGACTTATTATAATTAATATGATTTTTAGTGATTTTTGGTGATTTTTAGTAGAATTGACTTTGACCCTATAGTTGACTTTGACTAGTATTGACTAGAAGACTAACCTAGTGACTAACCTAGGTTAAGACCATTTGGTTAGGTTAAGTAAACTTGTTTTGACCTATTTTAGTGAGGGTTAAGTCATTGGAACTTGTTTGGAGAGATTTGGAGTTTATTTGACTAATATGGCTTATGACTTCATAAGTCATGACTAATAACTTAAGTTAAATAGCCATAGGCCCACACCATGAACCAACCCTAACCCTAATCAGCCCATGGCAGCCACTATTGACCTATCCCATCCTATTTAATGCCCTTCCAAAGTTAGGGCTAGCCTCCCTTAGGTTTTCTTGCCAAGTTTTAGAAGAGGTATTTCTTCATCTTCCATAAATCCTAGTAAATCCATTTTTCCTCCTTTTTAATCCAAACAAATTGCATTGGGTTCTAAATTCTATCTACTTTCTGTTGGTAATTAATAATCTCAGATTTGGAGAGCTTTGGAGGAGTTTTACCATCAAGAAGAACATCACTCTTTAGAGCTTTTTGAGGGTTTTGATACATTGAGGTAACTTCCTATTTCCATCATAAAATCCTAAGATTTTTTGCATCATTAGGGAGCCCAAGACCTAACCTAACAGTAGGAATAGGAAACCCTATGTTTTCGTGTCCTTTCGTGTCCAAACAGGACACATATCAGTGCACTATGCAACGTGTTTGTAGAAATGCCACTGTGGATTATTTTGTGTTATTTTCGAATAATTTTTGAATGGAAAATTATGTTTTGATGTCGCTTACATGATTTCGAATTACTGAGGAGGTTTCGAGTCGTGTCCGAGTCACAATGGACTCGCGGACACGGCCTCGCGCACGGCCTGGGGGATCCCCTGCTACTCGGGGTCTCCACAGGACACGACACGGCGTGTCTTGACACAAAATTTCGTGGGGACATTGGGGCACTGTCTGTCGTCACTCTCCCCAAGTTTCACGTGATTTCGTGGGCTGGTTGATGAGAAATCAATCGTGCATTGGTCTTCCACTGTTCTGCACACAGTGTGCACCTAGCCACTAATACGGCTTCGAACTACTGGACACGACACACACTGACACGTTTCAGGGTGACACACACTTAGACCTACCCTAGGTGCACCTGCGGACACGAGCACGAGACACGAAGTGCTCTGTGTCGGGTGCACGACACGCGTGCACCCCCCGCACGAGATTGTTACAAGTCTCTGTGTCAGTGTACACTGATTTCGTGTTTTACTCTATTGGACACGTTTGTGTCCTCTAGCAGGGGCACAAACACTTCATGGGACACGTGCTCATGATGTTGGTTCATTACCAACCATTGTTTATTTATTTAAAATCGATTTTGATTATTATTTCCTCTTTCCCTATTTTTTCTGATACATGCTTTTAACACAGATTTCCAGTTTTTCAAATGGATTTTTGGTCAATCATTTCACTAAATTATGCTGTGAAGGATTTGGTTTTAGTCCCTAAACCTGTTCTCCTATTAGTTATTTACTTGGGTTTTAGTTTTGGTTGATATGGTGGTGTTTTAGATTCGAATAGGATGAATGTTGGGACTGTTTGTGAAACCTGTGCATATTTTACTGTTTTCTTTTCAGTTTTGGATTATGAGTTTTGGATAATCTTTTAGCTAACGTAAAACTGTTAATTGCATGTTATTAAATCCCTAACTTGATTTCCTATATGATTTCTAGTGGTATGTCTAATTGGGGTCGATTTGGATGTGGGTTGGGCTCTAGATCTGGATGTTAAGTTGGAGGAAACTGTTTAATGGTTTTGTAGGATAAAGGAGTTGTAATGAACTGATATTTTCCCTTTACTTCCTGTTATCTTTATACACAAAACTGAGTTTGTTTTGACATTTAGAAAATCTGATACATTAGTGTTTTGTTGGGGGGTTACTCCCTCACACTCTTCACAGTTTCCCTCTCACTTCACTCACACAATTATGCTCTCACACACATACACAAGTGCACATGAGCACTTGAGTGCCCCCTCCCTATGTTTTTTTTACCCTCTAATGTATTAACATGTTTGGTAGTATAGTATACACATATAGCCTATAGGTTTAAATGTTATGGTTATATCATATAAACATGTGAGTGTATCAATATATATATATATATAATGTCATAGTATGTATGTACCTAATAGATGATTATGAGACTATATATATATTTTAAGTACCCTATATTAACTGGTATGGTATGTTTACATATGTGTTGTTTAGAGATAGAACTGAATATGGTTTAGCCTATTGGCCCATGGCCTAGTCTATTAGCCTATGGCCTATGGTTGTGTTTGCTTAGCTAGTAAGTCTAGATTAGGCTTGTGTAGACTAGTTTGACCTAGTGTGGACTTGTTTGACCTAGTTTGACTTCTAGGGTTGACCAGAGTTGACCAAGAGTTGACTTTGGCCTAGATTGACCTAGATTCATGTAGAATGCATACTAGTGCTTCATTTTACCATTCTGGACTTGTTGTGACTTGTGCTGTTCTGAATAGGAGCCAGACACTACTCCTCGGACAGTACTTTTCAGTTGGACACTCAGATACCAGGCGAGTACATTCTCTGATCATTTCATATCCTGCTTAGAATTATTTTCCTACTTTAGATTACTATACTTGATGCTGTCACGTTGGTAACACGGATTAGTACTATATGGATCCATTCTTGAGATATTAACCCCTCAGGGAGCATCGTATACTACATGTTCTATGCGTTTCACTGACATGGTGTATCACTATGCTTCACGATTCTTCGATCACTTGTGACATGTACCCTCATGATCACAGAGTCTTCCCAGAATCATCCCATTTATGGATATTCCCAGAATCACCCATTTATGGGCTATCCATGTATCACCCCTTGTGGGCCTTTACATGGAATCATAACATAACCTGGCTGGATCCTTGCGTATTGATTGGGGGTACGGGGGAGTAGAAGTAAACATGTGAATAATATCCAAGTAGTGTAGTTCCCAGAATCACTCCATAGTATAGTTCCCAGAATCTCCTATGCCATTCATATATTTATATTGTACTCTGACTCACTAGCCACAGTTAGCTCTCTATTACCGTATATCTATTTCCATTACAGTTTTCTCTATTTACATTCCATGCTTCTTTCAGTTTCCTGTATCTTACTCTACTGTATGTCTATATTTTCTAACCTGCTATGAACTGTTGAGATGTATTGTGCTCGTTCCTGTCCTGACTGGACCTGTTGAAATATTACAGAGGACGAGGAGGAGGCTGGGGTGGATACCTATTATGGTGCTACCTTAGATGAGTGCCTGGACCTGGACCAGCAGCAGGTCCCACTAGCTGTGGATGACTCACCCTTAGACTATCATGCTTTTATTTCAGTATTTCATGGATGATTGTACTTATTGATACTTGGGATCTGGGATTTGTATTATCTTAGACACTTAGACTTTTTGATGTACTTGGGATGTTCCTTTCTTTTCTGCAGTTTCTCTTATCTACCTGTTATATTTTCATCTACCTTAGTTGTGATTGAGTTACTTTCTGCTATGTCACCCCCACTCGGGGAGTATAAACTGTTAAGCTTTATATTGTTAGATGTTGTGATCTAGGACAGCGTTCTACCGCCGACACTGCGGCGTAGGCTGGACGTACCCACGTCTCGTGCCCTTACTCTAGGGTGCGGGTCGTGACATTTTAGAAAAGTAGACAGATAAATACCTAAACCAGTACGAATCCTGGTCAACCTCACATATATTTTCTAGACTCAATAAAATTGAAAAATACAAAAGAAAATATAAAAACTTGATCTTGCTTCTAGTGCGATTGGTTCTTTATTGTCGATGCGATGTCGGTACTTTGAAGCGATAGGACGTTATTCTTTTTGAAACCTGTAAACCTTTAGCAGTCTGTATATTTTGCGTATAAACCAAAGTTATCATTGATTATCAAAATCAGGTGTGATCATTAACCAATGGCTAATAGGTGACAGATCGAAAGAACAACTGACCGATTTGAGAGTGCGGCAAATAGTTCGAGATTGAAATCATTTGTAAGTTTTAGATCCAAAATCCTTGTTGTTTCTAATTTCTTTTGATGAAATTTCTAAAATCCCTTGAAGATTGGATCCCAATTCATCTGAGACTCTATTTCCCTATGTGTGCTTAGAACCTGAATGATGAAATGCCTCAACAGAATCTCGAACGATAACTGGACATGAAGTGACCATGTCTGACTCCTTGGGATCGCGTCTTCATTTCAAATCAGATCCTCTCTCATCAGGTATTATTATACCCTTATTGATGTTGAAGAACACATCATTTTGTACCTAGAATTGATCAGGGTGCTAGGCAGGAGTGCGATCGGGATACATAGGAATTTGGGTTGTTCGTGTCCAGCGTTGTTCGTGACCAACGTTGTTCGTGTCCAGCGTTGGTCATGTCTAGTTGGTTCGTGTCCAAGCGTTGAGTGTTGCATGGAGACATGCTGGAATTGAAGTAGCAGTGGTGCGAACCTATAATTTGAATTGAACGTAATTCAGTTGGGTTTTGTATATGATTCTGTTGGGTTGGGTTTTATGTATGATTTTGCTGGCTTGAGTTTTGTATAAAATTTTGTTGAGTTTGGGTTTTTATATGGTTTTGTTGGGTTTTAGTTTTGTATGAATTTTTATTATACTTTGTGTTATGGGTGGATTGTGATTAAGCAATACTGCTGGGCATAAGCATCAAGTTGGTCTGTGGGCTGGGCCTAACAGGCCGGGTTCATTAAAGTGTTAATTGATTATATGAGATTGTGGGGATGGGCTGAGCCTAATGTAGCTGGTCTAGCAGATGTTTCACTAGGGTGGTTTATAAATAGTTAGTTACAATTAGCCATCTATATTGTTTAAATCTTAGAAGTATTTTGGTAACTCGTTTTTAGTAGAAGCATAATTATTTACTGTAAAGTTGTGTTAGGGTTTTGACCTATTTTGTTTAGTGGTATTTTGCTAAGTGAAAATACCTTTCATAAATTATTTATCTATTTAATATCGATTTTCTAGTGAAATATTTTGAATCTAAATATTACCTAAGTAATATTAAGTAATTTCTTGAATCTATATATATAGTAGATAGTGTATGATTAGCAAATAGACAACTAGTTAGTAATGATAGTGAATTGTCATTATTTAGAATCTAACCAACTTGTACCTAATTTAGGAAGACCTGGAGATTATTATCTTCCTATTACCGATCTTCCAGAGTAAGGCAAGTACTTCTATGATTTTGACTCATTTACTTCATACCATGATCTTTTCATAGTGGACACATTATTACATGACTTGGTCTATTATTCTGGTTCATGATCTTTTACTTGTATCTGGGGGAAGAGAAATACTACGGATATGTGACCAAAGCCCAACTTAGGATTCATGTTGATAGCTTAAATCTCACACCTGTGCACGTGGGATTTAGGCTGTATTACTTGTTCTTATTCATGATATTTACCCAGCCGGTCATATGTCTTAGTATGTATTTCAAATTCACTTGTCATGATCTTTTGAATACCTGTTCATATTCAGTTTAGATTATGCATTACTTTTCACGATTATTTTGTTTCATTGTTCCTTTATTTGTTCACATGTTGTACTTGTTTCATTATTATAGATTGTACTTTGCTCTGCTCCTGACTGGATATGTTGTAGGTGAGCTTGAGGCTATATGTTTTACCTACTATGGGCAGGAGCCCGAGGCCATAGTTGAGCAGGATGACACCACTCAGGACTTAGGAGCTTTTGACATTTAGATTTAGTTTTATTTTGTCTAGTAGATTTTACTTTAGATATTGTATTATGAGGGTACTTGTGGATTGACTATCATCCTTATTTTTGTCTCCGGATTTGTCTCCGGCTTAATGTAAAAGGTGTCATAATGGCAGGACTTGTGGTGGTGTATTGTGATGTACTCTGGGACATATTAGATGCTGTGATATTGATTTTATGATATTATCTTAAGTTCTTAAATACTTAGTACAGCTTACTACGTTGAGTCTACAACATAGGCTGGGCGTGTCTGACTCGTATCCGATTATTCGGGAGTGGGTCGTGACAAACATTGTTGGATTGTATCTCGTTTTTGGTTGAATGCTCAAAAGGGGTGACACGGAGTTGGTAATTTAATCCCACATCGGGTAGAAGGTGGGATCATGATGTGTAGATAATTGGGATTGGTTCAGACCTTACATAGGAATTTTTTTAAGGTATATGGGCCTAATTCAATATCGTACCTCATTGGCCAACTCCGGTTCGGGTCACACCACGTTCCCAATAGCGTTGAGGATAATTCCTATAGAGAATGGCTCTGCTGTTCGTCGACTTAGTGGCTATGGCGAGCTACTCCCTGTGGAAGAGTTGATCCAAACCAGAGGCTGGGAGGACTATCGACGATGCTCCTCGATCGAGCTCTACGGATGAAACAACCGAGAAGAGCTCAATTTTCATCCGTCTGGAGAAGGGCTCCTCCTGTCGGAGCTCACAACTATCAATTCGAGAGCTCCCGGCATCAGTCGGCTCGGTAGAGAGACTAAAGCTGCTCGCCGGAGCTCTGCCCCACCCGCCAGGACTCGTTGTCGTCGGAGTTCACTTGACACTCATCGTCGGAGAAATTGGGAAGAAGAAATTTAACCGATTCTTGAAATCTATGGAGAGGGAACAATATTCCTTTGAACATTTAAAACGATGTTTGAGAATGTGTAACACTATAAGGTTTTGGGTTTATATAGAATATTGAGTTAATAATTAACTAATTACACGAAAATTTATACATATGTTTAACTTGGTTTCTAGATACTTCCCTTTCTCAAGAAGCTTCCACCTCAACTAGGTTTATATTAATTACTAAATATGCCACCCTCTTTTCATATCAGAATTAGTTAATTAGTTTTAAGGAAAATTCTTCTTAGAAAATTGTTTTTCAATAATAGTTCAATTAGAAAAATTTTAAATTATCAAATTGAATTAGAAAATTATTTTTATTCAAAAATTTGGAAAAAGGGGTTACAAGGATCCTGAGTGGGTTTCTTCTCGACCACTCCGGTTATCATTTTGATTCTTTTGGGCTTTTAGCTGTCAGGAATCTATTTATAATATTATTCTGGAAGGCTGTTCCCACCACATGATTTTATATACTCAGACTGCAGTTGATGATGTGATCATGTATTATTGGACACTGTGCTAGCTTTACATTTTGTATAGCTAGCTTCATGATCATTTTGATAGAATGTTAGGGATACCTTACTGCTTTATCTTATATGTTATATAATTTGGTTCTTATTTGATTGAGACATAGAATGTTTTGTGAAGTCTTTTGAGACTTATATTGTAGTTTGTACCCCCATGTACAGGGAAAATCGTGACTGTATTGCGGGAAATTATCGTATACCACAGTGCGTAGTTGGCGGATTCATATCCCTATTCTCCGTATTCGGGTACTAGGGTGTGACATAGACCGTCCCCTGAAAAGATAAATTTTGCTCCTTTATCTTTTCTATAACAAAGTTAAGGAAATATTTGCGAACATATCCAACAAACATGTGAACTATTTAAATATTTTTATGGTGTTGGTTGATGCATCAACTCGTTGGTCACATGTATGCTTATTATCCACTTATAGTGATGTATATGTTAAACTCCTAGATCAGTTGATTAAGATGTGGTTTCACCACCCATATTCTTCGATAAAATCCGTAAGTCTTGATGATGGCAAAGAGTTTACATCAAAGACATTTGATAAATATTACATGTTTCTTAGGATTAAAGTTGAACATCTCGTTTCCTATGTTCACTCCCGAAATGGCCTCACATAAGAATTCATCAAGCACCTTCATTCGATCCTAAAGGCTTTGGTGATGCGAGCTAAACTTCCTATTTCTACATGGGGATTTGCAATTTTAAAGGCAACTATATTGGTTCACATGATGCCCCTTGCCAACTAACCCTATTCGGCTTCACATTTGGTAACTAGGTATGAACCTAACATTTTGCACTTACACATTTTTGGGTATATATGCAGACTATGTGTTGTATCGCCGCAACATACCAAAATGGGCCCTAGAAGAAAGATGGGAATCTATGTCAAATGATTTGCCACTGATTATGCGCTATCTAGAACCCTTTACATGAAATCTTTTTTCCGCAAGATTTACAATTAGTCATTTTGATGCGACAGTATTTACATCATTATGGGGGAGATAAGAACGTCAACGTTCCTGAAGAACAATGCAAATTGACATGGTATGTGCATACTTTGTCTCTTCTTTATCCTCGTATCACACAATGTGATAAGGAAGTGAAAAGAATTCTAGATCTTTAGAGTGTAGCATTAAATAGGCCAGACACATTCTCTAATCAAGCTGAAGTGACAAAATCACATATACACGATGCAAATGTTCCTGCAAGGATAAATGTCTCACGTGGATGCAAAATTTTTCTTGACGGAAACATTGCCTGAGACGAACGACGTAGTACGTCCCTTGACGGACATCTTGTCTCACCTATAGTGCAACATTGTGCAACAAACTAATCTTTTTGTCCTCGTCTTGAAGCATGACATACCCCTCAGTTCAAAGGATTCCCTACCCAAAGAGGAGGAGATTGGTGCCCGTGAATCGTGTCACTATCTCAACTATTCAAAATCATAAGATTATTTCAGATTATGGAAACTAGAAGAGACATGTGCACAAATTCCCATTTCCAAGAATCAAGAATCTCCATCCAGTATAACAGATTAGACTATTTATGGAATATGAATGAGATAATCATCGATGATATTTTGTATATATAATAGCCACTGAAATAGTAAAGTGCTATGATATCAAGCCACGTTCCGTCGAAGAATATCAATGTAGAACTAATTGGTCAAAATGCAAAGAAGCAATCAAAGCCGAGTTAGACTCCTTAGCGATGAGGAAAGTGTTTTAGCATGTCATTCCAAGACCATCCAATGTAAAATCTATTAGATACAAATGGGTCTTTGTACGAAAGTATATGAGAAGAATGAAATAATGAGGTTTAAAGGACACCTTGTGGTGTTCGGTTTCTCTTAATGCACTAGGATTGCGTATAAGAAAACTTACTCTCCCATAGTGGATGTTAATATATTCTACTACCTTTCCATTTTGGTAGTTTCTAAAAAACTGAATACGCAATTTATGTTTGTGGTTATCGCGTATCTATATGAGGACTTGGATACCAAAATCTATATGAAGGTTCCTGAAGGCACACATTCATACTTAATTGAATTTCATAATTATTCAATAGCTTACCACCTATCGATGAAATCGGATGAGAGGAGTGCCACACCATGTGTCTGAAGTCTCGAAGTCCAACAACCATGAATCAGGGAATGAACTCTAGCAAGTGCATTAGCTCTACCATGACTCAAACACAAAGGCTTATTGGAAATCATTTGTTTCAACCCGAACTATCGCATAACATGATTAGCTGGATGAAACATGATTTGCCCATGGTATATAATATAATACCTAAGGAGACTTAATTGTTATGTCATTCTTTGTATCCCAGGAGAATCCTCATGAGGAACATTACAGATTACCCATTGAAGCTATTTGATATTGAGAAAATAATAAAATGATAAACATAGTAAATTAAGCAAAAAAAATAAACTAAGCAAACAATTGCAAATTTTACTTCAAACTGGTTAATGAGTCAAATATGGCCTGATAAAATGAGGCAAATGGTAAATACAGTACATGTCATGCCCCGATCTCGTAGGACTGAAAATTGCCACTGGGTGTGATGTAGTACAAGTCCAAATTGTACTTGTATAAGACAAGCACAAATATCGTCGATAAAAGCGATCTCAAAATCAAAGTCAATACAGAAGAAATCAGCGTAGAAGTTAATAGAGACAATATATAAAAAATAAATCTCTTTATTGATTATATTGCAGCGGAATTACAATGGCTTGAAGCCAAAGAACAACTTGATTACAAGAGCATTCTCTCTCTCTCTCTCTCTCTCTCAATAAAATGAAACATGCTACCGTGCTTACTGTCACGCCCCAGAACCAGAATACTGGAGAGCGGGGGACAAACACAGCCAGCTACGTACATTAAAGTGAATCCCACCTCGCAATATGGTCACGGTTGTCTAGATGCATGAGGGTTTACTACAAGCCATCAGTCTCCTATGGTCAAGAACATGCCTAGTGTCTCAATCTCAAGCAAGCATGTAAATGTAACAAGATGGTAGATCATCAGACATACAAAGTAAGGCGTCCCATACATTACATATTCAGATGATCATGAAGCTAGTCATACAAAATGCGAAGACTAGTAAGAGTTTCAGTCATACATAATCAACCCTAGGATTTGTCAATCATGTTACAGCCCGTAGGCAGACAGTAAGTAAAGTTGCAAACGAGCTAACACTTGCTCGGCGGCTAAACGCCTCAAAAGAATATTTTTACAAGTGAGTGGGAGAACAAAATAAGAACTCACTCGTTGCCAGGATTGCGTCTAGTGGTCACCATCTGGCAGGAAGGCTGGAAGATCCTCGGGTGTTACTCTGAAATCTGGCCATACAAAACTAGCTGGATCAGACCCAGAAAGAGCAAGTGCCACAAGGGAGGCTACACTTAAGAACTAAACCCAGCACATTAGCACATAAAGTTATAGATGAAATAACAATAAACAAGAGTTAGAGTAAATAGGTGATAAACGATAAGAGAACTAAAGGACTATTCCGGTAACCAAGTTACAACCCGTAAAGCAAACAAGGACCGGGGTTGTAACCCTTCACCTGAACGAAACTTAGTCTCTAACCAATTACCAATTATTAGTAAAGTAAATCATACACAATCATGTTCTGAGATAGTCATGTACTGGGTCTAGACAAGACTAGACAAGATGAGACTCCATCCAATCATTCACGACCAAGCAAGAGTACGGCTTGATACTTTAACTAGCTAGGGTTATCACAAGCCTAGTTACTAGCAAGATGCAATAATGATTCCTTACGACTACAAGCCCTGCAGACAATCCAGGTTATCCAGGCGCAAGGTTCATGTTAAGAGTTGTCTTGACTTGTTAGGTGACTTGAGTGCAACACATGACAGTGTGCTTAGTAATCGTTGTTTGAAGTACTCCACATAACAGTGAGCTGGAAATGTGCCCTACTCGTCGGCAGGCTACAAGTCCATCAGGAAGACGCCCAGATAACGGGATTGCTTATAGCCGAAATACCTCTCTATATGAACTACTTGATCAATCTAGTCATTAACCTAGTCAAATTCAGTATGAATCCCTGACCATGGTAACCAGGAACAGAAGTCCTAGACATGATGCGAAACAGACTGGTAGCTTATACAAGCACATTCAATACAATCACCCACGGTGTCATGATTAGCATGTCCAGTAAGCCGTCGCAACAGCGTTCATGAGTTATTTTGTCAAGATTACTTGTCAGGGGTGCACCACAACGGGTCACCATCTTGTCATGTTACTTGTCATGTTCTTGTCAAGAGTACGCCACAACGGGCCACTATCATGTTACATTACTTGTACTTGTTAGGAGCACGCCACGACGGGCCGCCATTATGGTTCATTACATGTCATTCATCATTTCGTGTTCACATATCATGATCATGATCATATTACATATCATCATGTAAGTAGAAGAGACATATCCTGAGTGTACCTTAACGGGCCATCGATGTAAGGAAGATAACATAGCTTTGAGCATGAAATGTAATAAAGCCAAAGGACATGGTAGCATATAGGAAAAGTTCATGTTAAGGCAAAAGGGCAAAATGCCAAATCATTGTGTGCCCTAAGGCTATGCGCCCACGGGGTTCTATGCGCCTATATGAAGGCCACATACATGCCAAGTCGTGCTAAGCCGTGCCATGATAAAAAATAATCATGCTAATCATGCCAAGTCGTGCCATGCCTAGTCGTGGAACGCACGAGTCATGTCGTGTCATGAAGATCAATCGCGAGAAAATCGCATAAAATCACAAGTCTCAAAAGATGCAAGAAGCCAAAAACACGCAAAAGCCAAAGCATGAGGGTCATGGCTTCCATGTGCCCAAGTGAAGGGACTATATGCGCCCACATGGGGGCCCCTATGCGCCCACATGAGGGAAGTTATGCGCCCACATGAGAGAAGTTCTGCGCCCAAGCATGGGTGCCTACATGGCCAAGGCACTTGCATGGCCAAGTGCCAAGGAATAGAAAAGGTTTTTGTGCATTACGTGTGAAGGCCATGTTCCATACACAAGTCATGCACCCATACTAGCTATATATATTCACCCACTAGGAGGGGAACACACTCTATGCGCCCAAGTGATCATGCCCTATGAACCCAAGCATGGGTTGAACCCCTTGTGGCCAAAGGCTAAGGGTGAATGAGGTGACAAGTCGTGAAGGCTTATGCGCCAACACGAGTCTATGCGCCTACATGTGGCACACTATGTACCCACATGATGGCATATGCGACCACTAGAGTGGGGAGACTGCTTTGGGCGCATGATAAGTCCATGCGCCCAACAGTGTACTGTTCGTCTTCCCGACGAATCCGGGAAGAACGAACCATGGCCGAAAACTTCGAAACTCCGCCAAATCTCCGTCCGGAGTCCAAATTCGGACTTTTTTAGGTCAAAATGGGGTAGAACGAAATTCTCTACGACATGGAACCATCAAAACATGCAAATGAAGAAGTTAAATAGATCAAAACTTCAAATTTCTGAAAAAGGCAATTTTCTAGATCTACAAAAACCTATGCTTCAAAATGAAAATCTTCAAGTTCTAAAGTTGTAGAGAATCATGCTAGGAAGCCATTGGAACCATCAAAATAGGTTCTTGAGTGGGAGCAAGGTGCACTTGCCTATGGAGGGGGAGAGGTTTTTAATGGAGAAGAAGAAGAAGAAGAAGTTATGAGGATTAATGAGGAGAGAGAAAAGTGGGTGGGTTTATAAAGGGGGATGGTGGTAGGTAGCGGTTTACATGATGAACCATAAAATCAAACCAACCCAAACCAAAAATAAACCAAGCCAAACCATGACATGCCATGATGAATATGAAACATGATCAAACCAGAATTAGCTAGCAAGACAGGAGAATAAAAATACGGGTCAGGATTCCGCATACGTATACTGGAAATACGTATAGCAAAAAATAGGGGTGACAACTCTACCCACCTTAAAAGAATTCCGTCCTCAAAATTTAATCAAGAGGCTAGAGATGTCGAGCAAGCTATACTAATCACAGGCAAGTTATAACTGAGCAATCAATCAAGCAATCATTCATGCAAGCAATGAAGTTGAAGACATAAGGCATAAGAAGGACTTTATACCTTACGAGTCAAACAAGTCAGGATATCGCAATCGGATATCATCCTCACGCTCCCACATTGACTAACCCAAAGAGTGATGACCCCAAGCGACACGGACTAACTTGATAGTCTTGTTCTTGAGTATCTTCTTTCTTCGGTCCAATATGGATATGGGTCTCTCCTCATATGAAAGGTTGGTACCAACAACCAATTTCGAATGATCAAAAACTTGACTCAGATCCGGGATATACCTTCGCAATTGGGATACATGGAAGACATCATGTACCTCACGTAGCAACGTCGGAAGAGCGAGACGATAGGACACATCTTCTACTCGCTTTAGAATGTCAAATGGCCCTATATACCTAGGACTAAGCTTTTTCTGTACGTCGAAACGAATGATTCCACGGGTAGGCGAGATCCTAAGAAATATATGGTCGCCGACAGAAAATTTAAGGGGACGCCGATGAGTATCGGCCCAATGACGCTGGCGATCTTATGCAACTCGAAGATGATCTCTGACTTGTCGGACCATCTCAACATTCCGCGTCACCATCTTCGATCTAAGCATTTGCCTCTCACCGATATCATCCCAAGCTAAAGGAGATCTGAATTTTCTGCTGTATAAGGCTTCAAAGGGTGCCATCTAGATACTGGCCTGAAAATTGTTGTTATTGAAGAACTCTACGAGATGAAGGTGATCTTCCCACGAACCACCAAAATTGAGTGTATACGACCGCATCATATCTTCAAGAGTCTGGATCGTGCGTTCTGACTGACCATCTGTCTGCGGATGGTAGGCTGAACTGAACTTGAGATGATTCCCCAAACTTTCTTGAAGACTCTGCCAAAAGTGCGAGGTAAATCTCGAATCTCTGTCGGACATAATACTGACTGGTACTCCATGCAATCTGACTATCTATCTGAGGTACATCTCTGCAAGCTGATCCGTCGACTGACCGATTCTAAAAGGGATAAAGTGAGCTACCTTCGTGAGTCTGTCAACTATAACCCAGATAGCATCTCTCCCAGCTGGGGATCTAGGTAATCCAGTTACAAAGTCTATGGTAATGTGCTCCCATTTCTATTCTGGGATCGGTAAAGGTTGAAGAAGTCCAACTGGTCTCTGATGTTCGGCTTTAACTTGCTGACAAACCAAACAACGAGAGACAAATCGGGCTATCTCACTCTTCATGTCATTCCACCAAAAATGCTGTCGGATATCACGATACATCTTCGTAGCGTCGGGTTGAATCGAATACTGAGAACAGTGAGCTTCTGCCATGATCTCATGTCTGATATCTCCACTGGGTACACAAAGATGCCTCCCATGTCGAAGTGTACCATCCTCATGAATACATAGCTCTGGTCTTCTCCCTGCTACACATTCTGCCCTAAGTCACTGAAGCTTAGAATCCACTGAGTGGGCTAACTTGATCCTCTCAACTATACTGGACTGAACTTGCATATTGGCCATCAATGCCACACAGGAAGGAAGAGCAACTTTAATACCCATCCTCTGAAGATCTGCTAACAACTCTGGCTGTGCTGTTAGAAAATAAACTCCAGCTCTCCTGCTCAATACATCTGCAACAACGTTGGCCTTCCCAGGATGATACTGCAAGTTGATGTCATAATCCACAAGTAGCTCTAGCCATCTCCTCTGACGCATGTTAAGATCCTTCTGGATGAACACATACTTAAGACTCTTGTGGTCGGTGAAGATCTCCACCCTATATCCATATAAATAATGCCTCCAAAGCTTCAATGCAAAGACTATTGTTGCTAATTCCAAGTCATGGATAGGGTAATTCCTCTCATGGTCACGAAGCTGGCGTAACGCATAAGCGACTACCTTACCATGCTCCATCGAGACACATCCTAATCCTCTGTCTGAAGCATCACAATAAACTGAAAATCCTCCAGTCCCATCGGAAAGAGTGAGAATGGGGGCCGTCATCAATCTCTGCTTCAACTTCTCGAATAAACTCTGAAACTCTGCTGTCCAAGCAAACTGCGCATCCTTGCGGGTCAACTGTGTCAACGGTGCTGAAATCCGAGCAAAGTTTGACACAAACCGCCGGTAATAACCAGCTAATCCAAGAAAACTCCGAACTTCTGCGATAGTATTGGAAACTGGCCATGTCTCTATGGCAACTATCTTCTGGAGGTCCATTTCCACTCCACCTCTGGTGATGATGTGACCTAAGTACGAGATACGATCCAACCAAAACTCGCACTTACTGAACTTCGTATATAACTGGTCTCCCTGTGAATCTGAAGAACTACACGGAGATGCTGCTCATGCTCTGCCTCACTCTTGCTATAGACTAAGATGTCGTCTATAAACACTATCACGAACTGGTCCAAATAGGGCATGAAGATACGATTCATGAGGTCCATGAATATGGCTGACGCATTGGTCGCTCCAAATGGCATAACAAAGAACTCCCAATGTCCATACCTCGATCTAAATGCTATCTTCGGAATATCCTGCTCTCTGACTCTGATCTGATGGTACCCTGACCGTAAGTCAATCTTCGAGAATACTGCCGCTCCCTTGAGCTGGTCAAATAAGTTATCTATAATTGGTAGAGGATATCTGTTCTTGATTCTTACAAAGTTCAAGGTACGATAATCAACACATAATCTTGACGTACCATCCTTCTTTTTCACAAAAAGCATCGGGGCTCCCCAAGGCGATCCGCTAGCACGAATGAATTCCTTGGTTCTAAGTTCTTCAATCATCTTATACAAGATCTCCAATTCTGAAGGCGCCATCCTATAGACTCTCTCTGACACTGGTGCTGATCCGAAATCAAATCAATGGTGAACTTGATCTCTCTCTCTCTAGAGGCATGCTTGGAAGTTCTTCGGGAAACATATCAGAAAACTCTTCTACAACTCTGGGAAACTGAACTGATGCTGCTACTGCCATCCGCAACGTTGGAGAAGAAAGTTCTACTCCGCCTCGGAAAAATGAAAACTCTGGCTCACCAGGAATACTAAAAATAATCTTGCCGATATGGAAATTTATTCTAGCATACTGGTCCCTCAACCAATCCATCCCTAGGACCACATCATAATCGGCCATCGGGAATTCTATCAACCTAGCGGGAAACTCTCTACCGCTAACTATGATACGACACGAGGAAAACACTCTATCTACTCCCACAAGACCGTTACCAGTAAGTATATTGAGCCTTACTAATAATGACTCGGGCTCCAGTCCTATCTGTGTTGCAAATTGTGCAGACATAAATAAATACGATGCACCCGAATCAAATAATACTGATGCAGGAAAAGCGTTAACGAGAATGGTACCTGCCACCACCTTACCTGATGCCAACTCCTCTACTACGGTTAAAGCCATCGCTTGACCTTGCCCTCTGGGTGCTGGTCCCTTCTGCTGGAAACCTCTCTAGCAGTTCTGAATCTGAGCCTGGACATACTGCTGCGGTCTCTGCTGCTGGAACGCTTGAGCCTGAGGCGAAAATGGCCTCGGAGGCTGGTACTGCTGCTGCTGCACCGGTGCTGGTCTCCTCACCGAAGGACTAGTCTGGGCCGATGAGGATGAACCGGCTCTCTGTGGGTAGGACCCTACCATGTGATCCGATGCCCCACACACCAAACACAATCCTTGTGCTCGGCGACATTCTGATACTACATGCCCTGGCTTCCCACAATGAGTGGAGCCCATTGTGGAAGACTGCCTCCGCTTGTGCTGCTGAGGGTACATCGGAGTCGAATGCTGAACCGACGTGACTGATACCGCCCTCCTCGAAGCTCCAATGGTCAAGGCCCTAGCTGCCGGGGCTGGGGCTGAGGACTGGGTCATCTGACCATGGGATCGCTTCCTCCCTCCAGTTCTGTCTACAATCCTCTGAGAAGTATTGTAAACCCCCTAAAATTTCACTACATTTTTTTATACATTTTTTTATACGGATATTTATACGACAACTGCGAGTACGTACATACGTGATATTTATTTATTTAGTTATTTTACATAAATAGTTTATTTTAGGTTTCGTAAATATAGTAAATAGTTTTGTTTTCGAAATACATAAAGAGTAAATAATTTATATATAAATATTTTTTCGTAAAAATTTAGTCAAATGTTTTATTTTCATTACTATAAAAATGCTTTTTATTTATACAAGTATAGGTAGTGATTTAAGAAATAATATTTTTCTCTTTTTTATGTACTATACTGGAAAAATATGTTTTATGTAAAATATTAATTGCATGCGAGTACATGAAATTCAATTCATGTATATATTTTAAAATTTTAAAATTATTTTAGTAATTATTTTAATTTATTAAAAAGGTATTTCAAATAGTCAAATATTTATTGTAATTTTCAAAATTATTTATTATTATTTTTATATTATTTATAAAAATTTATTTTGAATTTCTCCATTTCATTAAACTTATTATGGGTATTTAAATTTAAAATTTTCTTATTACTTTAATATGCTTAATTTAAATATGGAAGTTATCAATATTAAATTTGGATTTGAATATATACAGATTTAATTCGAAATTGGATTGGATTTGGATTTGGATTGAATCGATTTTAAATTGATTAAAATTTAAAAGTGAGATATCAAAAAGGGGTTTGCAACTATCATAATTCTTATCTAAATAGTAACTTCCACCTCCTATATAAGGAGAGGCTCATTATTCTATGTTCCATTAATTTTCTCCACCTACAAATGTGTTTGTGCATCGTGTCCGTGCACATCAAGCCATATCCATTCACTTCTTCTATTTTTCATCCAAATTGATTAATGTTCTCATTAAAGAAATTCTCTTTTTCCTTCCATCTATTTTCTCTTATCACAAATTCTTACTATCCTTTTACCGATCAACCAAGTCCGTCTATCCTAGTAGTCCTTAAATTTCGAGTAGAAAAATTTTCAATGGTGGGTAGATTTGTAACTCATCTTCCCGAAGTTATTATTTTTTAAATTATATCTATATATTTTAATTTCGTGTTTAAAAGTAATTTTCGTAAAAATTTTGTAAAAAATATTTTGTGATTACTTTTGTTACCAAAAACTAGTTTTAAATTAATGGTTTGAAATAATGTTTCTAAAAAAATGTTCTCAAATTTTTTATTTTTTATTTGAAATATAAAATATGTTTTCATTATTTTTGGTCTTCTAAAATTGGTTTTTAAAAAAATTGAGCGATAAAAGGTTTTTTGTCTATTTATTTTTAAATAAAGATTTGGATTTATAAAAGTAAGTTTTATAATATTTGATGACATCGAGTATTATTTTGATATGTTACTCAATTATTTGATTATATTTGAATTTATTTAAATTATCTTGATGGTTATCAACTATACTTTAAATTATGTTGATAATTTAAATATTGTTTAAAATACTTACGATGACTAATTGGAGCATTACGATTTGACTAATCTAGATTTGAAATATTATTTAATTAAATGATTTATTTATTATTTGATTTAAATTATTTTGATAAATATTAGATATTATTTTAAAGTTATTATGTTGAGTTTGATTTGGATTTGGATTCATATGATTTGAATTATTTGATAATATAGAATAATACTTAAAGTTATTATGGTGATCATTTAAAGGATTGCAATTAAATTGATTTATTTTTAAATAATTTATTTAATTTAAATTTATGGGAAGATTTATCCATTAGAAATTTTTATCCTATTGGAATCATATCTAGCATTAATTAGATCGTTTCTTATTTAAACCAATCCTATTCCTATCCAAATTAGTTGGTAATCATAATCATCCTTATTGATTTAGTTCTAATCCTACCATAATTTGATAATTGCTAGCCATTATATATATTTATCGAATCTATGAATAAAAGCATCTTTCAAACCATCCTTGTCAAAATTTCTCTCTTTTTTTGTCATAAATTCAGCCTCAATTTTTAAAGGTTGTAGCAACTTCGAATGACCATAACTCCCAACTTCGGACTCCGTTTGACCTCCAGTTTTTTTGTTGGAATCGTATTGAGGTATATTTTCTGAATATAAATTTTATTTTCATAAATTCTGAACTTAATTTTCTGGAAAATTTATGAAGTGTCAGTTGTCCGAAATCTGACACGTTTTAGTGTTTTTGAGATTCTGGGAGAACCAGGAATCAGAATCACGAACCGTTTGAAGTTTTGGAATGCTGACGGAAAAATACACATCATATTTTTTTTCCAAAAAAATTCCAGAATATTTTATTTTGGGTTTTTATTTTAGAAGTTTGTCACATCGTCTGAGTTTATCTTGTGTAGCCCTGTGACTATTCTGTACCCAATAAGATTATCGGTTTCACCAGCAAGGACCTCAGGCAAGACACCTTACCATTTGCTGTTTATTTATTTTAGCTCATATTTTGTGTATTATTCATTATTTTCTTTATGCAAAATAAACTGTGATACATGGCATAACCTGTTAGAACTTACTGTTCATTTATATTACCTGCTATGTATTAGTTTTCTTACACATCAAACCTAGATTTAAGGACCACCTTTATGTGTTGCATTCATTGGCCTTGACACGTTGTACCATGAAGTTGTGTGTCGTATGTAGAACACGGACGTGCGTGATTGGCTGGCCACCGGTACATACAAGCCGTGCGATAGGATTAACCGCTAATAGAATTGTATGCTAGTTTGACTTAGCGGTTATAGAGATTTCTGTTGTGGATACAACATAATAGGCATTGGGCAGGAAGGACAATTCCTTAGCATATGGGCTTTGATGCACTTTTCTTGTGACCCTGTCACGACCCGCACCCGTTTTTTTTTTTTTTTTAAACGGATACGAGACGTGTCCAAGCCAGCCTACGCCACAGTGTCGGCGGTAGTACGCTGTCACTGCCATGAAGATCATAATCACAAAGATACTCATTCACATAATTAATTTAATTTACAATGATCACAAGTTTTACATTTGTAGGAAAATATAAACTTGTACAAATATTGAATGTCTATAACTTGACTATCTAACTAATCTTCTAGGCTCATCTGCAAGTACACCCGTCACTCCCCAAGCTAAGTGAATCCGCGGCTAACCTGAAAATATTGGTTTCCAGTCAGGCATGGAACGAGCACAATCCACTGAATGCAATTTCAATAAAGAAAATGACTATAAAACAAAGGTTAGACATCAATCATGAGTTTTGAAAGTAAACAGTAAAGCCGTAAGAATAGACAGAAAAGCAATAGTAAATAAATAGACTCATATACTTTCCCCACTGCTAGAAGTACCTTTGACATGTGATCGGTCTCGGGACGATTATGCGACACGGTCTACACGGTCTAAAGTTACACGGTCTACAGTTACACGGTCTACAGAAAATATTGCACTAAATAAATACTGTCCACAGAATAATAATCACGAACTACACAGTTTAAATGCAATAATAATCACGGTCTACACTGTCTACTTTGTAATAAATAAATCACTGTCTACACGGTCTACTTGAAATAAATACAACACGGTCTACACGGTCTACAAGAAATAAATGCAACACGGTCTACACGGTCTACACGGTCTAAGGTCAGATCACACATCCTTGGTACTTCTCATTCCCGACTCAATAATTTATAATAGGAAATAATCACACAACCAATGGCCAACCAATAAAATATAGTGAAAATCAATATCAAAGTGCAGACAATAAACTGTACTCGCCTGTGGTCCTGTGCTGGTGAAACCGATGATCCAAACCACTCAATATGCCACAATAATCAAAACCCGCACAATAGTCCCTGAAAGCTGAAATAGACAATACCAATGATCTCAGAATAGTCAAATTAGCTAGGATTGCCTGTCCTTAAGTCCAATTCTGGACACAGGAGCAAAACGGTAATTTCGGGCCAAAACGGTATCCGACGTTGGACCCGCTTTGCACCGAAAAGCGTGCCAGAGTCAACGGTCTCTAAAGTCATCAAACTATATGTCTACGGATCCAGTTTTCCGATACGAACCCAACCGTATGTCCAAAGTTGGATTCCGGCGGGCCGTGCACAAAATCGCCCGTTGAGTGGGACCGTGGGGCCCACAAAACGGTGATTTTATCAATGGTCTCAGAATCGGACCAAACATGGCATACAGGACCAGAAAAACGATACGGTCCTGATGGCGCAAGTTTCGTCTTGATCTGACGAGCGTGCACAAATTAATTAAGAAATTTGCAAAGTGCACGATACGGTGAATTTTGACGAATACGCATCAAATTCGTCGCGCACATACGACCAATTTGAATTCCGTCAAAGCCCACACGACCACGAAGCCGTTACACAGCTTTTGATGCATTCGGTTCGCGACCACGTCGTCCCGATTGGCGTGACGCACGTCGTGTGGAGCGATTTTCTATTTTTTTCAAAAACTATTTTTGAGGTTTTTCTCTATTTTTAAATCGATTTAACTCCCTGCTTAAAACCCTAGAATTAAAACTAAAAACTAGGTTTCCATCTCCTATAGGTTCTCTATAGGTCTGTTCAAGTAGATTGCTGGATATCTCGATAGGTCGATATAAATCTGGCTTCCAACTTGGGGTTCGAGAGGGGTTTCCTGTCCTGTTTTGGACAGGTTTTCGCTCGACTTTTCGGCACATTTTCCCTAGATTCTAGGTCATCTAAAATAAAATGGATTGACAGGAGTTGAAGGGGGTTATAAGGTGCTCGAACCTGCGCAACTACTTTGACGAACGATCGAGAATTGCGGAAGAACTTCCATCACGAAGTTGCTCCTCTGAATTCGGCTGCTGCCGTTGTTATTGCTGTCACTGCTGCGGCGTTCGCGCACGCTACTGCCTTCGCTGCTGTTCTCCGCACGCATGGCCGGCCGACGGCGTGTGGCGGCGACGGAGGACAGGGGGTCGCCGGGATGTTGGGCAGTTTAGTTTAGGATTAGGGTTTGTGTGTGTTTGTCGACAACATTTATAGGAACGGCAAGGTCGGGTTCCGTCTGTTATACTCGCGGGGGGGGCTGGGGGTGTTTGAGTGTTGGGTTTGTTTGCTCGGGCCTGGGATTGATTACTGGGCCGAGCTGGGTATGGGGCTTATTAGCCTCGGATTCATGGGATTTAAGGGGGAGGGCCCAATGACTGGGCTGTGCATGGGATTGCTTATTTATTCCAATTAAACCATACGAGTATACATGTATATAACCATATATATTTATATATACGTATATTTTTTTTTTTCGTATATATATATATATAACCATATATATATATATATATTATCTATATATTAATACACATACACATATTTAATATTCATTTATATAATCACTCTCCTATATTTATGTATACAACTACCCATATATATTATTCATTTATATATACACCTATATCTTTTGATAAAGGATAAAATGATGATAACTATTAATAATAAATGATCTATATATAATAACCATAATAATAATATTAATATTATATAACCTCAATAAAATAATAACAAAATTCAATAAGCCAATAATTAATTATTTATAAAATCTAAAAATCATCATTTAAATAAAATAATTAATAATAAAATATTGTAAATTTTTGGGAAGGGGAGCTACAAATCTACCCACCTTAAAATAATTTCGTCCTCGAAATTCTAATTCGTAACTATTCTAAAAATTCAAAAAGAAGGTCTATTGTAACCTTAATCTCCTTAAATTTTAATTCCTCGAAACAATTTATATCCTCCTCCTTGCCATTTTGTAACTACAATCTTTGAGGACTTCTACCCACCTTTGGTCACACTGCTTCCTCTAATCTCATGTCACTAAACCTTTATAATAATCCAACTATATGCAAAAATTTCTACCAATAGCTATCTACTGCTTGTTGCACCTATAATCCCTTCCTATCTATCAAATAACCCTAGCAAGCAACTAATTCACACAAATAGCCAAGAAATATTGGTAAATTCAAATAAGCACGCCCATTCTCTCTCCAAAATAGGAAGGACGTGAAGATAGGAAAGAATAACCGAAAGCAATTATGAAGTTCCCAAAGCGGTAGAGGGTATCCAATGATGCATATAGGAGGAAGTTTACGAACCATTGCCTTATTTGCTAGATTGGGTTACTCTAGTCTAGTCACTTGCTAAATTGAAGAACTCCTAATCCATGCAATACGAAAATCCCGTTCTCGAAATTAAAATTAAGCACGATTTCATGATAGAACAGAATTTGAGAAATCAAGATTGCGATCTATTCCGTGGTTATTTAAATGCACGAGCAAAGAATATAAATACGATACAAAGTCGCATCGCGACTTCAGGTAGATGGGATAAGGGTTACGAATGACTTCACATTCTAAGAAGGGAAGACAACATAATGGGTATAGGTACCTATTTCAGAAAGTTCGATTTTATAGTACAACTTATGGTGGTACGCATGAATGGGTATTACTGGGTCTTAATGGGTTCCCTAATTGGCATCAGTCGTCGGTTGGATGAACCTTGGACTTCAATCTCTATTGACTGGACAAGACCCAATGATAAAACTATTTCTACTTGGTTAGGGTAACCTAGAACAAGTTTTCACCCAAGTGGTTGAGCTAGGTGCAGTCGGATTGGTTAGCTAGGTCTCTAGAGCCATGAAGATGCGCCTTCTGTGACCTTTGTGTTTAAGTAGCACGAGAAGACACTAATGAGGGGCACACTAATGACAATATGTGTAGTGGCTTCGAGTATATCACCACCATATATTAGGTCGAAAGGTTCGAGACGAAGTTGAAGCTCTAATGAAAGTCGGAAGCATACCGGTTTTATGGTAGGGGTTATAGCTAATCCTTTTTGTCTTGAAAGTCGTACCATGAAAATAGAGTACAAGGGAACGGGTTTGAGTGGGACATGATATACCTAGATAAAGGTGGACTCGTCTAGATCTCGCATATGAAATCTGTTGGAAGGTAACAGCTAGTCTCGTGCTCTGAATATTAATGACACGGCCGGGTGCACAGAATGATCTAAATGGAAAGTGGAAGTCCACGGGCACTAATCATCATCCTAATGGAAGTTATTATAATCAATCGGTAATCCTTGTATATCCAAAATTTTGGAAGGCTTACAGTCTACCCACCTTAGAAGTTAGGACATGCTCTTAGGAATAATGAGGTTAGAAGGTTTCCAAAATCCAGATACTATACCTCGACTCTTGTTAGTAGAGAATGAGGCACGGCGTAACGGGATACGGTTGATATAAGTCAAGTCAAAGACCGTTCCTCAATAAATGAGTGCGTGTGCAATGACACATGGTCGATAAAGTAGAATGACCTACTCGTCCTCGGTATTCAAGAGTTATCGACTGGGTAACCAACTCTAAGGCACATCATCTGGAAAGCTTTCTAACAACTGAGTCGTGAATCTTTGTTGGCGTCAAGCTTGCCAGACTATTGTCACAAGAATTATAGTGATCATGCATTGCTGTTGACCACTGATAGATCATAATATGACAGGGTATTTAAGCTATGGTATTGGCTAAACTAGTGACTGTGGTGTTCCAATACTAGTTAGGTCTTAATAATAAAATTTACATAACTAGGGCAATACTTGTTGGAAACCACTCTCGGGGTGAGTGTCTACCATAGTCACGATAAATGATTGTCCTTTCCCTTGTCCACTCATTAACTGTGGGCTTTGGTCGAGGAAGGGTTGGGTTAAGGCTCAAGAGTTTCTAGTTAAGGCAAAACTTCTGGCAATGATTAGAGACTCACGACGTTTGGTTTCTTGAGAATAAATAGTCTCCTAGGTTGGAGTTCTGACTAAGGGTAAAATCCTAATCATTTTTGGACTCCAATGACTAGAAGATCAAGGTAGTAGGTTTAGGGTCGCAGAGAGGACGAGTAACTTAAGGCGAGGTTTTAGTCACCTGACTGGCCGATGATAACTACACTTGTGTATACAACTACCATAGCCATGGAGGATACTCTGTATCTCTCTACCAAATACGAGATTTCGTCTTTCTAAGTTAGTGAAAGACAAAAACAATAAAGAGTTCAAGAAAGATGGCATCGAATACAATTACGTGATTCAAGGGCGAATATATAATTCAAGAGGAATTGTCAAGCTGTCGTGGATGAGATCCTAGAGACATCTATCTCTCAATCCACGTAGGGTAATTAAATAAAGTGCGAACCAAATGCATCATGGTTGATCAGACCATAATACACTGATTCTGATTAGACAATAAGTTAGCAGGCGTCCCCACTAAACATATGCCTCGAATCAAGCTCGATAATAGAGTGAGCTTGCAAAACTAAGCTGTAACAACAACATTTGTTAAGATAGTCGAATACAATTATGCGAGATTTTTGAAAGAAGGCACAAGTCATTCGAATTTTGTGAGAATCAAACCTTACCCGGTGTTCTCGCTTACACGGTCATCCTACAATCTTCTTATCCGCAAAGCCTTGGTCGACTAAGGGTTATGGACTTCTAGATTCCATATTCTAGGTAACCTATTAGCGTCAATCAATATCCTCGTCAGTAAGTCACAAGGATTACAGAATGCTAGGTCGAGAGACACGCTACCCAACTCACAAAAACTTCTACTAATATCGTCTTTGCATGGCATTGTCCTATCCTCTATGGTATCCCAAACTTGTAATCATGTTTGAAGTCCTTTCACCGTGGATTACGTCTCGCCCGTATACTCTGGCTGTGGTAAACCATTGGTTTCGTAACTCAACATGATACAAAATCGAACCCTTCTTAACTCTATCCCATATTGGCTCAAGGGTGTCTACGATCAAGAGGACCACTAGCTATAGTTTAGAAATATTCTATAACCTGTATTTCCTTAAACCTATTCCAACTCTAGGGATCGTACCTTGCCAGTGCGCTGCTGGATGCAGTAGATCCATAGTCTCCATAATTCAAATAAATGGTGACAGTGCGCTGCTGTCCTGTCATTATGGGTTAACTAACATTCCTTTAACTATATCAGTAAAAATCATGGGCTTCTAGAAATTCGAACAAGTTGACTATGCAATAAAGCGTAAGTATCTATCAGTCATAATCCTTAGAATAGAAAATCGAACAAGGAGGGAAATAACTGAAGACAAAGAAATACAACCATCCTAGTATCTATCCATGTGTATTCAAACCTTTGAGGAAAAACTTGAATCGAAACTAACTTGAGGTTCATCTATGGATAACATAAAAATAACAATTCTTAGGACAAAAATAGGAACTAAATAGGCAGTTTGACCAAGATGTAAGGATGATATCCAATGGGCAAGGAGAAAGAATTGCACCATTTATCAAGGTTAGATCATTAATTCTATGAAGCCCTGCCTTACCAAGGGAATAATCTATCCAAATTAGATTACATCGTCATATCAAGAGATACTAGTGTATCTATGGGGGTCTGATAACTATCAAAATTAATAACTCCTTATCTACATTGCATGGCCTAGACTACCCATCGGTAAATTTGTATAAGGGACTCCTAGTCCTAGTCATTCTTGTAAATTAAATTAATTTCTAATTCGTGAATGAGCATTTCCTAGTCGCAGGCTCGCAATAGTACAACTAACTTAAGTACTATCACGAGTTCGCATGATTTGCAAAGACAGACCTGCATGGGCCACCACAAAAACTTGTCACGACCCGCACCCGTTTTTTTTTTAAACGGATACGAGACGTGTCCAAGCCAGCCTACGCCGCAGTGTCGGCGGTAGTACGCTGTCACGGCCATGAAGATCATAATCACAAAGATACTCATTCACATAATTAATTTAATTTACAATGATCACAAGTTTTACATTTGCAGGAAAATATAAACTTGTACAAATATTGAATGTCTATAACTTGACTATCTAACTAATCTTCTAGGCTCATCTGCAAGTACACCCGTCACTCCCCAAGCTAAGTGAATCCGCGGCTAACCTGAAAATGTTGGTTTCCAGTCAGGAATGGAACGAGCACAATCCACTGAATGCAATTTCAATAAAGAAAATGACTATAAAACAAAGGTTAGACATCAATTATGAGTTTTGAAAGTAAACAGTAAAGCCGTAAGAATAGACAGAAAATCAATAGTAAATAAATAGACTCATATACTTTCCCCACTGTTAGAAGTACCTTTGACATGTGATCGGTCTCGGGACGATTATGCGACACGGTCTACACGGTCTAAAGTTACACGGTCTACAGTTACACGGTCTACAGTTACACGGTCTACAGAAAATATTGTACTAAATAAATACTGTCCACAGAATAATAATCACGAACTACACAGTTTAAATGCAATAATAATCACGGTCTACACTGTCTACTTTGCAATAAATAAATCACTGTCTACACGGTCTACTTGAAATAAATGCAACACGGTCTACACGGTCTACAAGAAATAAATGCAATACGGTCTACACGGTCCACACGGTCTAAGGTCAGATCACACATCCTTGGTACTTCTCATTTCCGACTCAATAATTTATAATAGGAAATAATCACACAACCAATGGCCAACCAATGAAATATAGTGAAAATCAATATCAAAGTGCAGACAATAAACTGTACTCGCCTGTGGTCCTGTGCTGGTGAAACCGATGATCCAAACCACTCAATATGCCACAATAATCAAAACCCGCACAATAGTCCCCGAAAGCTAAAATAGACAATACCAATGATCTCAGAATAGTCAAATTAGCTAGGATTGCCTGTCCTTAAGTCCAATTCTGGACACAGGAGCAAAACGGTAATTTTGGGCCAAAACGGTGTCCGCCGTTGGACCCGCTTTGCACCGAAAAGCGTGCCAGAGTCAATGGTCTCTAAAGTCATCAAACTATATGTCTACGGATCCAGTTTTCCGATACGAACCCAACCGTATGTCCAAAGTTGGATTCCGGTGGGCCGTGCACAAAATCGCCCGTTGAATGGGACCGTAGGGCCCGCAAAACGGTGATTTTATCAATGGTCTCAGAATCGGACCAAACTTGGCATACAGGACCAGAAAAACGATACGGTCCTGATGGCGCAAGTTTCATCTTGATCTGACGAGCGTGCACAAAGTAATTGAGAAATTTGCAAAATACACGATACGGTGAATTTTGACGGATACGCATCAAATTCGTCGCGCACACGCGACCAATTTGAATTCCGTCAAAGCCCACACGACCACGAAGCCGTTACGCAGCTTTCGATGCATTCGGTTCGTGACCATGTCGTCCCGATTGGCGTGACGCACGTCGTGTGGAGCGATTTTCTATTTTTTTCAAAAACTGTTTTTGAGGTTTTTCTCTATTTTCAAATCGATTTAACTCCCTGCTTAAAACCCTAGAATTAAAACTAAAAACTAGGTTTCCATCTCCTATAGGTCTATTCAAGTAGATTGCTGGATATCTCGATAGGTCGATATAAATCTGGCTTCCAACTTGGGGTTCGAGAGGGGTTTCCTGTCCTGTTTTGGACAGGTTTTCGCTCGACTTTTCGGCGCGTTTTTCCTAGATTCTAGGTCGTCTAAAATAAAACAGATTGACAGGAGTTGAAGGGGGTTATAAGGTGCTCGAACCTGCGCAACTACTTTGACGAACGATCGAGAATTGCGGAAGAACTTCCATCACGAAGTTGCTCCTCTGAATTCGGCTGCTGCCGTTGTTATTGCTGTCACTGCTGCGGCGTTCGCGCGCGCTACTGCCTTCGCTGCTGTTCTCCGCACGCATGGTCGGCCGACGGCGTGTGGCGGCGACGGAGGACAGGGGGTCGCCGGGATGTTGGGCAGTTTAGTTTAGGATTAGGGTTTGTGTGTGTTTGTCGACAACATTTATAGGAACGGCAAGGTCGGGTTCCGTCTGTTATACTCGCGGGGGGGGGGGGGGGGGGGCTGGGGGTGTTTGAGTGTTGGGTTTGTTTGCTCGGGCCTGGGATTGATTGCTGGGCCGAGCTGGGTATGGGGCTTATTAGCCTCGGATTCATGGGATTTAAGGGGGAGGGCTCAATGACTGGGCTGTGCATGGGATTGCTTATTTATTCCAATTAAACCATACGAGTATACATGTATATAACCATATATATTTATATATACGTATATATATATATAACCATATATATATATATTATCTATATATTAATACACATACACATATTTAATATTCATTTATATAATCACTCTCCTATATTTATGTATACAACTACCCATATATATTATTCATTTATATATACACCTATATCTTTTGATAAAGGATAAAATGATGATAACTATTAATAATAAATGGTCTATATGTAATAACCATAATAATAATATTAATATTATATAACCTCAATAAAATAATAACAAAATTCAATAAGCCAATAATTAATTATTTATAAAATCTAAAAATCATCATTTAAATAAAATAATTAATAATAAAATATTATAAATTTCCGGGAAGGGGAGCTACAGACCCGGATTCTCCGCTGGATATACGGGATTGATAACCCATGATTACTGATGGCCACTAACGTTCTGCGGAACGTTATGCTCTTACTGATGGGGCCACAGGTGCCCCAGGAGGGGACTATGTCGATCCTATTTAGTCAGGGCCCATACGCAGGAAGAATTGTTCTTAACCATATTTCACTTAGAACGGTTAGGCACCTTTATCCGTTATATATGAGTACTTTTGGTTTGGGTACTTGTATCTGACCGTGGCTTGGAACAATAACTTGTCGCAGATTAGTTCGTCACATCTTGTCCTTGTTTGGTTGTAGGTATGACTTACTACTTCGACGAAAAGGTATTGAACCTTGTTGGGGTCCGGATACCATATTGGATTCATAGCATGGAAAGATACATCACAATGAATTAGTTTACCATCTTCTGTCCTTGTTTGGTTGGGGGGATGGTTGGACCATGTTATAATTCAATTGACTTATTTATTTGAGCAATATTTATTCAGTTTATATGGCATGATATTATGTGTCTTGTTACGTCCCTCTGGGGATCTGGTTATCTCTCCAGGTGTGTGCTCTTGTCTTTCGCAGGTATTCTAGCTCTAGCCGTGATCATCGTTATTTCTTCGAGGATGATTGCACTTGGATTATTTTTGCTTCGCTCGCCAAAAATTATTTCTTTTCTCATGTATTTTCCTTTACTTGTTGGTAGTGGATTTGTCTCCGCCCAACATATTGTACCAAGACAATTTATTCTCATTATATGACATCTTTTATTCATTTATTTTTGTGTGGATGAGATTAGTTATGGTTCTACTGCATTTTACAGCTTACGTATATTTATTATACGGCTGACATGTCTACGTTCCTAGTCCTACGTATTTTGGGACTGGGGCGTTACATGTTTTTGTGGCGGCCCATGCAGGTCAAGATAAATTGTTTTGTTACTTTACCGTACCAATCAAGCCTGTGTATAGGATTAGAAGTCTAGGATCTCATCCACATACTGACCTCTTTCCTCGGTTACATATTCGAACTACCATTCGACTCATCGATTGCATCTTGCTTGATTCCTTCTATCATAAATCCTTTTCTTTCCTTCGTGCATGCTAAAGGTTAGACAGGTGACCCCTACTAGTTAGACATTATCCCAAAACACCATTAGTTTAAATTTTAAGTTGGGTAGAATGCCTTGTGTCCTAGCAATCCCTTTGTACTTGTGACCTATATTCACAAGTTTACTTAGATTCGAGAATTTAGAGGGCCCTAACCCATCTAGTCAACCAAGGACTTGGACAAACAGACTGTAGGACGACTGTATGAAGACCAACACAGGATATGACTTAGAATCGTTTGAACTAATTCTACTTTGTTTCAATCTTAATCTCACGTGCCTATATTTTTACTATCTAGACTAATTATGCTAATATAGCCTAGTTTTTGCAAGCTCAATCCTTTACCAAGATTGTTCATGACGTATGTTATTGGAGGCCTCCACTAACTGATTGTCTACTCAGAACCGGTGCATGATGGTCTGATCAACCTAGTGCACTTTGGTTCGCTTTTATCTATCGTTCTACGTGGATGGGGACATAGCTAAACTTGCCCTCTAGAGTCTCATCCACGACTGCCTTGGCAACTCCTTCTGAATTGTTCGGTCGTCTTTGAACTACGTATTCGTATTCGATAATGCCTCCTTCGAACTCTATATTGCTTTCGCCTTCAACTATTTTAGAAGGACGAAGGCGTTATACTAGAACTTCCAATCGACTATGACCATTCTCACTCGATGTTGTTATATCTTCATCCTAAACTACTCGTCCTTTTCTCGGCCCTATCATGACCTTCTAATCAGTTAAATTAGGAGTGAATATAATCGTCCTCCTAAGAACCAAATCTTAAAGGTCTCTAAGTTATTCCTCTTGATACCGTACTATTGCGTGTTATCTTGATTAAACTTTAACCCTAATCATTTTCCTTCTGACGTTAGTTAGCCATATCCATGATTTATGTCATTATTATTTGAAATCGCAATTTTCTAATGCATGTTTGCATTGAACGTTGTTTCTTTGCCTCATCCAGTGACTTGATCGTATCTATTACCGATATACCCATGTGACCGTCTCACCCACCCCATATTATTCTTAATTTTGAGGACGAAATTCTTGTAAGTTGGGTAGGATGTAAATCCCCTAAAATTTTACTACATTTTTTTATACATTTGTTTTATGCGGATATTTATATGACAAGTGCGAGTACGTACATACGTGATATTTATTTATTTAGTTATTTGACATAAATAGTTTATTTTAGGTTTCGTAAATATAGTAAATAGTTTTGTTTTCGAAATACATAAAGAGTAAATAATTTGTATATAAATATTTTTTCACAAAAATTTAGTCAAATGTTTTATTTTTATTACTATAAAAAATTCTTTTTATTTATACAAGTATAGGTAATGATTTAAGAAATGATATTTTTCTCTTTTTTATGTACTATACTGGAAAAATATATTTTATGTAAAATATTAATTGCATGCGAGTACATGAAATTCAATTCATGTATATATTTTAAATTTTTAAAATTATTTTAGTATTTATTTTAATTTATTAAAAAGGTATTTCAAATAGTCAAATATTTATTGTAATTTTTAAAATTATTTATTATTATTTTTATATTATTTATAAAAATTTATTTTGAATTTCTCTATTTCATTAAACTTATTATGGGTATTTAAATTTGAAATTTTCTTATTACTTTTAATATGCTTAATTTAAATATGGAAGTTATCAATATTAAATTTGGATTTGAATATATACAGATTTAATTCGAAATTGGATTGGATTTGGATTTGGATTGAATCAGTTTTAAATTGATTAAAAGTTAAAAGTGAGATATTAAAAAGGGGTTTGCAACTATCATAATCCTTATCTAAATAGTAGCTTCCACCTCCTATATAAGGAGAGGCTCATTATTCTCTGTTCCATTAATTTTCTCCACCTACAAATGTGTTTGTGCATCGTGTCCGTGCACATCAAGCCATATCCATTCACTTTTTCTATTTTTCATCCAAATTGATTAATGTTCTCATTAAAGAAATTTTCTTTTCCCTTCCATCTATTTTCTCTTATCACAAATTCTTACTATCCTTTTACCGATCAACCAAGTCCGTCTATCCTAGTAGACCTTAAATTTCGAGTACAAAATTTTTCAAAGGTGGATAGATTTGTAACTCATCTTCCCGAAATTATTATTTTTTAAATTATATCTATATATTTTAATTTCGTGTTTAAAAGTAATTTTTGTAGAAATTTTGTAAAAGATATTTTGTGATTACTTTTGTTACCAAAAACTAGTTTTAAATTAATGGTTTGAAATAATGTTTCTAAAAAATGTTCTCAAATTTTTTATTTTTTATTTGAAATATAAAATATGTTTTCATTATTTTTGGTCTTCCAAAAATTGGTTTTAAAATAAAATTGAGCGATAAAAGGTTTTTTATCTATTTATTTTTAAATAAAGATTTGGATTTATAAAAGTAAGTTTTATAATATTTGATGACATCGAGTATTATTTTGATATGCTAATCAGTTATTTGATTATATTTGAATTTATTTAAATTATCTTGATGGTTATCAACTATACTTTAAATTATGTTGATAATTTAAATATTGTTTAAAATACTTACGATGACTAATTGGAGCATTACGATTTGTCTAATCTAGATTTGAAATATTATTTAATTAAATAATTTATTTATTATTTGATTTAAATTATTTTGATAAATATTAGATATCATTTTAAAGTTATTATGTTGAGTTTGATTTGGATTTGGATTCATATGATTTGAATTATTTGATAATATAGAATACTACTTAAAGTTATTATGGTGATCATTTAAAGGATTGCAATCAAATTGATTTGTTTTTAAATAATTTTTTTGATTTAAATTTATGGAAAGATTTATCCATTAGAAATTTTTATCCTATTGGAATCATATCTAACATTAATTAGATCGTTTCCTATTTAAACCAATTATATTCCTATCTAAATTAGTTGGTAATCATAATCATCGTTATTGATTTAGTTCTAATCCTACCATAATTTGCTAATTGCTAGCCATTATATATATCTATCGAATCTATGAATAAAATCATCTTTCAAACCATCCTTGTCAAAATTTCTCTCTTTTTTCGTCATAAATTCAGTCTCAATTTTCAAAGTTGTAGCAACTTCGAATGACCATAACTCCCAACTCCGGACTCCGTTTGACCTCCAGTTTTTTTTGTTGGAATCGTATTGAGGAATATTTTCTGAATATAAATTTTATTTTCATAAATTCGGAACTTAATTTTCTAGAAAATTTGTGAAGTGTCAATTGTCCAAAATCTGACACGTTTTAGTGTTTTTGAGATTCTGGGAGAACCAGGAATCAGAATCACGAACCATTTGAAGTTTCGGAATGCTGACAGAAAAATACACATCATACATTTTTCCCAAAAATTTTCCAGAATATTTTATTTTTGGTTTTTATTTTAGAAGTTTTTCACATCGTCTGAGTTTTTCTTGTGTAGCCCTGTGACTATTCTGTACCCAACGGGATTATCGGTTTTACCAGCAAGGACCTCAGGCAAGAGACCTTGCCATTTGCTGTTTATTTATTTTAGCTCATATTTTATGTATTATTCATTATTTTTTTATGCAAAATAAACTGTGATACATGGCATAACCTGTTAGAACTTACTGTTCATTTATATTACCTGCTATGTATTAGTTTTCTTACACATTAAACCTAGATTTAAGGGACCACCTTTGTGTGTTGCATTCATTGGCATTGACACGTTGTACCACGAAGTTGTGTGTCGTATGTAGAACACGGACGTGCGTGATTGGCTGGCCACCTGTACATACAAGCCGTGTGATAGGATTAACCGCTAATAGAATTGCATGCTAGTTTGACTTAACGGTTATAGAGATTTCTGTTATGGATACAACATAGTAGGCATTGGGCAGGAAGGACAATTTCTTAGCGTATGGGCTTCGATGCACTTTTTCTTGTGACCTGGATTCTCCGCTGGAGATACGGGGTTGATAACCCATGATTACTGACGGCCACTGACGTTCTGCGGAACATTATGCACTTACTGATGGGGCCACTGGTGCCCCAAGGGGGGACTATGTCGATCCTATTTAGTCAGGGCTCATGCGCAGGAAGAATTGTTCTTAACTATATTTCACTTAGAACGGTTAGGCACCTTTATCCGTTAGATATGAGTACTTTTGGTTTGGGTACTTGTATCTGATCGTGGCTTGGAACAATAACTTGTCGCGGATTAGTTCGTCACATCTTGTCCTTGTTTGGTTGTAGGTGTGACTTACTACTTCGATGAGAAGGTATTGAACCTTGTTGGGGGTCCGGATACCATATTGGATTCATAGCATGGAAAGATAAATCACCGTGAATTAGTTTACCATCTCCTGTCCTTGTTTGGTTGGGGGGATGGTACGCTCGTTCAATAGGTGCGTATTGGACCATGTTATAATTCAATTGACTTATTTATTTGAGCAATATTTATTCAGTTTATATGGCCTGATATTATGTGTCTTGTTACGTCCTTCTGAGGACCTGGTTATCTCTACAGGTGTGTTCTCTTGTCTTTCGCAGGTATTCTAGCTCTAGCCGTGATCATCGCTATTTCTTCGAGGATGATTGCACTTGAATCATTTTCGCTTCGCTCGCCAAAAATCATTTCTTTTCTCATGTATTTTCCTTTACTTGTTGGTAGTGGATTTGTCTTCGCCCAACATATTGTACCAAGACAATTTATTCTCATTATATGACATCTTTTATTCATTTATTTGTGTGTGGATGAGATTAGTTATGGTTCTACTGTATTTTACAGCTTACGTATATTTATTATACGGCTGGCATGTCTACGTTCATAGTCCTACGTATTTTGGGACTGGGGCGTTACAAGTATACTCATGCCTCTTCGTTGCTCGCAAGACGGCATCAAATGTCTGATGCTCAAACTGCTCCACTGCTAGAATGATCTCTAGGTGGAGTCCCTGCTGGAACCGCTGGGCTCGGTCGAACTCGGTTGCCACCAAGGTGGGAGCAAATTGACTCAGTCTTGAAAACTCGACCGCGTATCCATCGACTGTCCTGCTCATCTGCCTAAGATTGGTAAACCTCGTCGTTAGGTCGTGCCGAGCTACAGCATCGAAGTACTTGATCTGAAACTTATCATTGAATATCGTCCATGGAATAGGCGTTGCCAATCCAACTGCTATCATCGCCCACCAGGTGCGGGCTAGGACCAATAACTGTAGGCGCACCACAGCTACCTTCTCACCATCTGGAGTCTTGGCTGCTTCCAAGATGATCTCGATGTCCTGGAGCCACGCATCAGATGCAATAGCGTCCTAACTATCGTCGAAGAAGGGAGGGTTGAGGCGCTTGAAACTGTTGGCCGTATTGTTCCCTTGATAACCAATACGGCCCATGGCATCTTGTACTGCCTGGTGCAGGGCATCGCCCCGACGATCTTGAGATACAAGCAATTCCCTGATGAGACCCACCAGGGTTCCATCATCAAGCTCTGTAGGCTGGACTGGCTGAACTGGTGGCTCTTGACTCCCAGTAGGCATGACTCTGGAGGCTACCCCTGAGTGCTGGGCTTAGTCTTCCGGTTGCTGCTGGTCCACGGGAGGTGCTCCGTCTTGCCGATCGGTAGGACCAGGAACAATGCCGCTGAAAAAATGACATAGGGAACAATAAGAAAGGACCATGATAGATCGAGGATGTAAACATGTGATCAGGTCAAGATTTCAGAAAGATAAAAGGATACGAGTAGAGATCAAGGGCGAGTGCTGATTGAGACATCTATTCAGTGAAACCCTCACTCATCTTGATTTTTAAGACTTGCATGGGCTACCACTTAAACCGTGTCACGCCCTAGAACCAAAATACTGGAGAGCGGGGGACAGACACAGCCAGCTACGTACATTGAAGTGAATCCCACCTCGTAATACGGTCATGGCTGTCTAGATGCATGAGGGTTTACTACAAGCCATCAGTCTCCTATGGCCAAAAACACGCCTAGTGTCTCAATCTCAAGCAAGCATGTAAATGTAACAAGATGGTAGATCATCAGACATACAAAGTAAGGCATCCCATACATTACATATTCAGATGAATATGAAGCTAGTCATACAAAATGCGAAGACTATCAAGAGTTTCATGTTGGCACATTTTATTTTGATATATTAACAACATCTTTGTAGTTTAGTTTTCTGTGTCTTCAGATTAATATCTTCTCAGAAGCTCTACTACATAAAGTCTTTTTGTTCAAGTACAACCATCCTTTGCATCGAAGACTGAAGCAGTTACCGGCGCTCCTTGCATAAGACGGCTTCCTCCTGCTTAGAGTCTTCGTGTCTGTACAAAGTCTACGTATATCTGTAAACACCTAAGGACGGATGACAAGTAAAAACACAAGTCAAAAATCAATTACGAACAGAGCGGCATACTTCGGCATACTGGTGGTATACCGTTTTTATCGTCCACAAAGTTGCTGTGACAAATTGTCGGCATACCGACGGTATGCTCCGGCATACCAGCGGTATACCGTTTTTATCGACCCAAAACTTGCTGTGACAAATTGTCGGCATACCGACGGTATGCTCCGGCAAACCGGCGGTATACCGTTTTGTGGACCATAAAACGTTCTGTGATAAAACGTCGGCATACCGGCGGTATGCTCCGGCATACCGGCGGTATACCGTTTTGTTTAACTGAAAACGTTCTATGATAAAACGTCGGTATACCGACGGTATGCCGCGGCATACCGACGGTATACCGGTTTATAAATATTTGATTTTTGAATTACTCTGACTAGCATTAATGGCCGCATTTAATGCTCTCAAACGATCATTAATATGACCGTTACTATTTGGTCGATATACCGACGGTATGCCGCTGCATACCGACGGTATGCCGGTCTGCCTGTATCCAGAGCATTAAATGCCACCCACTCTTAGTTTCTCTATAAATGAAAGCTCTCTTTCTCATGAGGCTTTCACCAACTCTTGCCATAAATTTTCCAAGCAACCAAGAGCTCCACCATTAATACTCTACCAAGCTTTTAATTGTCATCCTCTCCCAAAGTGCTAGAGTATTTAAGAGTTGTAATTTTCGATCTTCACGTGTTAGAAGATCAATAGTTCTCTTCTCATTTGTTTGAAGTTGGCGAGCCTTCGTAAGAAAACTCGTGTGTTGAAGTTGGCGAGTCTTCGGATCCAAACTCATGTTAAAGTTGACGAGTTCTTCGGATCCAAACTCGTGTGTACTATTTGATTAAATAGTGGATTTAAGTCGGAGAGAGTTCCGGGACTGGATTGCCTCAAGCGAGGATACCAGGATACATCTTGTGTTTGATCTTCTCACTCTTTACTATTATTTATCATATATTGCTTCTGTTGTACTAGTTATTTTTTATTTCCCTATTCACCCCCCTCTAGGGTTCTACAATTGGTATAAGAGCTTTGTTCTCTTGATTTGGATTTACACCCTTTGAATGATCCATGGCCTCTAACCTTAGTATCAACACCTTCCACAATGAGGGACACTCCACAAATAGGCCTCCCCAATTTGATGGAACCAACTATAACTACTGGAAGATTAGGATGAGCATTTATCTGAAGTCCATAGATTTCGATTTATAGAATTGTGTGATAAATGGTCTCCCTACTCCATCCAGAGTTATTGAGGATATTGCTTCTGACACCCTTAGGGACACACTTACTGAAAACACTAAGAAGCTTGCGAGTCGAGATGCCAAGGCAATGAACGCTCTTTATTGTGCTTTCGACAGTAGTGAATTCAACCGAATCTCTACTTGCAAGACTTCCAATGAGATTTGAAAGTTACTTGAAGTCACACACGAGGGGACTTCACAAGTGAAGGAATCCAAAATCAGTAGACTCACGCAAGAATATGAGTCCTTTAAGATGAAGCATGATGAATCTATTACTTGCATATTTACTCGTTTTGGTGACATTATTAGTCCTCTCTCTTCTCTTGGTAAAGAATATCCTGCTCATGAAAAGATCAAAAAAATTCTTAGAGGATTGACGAAAGTTTGGAGTCTTAAAGCTACCGCAATCATTGAGGGGAACGACCTGACAGTCATGAACCTTGAGACCCTCATGGGTAAGCTAATGACTCATGAACTCGATATGAAGGATCAAGAGGAATCCTCCATACAAGATGTAGCCTTCCTTCCCAAAATTTTGGAAAATATTTTTCTAATTAGTTATTTGATTTAAATGGTATTTTTAGAATTTTAGAATTAATTATTTAGCTAATTATTACGGTAGATGACTTTAGCCATGGTTGAATTTTGAAGTACAAGACGACTAAAAATTGTGGCACAGAAGCTGTAGCAGTGAGCCTTGACTAGTGTACTAGCCATTCTAGGGAAGGTCTAGCCATAGTGATACCCGAACTAGAAAAACCAGACCAAGTTGTGAAAGGGCTCATTTAAAGCATTTAATTAGTTATTATTTAATATATTGATTTTTAGATGAACCGGTTGTACCCAATCAGCCGAACCGGACCCGAACCAATTCCAAGCCTATGTGGGCATATAGTGAGACCAAGGACGACCGTGTAGGCACATTTTATGTGTGCAAATATTCCTTAAATTATTTTATAATTTTATATTGTATTCCTAATTATTAAATATTGTACAATATTGGTATTAATATTATTTTAGGTATTTGACAGTATTGTATAATTTTATGGAGCCAAATGAGGAGTGCGTAGGTTACGCTCACCAAACGCTACTATTGGTTTATTTTAGTATTATTAAGCTTCTTATTATTTTATCATTATTAAAGTGCTCTTGTGATTAAATAATCATTATTATTTATCTATTTATTTATTTATTTTACATAGAAATTATCTTCCTTCCATATATTTATATGTCTTCTATATATATTTAATTACCTTCTACATGAATCTATTTCTTCATTATTATCTATTTATACATTATTATCTACTTACACATTATTATCTATTTCTTCATTATTATCTATTTATTCATTATTATTTAATAATGTATATAATTATATACATGTTATTTATATACATATGTATTTGTGTATATATATAAATAATGTGTATATATGTAAAGGTATACGTGTACATATATGTATATGTGATAATACGTATACATATATGAATATATATTTGGATAATAAATAAAAATAAAATGAATTGAGCTCTCGGCAGCTCTACTCAGGCATGACCCATGCCCGAGCCCAGATACTCCTAAAGCAGCCCACCCCCCAAACCTTACTCCCCAGACCCGAGCCCCTGTTTCATTCAAACCGCACATAGGTATATAGGTATACGAGAGAAGGAATCGGGAAGAACCCTAAAAACAAAACCCTAACCAACCCGATCTCCCAACAACCGACGGCGACCCCAGCCACCTGGGCGGCGCACCCCCGACGGCCGTGCACCGCCGCGGCGCACCGCCGACGGCCAGGCGCGCGGATACGCGCGCGCGCGTGAAATCGAAACAGCAGGGCAGTAGCAGCGTTTCGCGAGACCGACTTCGCGTCGTGCGTCCTCGACGCACGCTCAGTCGTTTTCTGATCCGCTTCTTCCGGTACGCTCTCAACATATCCATCTTTGAATACTAGTAGTTAGTTTTTGGTATAATCGTGCGACCCGCCTACAAGATCGACACGAAGTTGGTCGAAATCTGTACAAAAACAGAGTATTAAAACAGTCCATGAAACCATATTTGAGGATCATTTTCGATCAATCCAGTCCCATATTAGAAATTCTATTCGAACACACTTTTAGATAACATGTAGGGCTTCACGACCCTTTTTGTGGATTTGGAAATCATCGACTACGCGTCGAGAAATCGAATCCCAAAGTTTCCCAAAAATCTGTTTTCAAAACTAGAAAATTGTTCCACACGACGTGCGTCCCGCCAAACCGGGCGACGTGGTCACGAACCGAAGGCATCGAAAGCTGCATAACGGCTTCGTGGTCGTGTGGGCTTTGACGGAATTCGAATTGGTCGCGTGTGCGCGACGAATTTGATGCGTATCCGTCGAAATTTACCGTATCGTACACTTTGTAAATTTCTCAATTACTTTGTGCATGCTCGTCAGATTGAGACAAAACTTGCGCCAACAGGACCGTATCATTTTTTTGGTCCTGTATGCCAAGTTTGGTCCAATTCTAAGACCGTTGACAAAATCACCGTTTTGCGGGTCCCACGGTTCCACCCAACGGGCGATTTTGTGCACGGCCCGCCGGAATCCAACTCTGGACATACGGTTGGGTTCGTATCAGAAAATTGGATCCGTAGACATATAGTTTGACGACTTTAGAGACCATTGACCCTGGCACGCTTTTCGATGCAAAGCGGATCCAACGGCGGACATCGTTTTTGTCCAAAATTACCGTTTTGCCCCTGTGTCCGGAATTGGACTTAAAGACAGGCAATCCTAGCTAATTTGACTATTCTAAGAATGATGGCGATGTTTGTTTCAACTTTCGGAGACAGTTGTGATGGCTTGGACGTTATGGCGTACCAGTTGACGGTATTTATTGATTCTTCGCGCTGCAACCAGGCAAGTATACCTTGCCTCCCTCTACAGTTTACTTACATGCATATTTCTATTATTATACAGTTTTATCAGTTGGTTATTTACTTGTGATTTATATATCGTGCTTGCTAGTATAGATATAGTCTATGTACATGGTTAGCCTTGTAGTTCATATTGGATTGGTCCTCTCGTGTATCGTGATTGCGTCGTGTCGTGTCTTCACCTGTGTCTTGACTGAGTCGTGTCTGCAAGTATATATGAGTGAACTGCTATTCCTTGTTTTTCCCATAACCTGCGAGTCCACACACGGGGCGAGGGTTGCCTTTGCACCTGCGAGTCCACAATCGGGGCGAGGGTGACTTGTCTTGAAACTGACCTGCGAGTCCACAATCGGGGCGAGGGTTGGTTATCCATTGATCTACCAGCAGTTCATTTATGCATACTTGATCCCGTATCCGAGTTCATAGTTACCTGTCAATAGCCACGTGTCAGTTTTCTGTCTAGTTCCTGTTTATATTATTGCATGATTAAACTGTTAGATAGGCTTGTTTTATGTATCTTGCTAGTCCTCTGAGGACCTGATGATCTTTTCAGGTTTAGCGATTGCATGGAGTTAGTTAGCAGAGCAGGATGGTAGAGGTTTGCGATGTTTGATACAGGTATTTGCTTGTGATATTTCTTTACTATCTTTTCGTGCTTTATATTCAGTACCATGACATACTCTGCTTATTTATAGACTCATGTCATTCTTGGAGTCTAATCGAACAATATGCTAATGGGCTGCAGACCATGACCCATACTTGTTCATTCTTGTTTAAATGATTCATGTGGATTGAGATATAGTTTAGATTAGACATGATACCCATGACCTTGACGGCTTATACGTACTCGAGTCGGGCTAGAGTCCGCTCGATACGTAGCTGGCTTGCTCACGAGCTCGCGTCCGAAAAGCGGGTGCGGGTCGTGACACAAGAGAAGGAGAAGGAGAAGACCAAAGAGAAGGAGAAATCTCTTGCTCTCAAAGCTACAAAGTCCTACTCCAAGGATAGATCCGACGACAATGAGTCAGACGACGATGAAGAAATAGCTCTCACAGCTAAGCACTTCCGGAAGTTCCTTAAATTCAACAAAGCTAACCGCTTCAGACGGGACAATGAAGAAGATCCGGTGTGCTATCAATACAGAAGACCCGAACACATCAAGAGGGACTGTCCGATGATAAGAAAAGACTCAAGCAAGTACGAGAAGCCTAGCAAGGGAAGCTCGTCCTCCAGAAAATTTGCCAATACTAGCATTTGGTGTGAGAGTGACGCAAGCGACTCCGACAACGACAAAGAGTGTAAACACAATGCCAACGTTTGTCTCATGGCAACCGATGAGGTACTTGATGATCTCTCCCTAAATACTCTTACTTATGATGATTTGGAGAAAGCTATCCTTGAATTGCATTAAGAGCACAAAGGTGTTAGAAATAAATATAAGAAATCTCTAAAAGAGGTTGATGCTCTTCAACTAGAAGTAGAAAGACTCTCAAGCATCATTACTGATGTAAAGGGAAAATCTCCTGCTTCTGACACGGATGAAATAGAGTCTTTGCGACTCAAGTTTCAAGAATCTCTTGACACCATCAAGAAAAAGGATGATGAGATTCAATCCATGAGAAGCTCTTATGAATTTGCTATGCACAAAGTTCAAGATGCTAATAGGAGAGAATATGACACTTCTATTAAGTATAATGATCTTCTTATACAGAGTAAGAAATTAGGTAATAAGAACACTACTCACATGCATGCTCCAAGACACGTCCACACTCATCACAATGCTAGGCATACTTCTTGTAGGAACCCTAGTGGGGGGGTGAATAGGGTCAAGCTAACTAATCAAGCACTTAGCACAAGCTAATTGGCAATTTAAAATATAAGTGCATGAGAAGAAGTAATAACAATACCGACACCCGATGTATCCTGGTATCCTCCCTAGAGGCAATCCAGTCCCGGAACTCTCTTCGGATTTAATTCACTATTTGAGCAAATAGTTACACACGAGTTTGGATCCGAAGAACTCGCCAACTTCTTACACGAGAGCTTTAATCCGAAGGCCTCTCCGACTTCAACCGAGAGTTTGGATACGAAGACTCCCCAACTTCAACCGAGAGTTTGGATACGAAGACTCTCCAACTTCAACCGAGAGTTTGGATACGAAGACTCTCCAACTTCAACCTTTCACAATAGGTTTTGATCTTCTTATACAATAAGATGAAGATCTTACTTTTCAACTCAATAACTCTAACACAATTTGTGGATGGCAAATAAAAGCTTTGTAGAGTTGTTTGTGGATAGGCTTTGGTGGTTTAAAAAAATTTAGGCTCAAAGCATCAACCTTGAATGAAGGGGTTCAAGGCTATTTATAACCAAAGCATTGAAAAGAGCTCAAGGCAACTTTCAGTCCATGAACCGGCATACCGCCGGTATGATCCGACATACCGGCGGTATACCGGTCTGGGATTGTAACGACTAGAAATATAGCCGTTGGGATCATTAATGGCTGAAAATCCGACCATTAAAATTTCAATGTTTCGGAAGCGGTATACCGTCGGTATGGACCGGTATGCCATCGGTATGCCGATTTTGTAAACAGAAACTTTCTGTGAACAAAAATCGGTATACCGTCGGTATACACCGGTATACCGTCGGTATGCCGTTTTCCACCAAAAATGATCCTGGACTTATTTCTGTCCTAGCTTTCGATTTTGCCATCCATTTCTTGTGTTTACAATAATTCCTAAGACTCATTACAGACTCCAGATAAACTTAGGCAGGTGCAGGCTTCTTCAGAGTCTTCAAATGATGATGGCATGGCTTGGCTTCTTCCTTTGATAGGTGCTGGCTTTTTCCCTTGGCGGCAGCTGTCCAAAGATATCCAGTTTGTGAAATCTTGTGGGATCCATCGTCTTTGGCCCACCATAATTTCTTCATTGCATATGTCCACATTGATCTTGCTTATTGCTTTTCTGCATGTACATGTTAGACGAACAAAACAATATACATAGTAGCAACTATGATAGGTTTAATGTACATTAGGATAATGTTGAGTTTAAGTATAAGTGCTAAGGCGATAGCATAAATATTAGTGATATCATAATGATTAAACTTAATTGAATGACCACAATAAAAAATATAGTTTTGATTTTGGCAACCCGATTAAATTTAAGATAGATAAGCTCATATCACTAATATGTAAACCAATAGGCACATATCACCAAAGGTATAAGTATAAGTAGAAATGCTTTTAGCGATAGTATGAAGATTAGTGATAATGAAGTGCTAAACTTAACATATTAACCATATTCAAAAACATGATACAATTATTGGGCCAACACTTCTTACATGAACACTACACATAAATCCTTTTCTAACACAAGGAAAGGACCTTTTGTTAAGAAAAATACTTCGCATCATACTTTTTATTATCATCATCATAATACTAATGCTAGAGCTCCTCGCACTAGAGATTCACATATGCATGATTCTCACATATCTTCTTCTAAATCCTCTATGATTTGCAATTACTGTGGCTTGCTTGGACATACGACCAATTATTGTCATACAAGGAAACTTGTTGATAAGAAAGTTTTTATGTGGGTTCCTAAGACTAATACTCAAGGACCCATAAGATCATGGGTACCAAAATGTTCATCTTCAACTTATGTTGTAGGTGAAGAGTCCTTCTCATGCTAGAAGCAAGTGGATTCTCGATAGCGGTTGTTCACGGCACATGACCGGGGATGCTTCATTATTTACAACGCTAGCGATGAAGAAGGAATGACACGTCTCTTTTGGTAACAATCTTAAAGGTCACATTATAGGAAATGGTAATATAAGTTCCCCTCCTTATCCTTGTATTAAGAATGTGTATCTTGTTACTAATCTTAAACACAATCTTCTTAGTATTAGTCATCTTACCGATAATGGCTATGATATCAAGTTTGTTAAGCTCAAATGCTTCATTACCGATAGCTCTAATGGATCTATTGTTTATGAAGGCATTAGAGAAAACAATATCTATATTTTATATCTTGTTGAAGACACTAACAATGACAGGTGCTTAGTTGCTAAGAACGATGAGAGTTGGCTGTGGCACATGAGGCTCGGACACGCCAACATGGATACCATCTCTCGTCTTGCTACCAAGAAGCACGTAAGAGGACTCCCAAGTATCCCGTTCAAAAAGAATATGGTGTGTGAAGAATGCGAGAAGAGTAAGTTAACAAAGTCATCCTTCAAATCAATCAACTCTGTGAGTACTTCTAGACCTCTTCAACTTATCCATATGGATCTCTTTGGTCCTAGTAGAGTTGCTAGTCTTGGAGGCAAGCTTTATGCTTTTGTTTTAGTTGATAATTTTTCGAGATTTACTTGGGTTATTTTTCTTGCTTGCAAAAGTGATACTTTTCGTGAATTTGTTGCCTTTTGTAAACGTGTTCAAAATGAGAAAGATTTTTCTATTAACAAGATTAGAAGTGATCATGGAGGAGAATTTGATAATGCCAATTTCAAAAGATTTTATGAAAAGAATGGTTTTTGACATGATTTTGCTTGTCCACGAAATCCTCAACAAAATGGTGTTGTGCAGAGAAAGAATAGAACCCTTGGCGATATGGCCCGGGTTATGTTAAACCAATATAAGCTCCTCCAATATTTTTGGACGGAAGCCGTTAATACGGCATGTCATGTTATAAATAGGGTCTTGATTAGACCTATTTCTAAAAAGACTCCTTATGAGCTTTGGTTTGACAAAATTCCTTCCATTGATTATTTTAAAGTTTTTTGTTGTAATTGTTTTATTTTGAATACCAAGGATAACCTAGGCAAGTTTGAAGAAAAAGCCTATGAAGGAATATTCCTTGGATACTCTACTCATAGTAAAGGTTTTCGTATTTTTAATAAAAGAAGTCTTGTTGTCGAAGAGTCAATCAATGTCTCTTTTAATGAACTTAACTCTTCTATATTCTCCTCTTTCGAGGATATTGATGACATCTCGTTTGGGTTGGAGATCTCCTCTATTGAAGATCGTCCTTCTTCATCTAACAATGAAGTTGTGACTCCAACAAAAGAGTCTCCTCCTCTCGAGCCTCCTCAAAAGGATCTCCCAAAAGAATGGAGATTTATCACCAATCATCCTAAGGAACTTATCATTTGGGATCCTTCCTCCAGTGTTAGCACTAGATCCTCCACTCGTGATCTTTGTGCAAACATGGCTTTTATCTCTCAAATAGAGCCTAAAAATATTAATGATGCTTTTCTTGATGAATTTTGGATGATAGCAATACAAGAGGAGTTAAATCAATTTGAGCGAAACAAGGTTTGGGAACTTGTCCCAAAACCTAGCAATCATCCCATCATTGGAACAAAATGGGTGTTTCGCAACAAACTTAATGAAGATGGGTTAGTGACTCGTAACAAGGCCCGATTGGTTGCTCAAGGCTATAACCAAGAGGAAGGCATTGACTACGACGAAACCTATGCTCCGGTTGCACGTCTTGAATGTGCTTTTGCTTGTTTTAATGACTTTAAGCTCTTTCAAATGGATGTTAAGAGTGCTTTTCTGAATGGTATTAATAAGGAGGAAGTTTATGTTAAACAACCTCCCGGCTTTGAAGATTTTCAATTTCCTAACCACGTGTTCAAACTCTACAAAGCCCTTTATGGCCTCAAACAATCTCCCCGTGCTTGGTATGAGCGCCTTAGCTCCTTTCTTGTTTCACACAATTTTTCAAAGGGGAAAGTCGACACAACACTCTTTATCAAATCCCATAATGGCACTCTCTTATTGGTTCAAATTTATGTCGATGATATTATTTTTGTTCTACTAACAACACACTTTGTGTAGAATTTGCTAAAGTTATGCATGAAGAATTTGAAATGAGTATGATGGGTGAGCTATCATTCTTTTTGGGATTACAAATCAAACAAGGACCCAAAGGGACCTTCATCAATCAAGTAAAATATATAAAGGATCTCCTCAAGCGTTTCGAACTTGACTCATCCAAATCAATGAGGACTCCTATGGCAACAACGACAAAGCTTGACCATGATGAAGATGGCACATCGGTTGACATTCATAAGTATCGAGGTATGATTGGTAGTCTACTTTATCTTACTGCTAGCCGTCCTGATATCATCTTTAGTGTATGTCTTTGTGCACGTTATCAAGCTAATCCAAAGGAATCGCACTTATGTGCCGTAAAGCGTATTTTTCGATATCTCAAAGGTACCATGAACATGGGCCTTTGGTATCTGAAATCTTCATCCTTTGAGCTTCACGGCTTCTCGGATACAGATTTTGCCGGATGCAAGATTGACCGAAAAAGTACTAGCGGCACATGCCAATTCCTTGGGAAATCCTTGGTATCGTGGTTTAGTAAGAAACAAAATTTTGTTGCTCTTTCAACCACTGAGGCCGAGTATATTGCGGCTGGTTGCTGTTGGCACAAATTCTTTGGATGTCACAAACACTTTTAGATTATGGCATTTCTCATTCTTGTACCCCTATTAAATGTGATAACACTAGCTCAATCAATCTCACGAAAAACTCGATTTGTCACTCACGCACGAAGCACATTGAAATTAGACACTATTTTTTTCGTGACCATCAACAAAAGGGAGATATTCGTCTTGAATTTATTAATACTACTTATCAGCTAGCCGATATTTTCACCAAACCGCTCCCGGAAGATCGCTTCACCTTCCTTTGCCAAGAATTAGGCATTTTATCTTTTGATCCGTAATTCTACTTGGCCGGCACACCGACGGTATACGACGGTATACCGACGGCATGTCATTTTTTGATTCAGAAATAGGTTCTATCTCGAAACTCGGCATACCGCCGGTATACGTCGACATACCGACGGTATGCCGGATCGCGGCGGACAGCTTTTTCAAATCCAGATCCATGCCCATCTTTCCTCTTTTCTCTCCTTATTCTTCTCAACCCTCATTTAATTCTTTCACATCCATCACATCCCTTTTAATTACCCTCTCATCTTCCCAATTCATAACTTCCCATCACATTTATTAACTATCTCTTCACATCCCCCATTACTCCTCTTTTTACTCTCCTATCATCATTTCCAACCCACTATCTCTTTATATCCCCCATTACTTTCTCTTTAACCGTTCCCCAACCCACCCCTTCCATTCCTAACTCCACAACCATTCACTTCCCTCCTTCCTTTTAAAAACCCTATCTTTCTTTCTTTCTTTTTTCTTCATTATCTATCATTCTCTCATCCTCACCAAAACCCTAACTTCCTCCTCCAACTTTCCTCCATGGCCAATCCGAAGCGTCCCCGCTCCTCCTCTACCTTCTTCAACCCTTTCACTCCGGTGGCTCTTCCTCACGGGTATGATCAGCGGGTCTTTACATCCTCCTTGGCGGCCGAGTCTTGGTTTCAACACTTCGTCCATCATAATGTCTTCAAGGGCCGAGCAATCAATTGGAATCTCTTCCCCGACCATGTCTCTGTATTCGACGAGGCCGGACTCTCCTGCCTCCTTCGGCGTCAGATTTCCATATACTCCGCTGCCGTCCGTCTCTTCTACTGCAACTTGGTTCCGGACGACGAGCACGGCGCCGTACAGTCGATGGTCAATGATCGCCATTTTCGTCTCACATCTCGGGACATCGGCAACATACTCGGCATCTCGGACAAAGGCGAAGCCTTGCCGTCCTTGGCTGCTCTTCACTCTTCGGTGGCGTCTCCCTTCGATGAGTTCTGCCACATCATCTGCAAGGGCCCCAACCCTCCTGCTATCCCGGCCCTCTCCGCACAGCTGGAGCCATTTTACTACGAGCTCCATAAGATTGTGTGTCACACACTTTTTCCTAAGGACGGGAACTACGACGCCATTACCGGCGACGCCCTGGTGTGCATGTACTACCTCTATGCAAGGAAGTCCTTCTCCTTCCCCAAGACTCTCCTTCATCTCTTCAAACATGTCATGCCAGCGGGAAAGCAGAACCTTTACTACGGCTCCTTCATCACTCTCCTTCTGGAAGCCAAGCAAGTCGATCTCTTCCTTTGCTCCTCGGACGGCGTCCCTTCCTATCTCGCTGTTTCCTGCTCCGCTAGTGGTGCCTCTACTTCGCGTGCTTCTTCTTCCCAAGAGCCACCAGCTTCCACTCCTGCTGCTCCCGCATCTACTCCTCCTGCCTCCGGCCGCTACATGTCGCTGACTCAGCAGCACTTCGACATGCGCATGGCGCAGGCAGAGGAACAGATGAGGGCTCATACTCGTGGCCTTGGCAATCTGATTCAGTCCCGCTTCCATGACCAAGCATATTTTATTCAGCGCACTATTCAGGACCGGGACATGTTTCTAGATCTGAATCTCCAAGATCCTATGTACCAGGCTCCGTGCTTTTTCGATCCCAAGGCCTATGGGTTCATGTACCCGGACGATATTAATCTTTACGGCACCTTTCAACAAGCTCAGGATGGTGGGGACGATCCGGCGGACGATTAGGGGTGGCTTCCTTTTGGTGATGGTATCGAATAATGAGTGTCTTAGTTTGTTGTGTTTGTTTTTTATTCTGTCTTTTGCGGTCCTTCGGGGACCTATGTGTGGTTGGTTCTAGAACTTTGCAGTCCTGCGGGGACTTGGTTTGTGTCTTTCTCTTGTTGGTAAACTCTCGTAGAGGAGAGTCTTTAAAATTATCTTATGTAGTATGAATGTCTTGCATGTATTCTCTTTCACTTCCATATATCAATACATGTTTTTTATTCTATGCTCTTGTCCTTATTATTGCTATCTTTTTTTTACTTTCCATCTTTGACTAAATGACAAAGGGGGAGAAAACGTATTGAGGGGGAGTTGTCTACCTACAGGGGAGTTACTCCCTGAAGATGCTATCTCTCTATTTTGTCAATTATCAAAATGGGGGAGATTGTTGGCACATTTTATTTTGATATATTAACAGCATCTTCGTAGTTTAGTTTTCTGTGTCTTCAGATTAATATCTTCTCAGAAGCTCTACTACATAAAGTCTTTCCGTTCAAGTGCAACCATCCTTTGCATCGAAGACTGAAGCAGGTACCGGCGCTCCTTGCATAAGACGGCTTCCTCCTGCTTAGAGTCTTCGTGTCTGTACAAAGTCTACGTATATCTGTAAACACCTAAGGACGGATGACAAGTAAAAACACAAGTCAAAAATCAATTACGAACAGAGCGGCATACCGGTGGCATGCTTCGGCATACCGGCGGTATACCGTTTTTATCGTCCACAAAGTTGCTGTGACAAATTATCGGCATACCGACGGTATGCTCCAGCATATCGGCGGTATACCGTTTTTATCGACCCAAAACTTGCTGTGACAAATTGTCGGCATACCGACGGTATGCTCCGGTATACCGGCGGTATACCGTTTTGTGGACCACAAAACGTTCTGTGATAAAATGTCGGCATACCGACGGTATGCTCCGGCATACCGGCGGTATACCATTTTGTTTACCTGAAAACGTTCTGTGATAAAACGTCGGTATACCGACGGTATGCCGCGGCATACCGACGGTATACCGGTTTATAAATATTTGATTTTTGAATTACTCTGACTAGCATTAATGGCCGTATTTAATGTTCTCAAACGGTCATTAATATGACCGTTACTATTTGGTCGGTATACCGACGGTATGCCGCTGCATACCTACGGTATGCCGGTCTGCCTGTATCCAGTACATTAAATGCCACCCACTCTTGGTTTCTCTATAAATGAAAGCTCTCTCTCTCTCTCATGAGGCTTTCACCAACTCTTGCCATAAATTTTCCAAGCAACCAAGAGCTCCACCATTAATACTCTACCAAGCTTTTAATTGTCATCATCTCCCAAAGTGCTAGAGTATTTAAGAGTTGTAATTTTCGATCTTCACGTGTTAGAAGATCAACAAGTTCTTTTCTCATTTGTTTGAAGTTGGCGAGCCTTCGTAAGAAAACTCATGTGTTGAAGTTGGCGAGTCTTCGGATTCAAACTCGTGTTGAAGTTGGCGAGTTCTTCGGATCCAAACTCGTGTGTACTATTTGATTAAATAGTGGATTTAAGCCGGAGAGAGTTCCGGGACTGGATTGCCTCAAGCGAGGATACCAGGATACATCTTGTGTTTGATCTTCTCACTCTTTACTATTATTTGTCATATATTGCTTCTGTTGCACTAGTTATTTTTTATTTCCCTATTCACCCCCCCTCTAGGGTTCTACATTTCAGTCATACATGATCAACCCTAGGATTTGTCAATCATGTTACAGCCCGTAGACAGACAGTAAGTAAAGTTGCAAACGAGCTAACACTTGCTCAGCGGCTAAACGCCTCAAAAGAATATTTTTAAAAGGGAGTGGAAGAACAAAATAAGAACCCACTCGTTGCCAGGATTGCGCCTAGTAGTCACCATCTAGCAGGAAGGCTGGAAGATCCTCGGGTGCTACTCCGAAATCTGGCCATACAAAACCAGCTGGGTCAGACCCCAGAAAGAGCAAGTGCTACAAGGGAGGCTACACTTAAGAACTAAAACCAGCACATTAGCACATAAAGTTATAGATGAAATAACAATAGACACGAGTTAGAGTAAACAGGTGATAAACGATAAGAGAACTAAAGGACTATTCCGATAACCAAGTTACAACCCGTAAACCAAACAAGGACCGGGGTTGTAACCCTTCACCTGAACGAAACTTAATCTCTAACCAATTATCAGTAAAGTAAATCATACACAATCATGTTCTGAGATAGTCATGTACTGGGTCTAGACAAGACTAGACAAGATGGGACTCCATCCAATCATTCACGGCCAAGCAAGAGTACGGCTTGATACTTTAACTAGCTAGGGTTATCACAAGTCTAGTTACTAGCAAGATGCAATGAGGATTCCTTACGGCCACAAGCCCTGCAGACTATCCAGGTTATCCAGGCGCAAGGTTCATGTTAAGAGTTGTCTTGACTTGTTAGGTGACTTGAGTGCAACACATGACAGTGTGCTTAGTAATCGTTGCTTGAAGTGATCCACATAACAGTGAGCTGGAAATGTGCCATACTCGTCGGCAGGCTACAAGTCTATCCACTACTAAAATCTGCTCATATAGCGACGTATATTAGCGACGGATGCTTGTGGCGTCGCCAAACATTGAATATAGCGACGCCACGAAGGAAACGTCGTAAAACGTCGCTGACTAGCGACGTTCTGCGACAGAAGACTAAAAACGTCGCTGAATAGCGACGTTTTGTGACGTAACTTACTTAACGTCGCCATTTTGGCGACGTTTAGCGACGGCTAATAAGGACGTCGCTAACTCTTTTATAATTAGGGCAGAGAGTTCAGTCGAACGAAAATTTTCGAACGAAAATTTTTTTCCCCCCTCGACCCGATTTCCTCCTCCGGCGAATCCCTCCCCCCCCCCCCCCGACGACTCCACCGTCCCCCCTCCCCCCCGACGAGTCCCCTCCTCTCCCCGACGACTTCCCCCCTTCTCCACCGACGAATCCCTCTCCCCGACGACTTCCCCCCTTCTCCACCGGCGAATCCCTCTCCCCGACGACCCCCCCTCCCGTCGAGCTCCTCCTCCTCGAGCTCAGGTAAACCCTAAGCTCCCCCTCCTCCTCCTCCTCCTCCTCCTCTCCCACGGACACACACACACACGGACACACACACGAACACACACACGGACACACGTACACACACAGACACACGTACACACACAGACACATGGTTTTGTTAGATAGATCTGAGTTTTGTTCAGTCTTTAAGCCTTTTTAATGCATTTGTTTAGTTCCTCCTTGATCATTCATGTAAACCTTCATAGATGACCACTTCCCCTGTGTGCAGCTGCATACATACATCCCCATTTTGTGTTGCACTCTCTATTTTGTGCTGCTTTGCCTTGGCTTGGGCTTTGCTTAGCATCTACAACCCCCCTTGCAGCAGCAAGCAGGCAGCAGAAGAGTAGCAGCAACCAGTAGCAGTAGGCATGACCATTTCAAAGGTTGGGTTCATATCCTCCATCAGTCCATTTTACCCATGTATCAGCCCACATCATTATGTACTGTCCTGCACTTTATTTGCCCATGAATTCCTTCACTGCATACATTTTCTTCTGCCCAGTGTATCTCAGCCAGCCTTGAATACCCCCACCTTGGTCCTAGTACCTCCCTTGGTCCAACTGCAGCAGTGTGTAATATGTTGGGTGCCTATGTGGTCTGCATTAGAAATATACTGTGGTCTATGAGTTGAGGGTTAAAGTTAAGGTAATACTCCATGGGTGACCCTATAATCTATAGTATACATATGTATTGGGTTGTTGTTCTTGAGCTAATGTATGGGTAGATATTTAGGACTAAGAGTTTTCAGACTACATAGATGTGAGAGTTATATTGCATAATATGTTATCTATATGTTATTGGATATATATAGGCTATTATGGTTACATGAGGATGTGAGTTATAGGTTAGAGGTTGAATTGGGGCTGAGTTAGCCTTGAAGTCATGGGTTGAGAGTTGAGAGGTTGGAGTATGGAGTTAGGAGTGAATGTGAGGGATAAGTTTATATGTAAGGTATGAATTATATATATATATATGATGTTTTGAATACATGTGATTGGTAGTCCAAGTTATTATAGGATTTTGGTTTATAGCTTGTATATAGGCTCTTGTATATATAGTTTACCCAATTAGGATTGTTTCTAGGGTAACATATAAGGCTATGTTGGTTAGGCCTAATTAGACTTTAGTTGACTAGCCCAAGACCTAGAATGCCTTGGTATTGAACCTAATAGGCTATGTTTGACCAATAGTTGACTTTAGTCTAGATGAGGCTAACCTAGACTAGTTTGACCTTGTTTGACCAAACTAGACTAAGGTTGACCTAGTTTGACTGTTAGAGTTGACTAGAGTTGACCAAGTTTGACTTTGACCTAGATTGACCTAGAAATCATATAGATTGCATTGTATCCTTCATTTCTCTTGTATTTTGCATATCATGACCTGTATTGCTCTATTTAGGACTTTGTGGCTCAGATTCAGACACCTGATATTTATCCGTCTTAGAGCCTTGGTTTGGGATACCAAGTTGGGGTTAGAAATAGGATACTAGTTAGCTATTGGTATGTGTAGATATATATTAGATAGATAGTTGGATGGATAGGTGGATAGATGGATGGGGAGTAGAAGGTGAGCTGCTGCCCCCATTCCAGCAACAGCAGCAGCAAGAACAGCTGTTGTAGCAGCAGTTTACATCAGCAGTAGCACCCCCATGGCCCCCCACTTGTAGTGATTAGCACTAATGGGGGCAGGAGAGGTAATTATAGGAGTAATTAGATCTAGATCTAATTAGCACTTGGCTACAAGGCATATTCCAAGAATATTCTAGAGAATATTCCAAGTCTATTCTAAGGAATATAGCGACTCCTATCGTTTGAATTAACCACATCTTGGCTATTTGTTAAATAGATCGACCCTGAGCTCCCATGTTCAGTCGTGCCTTCAACATCATGTTCAAATGAAGGTGACAAGCAGATGACTATAAAAAAATATGTCGTATTGAGCTTCATAAAGAAATGCAAGATTACTACATAGGAGGAAAGGTTTGGTAGGATTACGTCAAAGCACACGGCTTAGAAAATTATGACATATTTGTCTTCCGACACCGTGGTAACATGGTTGTCACATTAAGGGCCTTTGAGGAGGTGGCATGTTGTGAACAAATATATCCTTAGTTCTCCTACGTAATGTTAAAGTAAATCCGTAGAAGAACTATAAGGATATATTTTTTCACAACATGTCACCTTGTCAAAGACCCTTAATGTACCAACCATGTTACTACGGTGTCGGAAGACAAATATGTCATAATTTTCTAAGCCGTGTGCTTTGACGTAATCCTACCAAACCTTTTCTCCTATGTAGTAATCTTGCATTTCTTTATGAAGCTCAATACGGCATATTTTTCTATAGTCAGCTGCTTGTCACCTTCATTTGAACATGATGTTGAAGGCACGACTGAACATGGGAGCTCATGGTCGATCTATTTAACAAATAGCCAAGATGTGGTTATTTCACAGAAGCCATGAATTACCGGGAAAGCTGATGTCGCGATCTAGTCACAAAACGTCGCTGTTTTGTTTAACTCAGCGACATTTTGCGACTCCACATTAGGGACGTGATTATCAGTATGTGTCAGATCTTAGTATTCCTAAGTAAGAGTGGGTATATGTGAGTGAGTATCATTAGAGTGTTAGAGAGTTAGTTCAGTCCTAGTACCTAGAGTATATAGAGTATCTTAGAAATATAGGTATGATTGGTACAGTGTTTTGAGCCATTCTTTAGAAATTAAATTTACTTATGCCAAGCCTTTTGGGCCTATCAGAGTTATAGATTTTTTTCGGAAATCTAGTATAACGCTGATTGCCTCAAAAGGCTTGTATAAGTAAGAGTGTATAGAGTACCTTTTGGGCCTATAAGAGTTACTTCACTCAGTTTGTCAAGACAAGTAAACTTTTTAAATGTTGACGGTATATATACCGTCAACATTTGGTTTTGCCTTGTAGCTACAGGCAGTTGCCTGCATTTTGCCTTATAACTTGGCCTATGGCCTGTGCTTAAGCAGTGTGGACTTCCAGGTTAGGGTGTTAGTTCATGATTAGCATTATTTAGATATTAGTTTCAGTTAAAGGGTTAGTTAAGATTAGGATATTAGTTTATGTTAGAAGGAATATGAGAGTTAGTAGATGTTAAAGTAGGATATTAATTTATTAGTTAGGATAGATAGTTTGAGTTAGGATACTGCTCAAGCACAGGCCAAAGGGTCGATATTGGGTATTAATTTAAAAAGTTTTACTTGTCTTGACAAACTGAGTTAAGTAACTCTTGTAGACCCAAAGGGTCGATATTGGACAGTTGGTGTCGTGTACTCCTACAAGTACAATTATACCTCACCAATAATCTCAGTTTTCTCTAAACTGTCGCTCTCTACTGACCTCTATCTAAATTGCGCACCCATATCTAAACTGCCTTAATATTCATTCACTGACTGCAATGTGCATCTATCTATCTTACAGAATTATCCTCAATTGGATATGGATATGAATTACTACTTACGAAATAAACTGCCTTAATATTCATTCATTTTACTAGATTGTTGATCGAGTTGACCAATAGTTGACTTTGACCTTGATTGGCCTAGGAATCATATAGAATTGCATGTATACTTCTTTTATTTTATATTGACTTCCATGATATGACAGCTCCTCAAAAAAAAGAATCCTCTACTAGACATCGCACTCTCCTTTTCAGAACATCAACTAGTATTACTACCTTGATGTATATATAAAGTATGCATGTATAATAGTAGGTAATGATATGCAAAACTGAAAAGATAAATGCAATGCATGAATGAATGGATGAAAAGATAAATGCAATCCATCGGAAAAGCTTTGACACTTGCATATCATTCACTACCTTGATGTATCTATCTTACAGAATTATGGAGCTGAATTACTATCTGCGGAATCGTACTTGGATGTACAACCGTCATCCTGATGACATGTGCGGTGTGCGGGATGAATTCATAGAGGGTGTACACCAGTTCCTGCAGTTTGCCAAGGCGTTCCCTCAGTACATGGACGGTACCAAAATTAAGTGTCCGTGTGTGAGATGTCGTAACTTTAAATATCATCCAGAAGTGGATGTCACGTATCATTTGTACTCGAAGGGTTTCACGCCGAATTACTATCAGTGGAGCGAGCACGGAGAACTTGTGTCTTTAGCATCGGAGTACGAGCCTTATGTTGATGTCCACAACAACGCTCCTTACGACGATGGGTTGGTGAACATGGTTTTTGACGCGGCCGGGCCTAGTTTCGATCCGGATGATCATGATGCACCTGAGGAGGCACCGAACCCCGATGCTGCACAGTTCATGGAGTTGCTGGAGAATGCAAGGACTCCATTATATCCTGGTTGTGAGGATCATTCACCGTTGGAGGTGGTTACAAGATTGTTGAGCATCAAGTCCGATTTTAACATGTCGCAAGATTGCTACAACCGTATTATGGAGTTGCTTATAGAAATATTGCCTGAGGGTGCGAAGTTGCCTAAAGACTTTTACCGGTCTAAGAGGATGGTTAGATCGCTCTGGATGGGATATGAAAAAATCGATGCCTGTCGCAACGGGTGCATGTTGTACTACAAAGACGACAAGGATGAAGACGCCTGCAGATTTTGTGGTGTCGATCGCTACAAGGCCTGTGGTAGAGGAAAGTCTGTCGGTACCAGGAAGCCTACCTCTTCGATGCACTACTTGCCGTTGACGCCGCGTTTGCAGCGGTTGTTTATGGTGAAGGAAACTGCAGAAAACATGAGTTGGCATAAGCGGGAACATACCGAAGGAGTGTTGGATCACCCATCTGATGGAGAAGCATGGAAGCACTTTGATCGAGAGTATCCAGATTTTGCTTCTGATCCGCGTAATGTTAGATTGGGTCTCTGCTCTGACGGTTTTACCCCATTCGGACTTTCAGGATCCCAGTATTCGTGTTGGCCTGTGATCGTCACCCCGTATAATCTACCGCCTTGGATGTGCATGAAGACTCCATATATGTTCCTCACCGTTATTATCCCAGGTCCGAACAATCCGAAAAGGAACATTGATGTTTATTTACAACCATTGATTGATGAGTTGAATCAGCTGTGGGAAGTAGGTTCCAACACGTACGATGTATCTAGAAAACAAAATTTCCAGATACGGGCAGCACTTATGTGGACCATCAACGACTTTCCGGCCTATGGAATGTTATCTGGATGGAGCACGCATGGTCGTCTTTCATGTCCGTGTTGCATGGACGACACTAAGGCTTTCCGTTTGAAACACGGAGGCAAACCGTGCTTCTTCGATTGTCATCGACGATTCCTGCCGAAGGATCATCCGTACCGGAGGAACAAGAATGCTTTTCGTGCTGGCGTTGTGGAGAAGGGTGATCCACCGACAAGGTGGTGCGGAGCCACGATATGGGAGGAGGTTAGAGATTTACCAAGTGCTATTGAGCAGCCTGCTACGGGCTACAAGTGTGACGGATTTGGTCGCACTCATAACTGGACGAAGAGGAGTATATTCTGGGATCTGCCATACTGGAGCACCAATCTGATTAGACATAACCTTGATGTCATGCATATTGAGAAGAATGTGTTTGACAACATAATTAATACTGTAATGGACGTAAAGGGGAAGACGAAAGACAATCCTAAGGCTAGATTGGACTTGAAAGAAATATGTAGACGTCCTGCATTGCATTTGATAGAGGACGGGAATGGAAAGTTGAAGCAGCCTAAGGCAATTTTCTCACTGGAGAAGGAGGATAAAGTGAGGCTTTGTAGGTGGATTCAAGGTCTGAAATTTCCAGATGGGTATGTTTCAAACTTGAGAAGATGCGTCGACCTCAAGGAGAACAAACTGACAGGTATGAAGAGCCATGATTGTCACGTATTCATGGAGCGGTTAATTCCGATTGCATTTCGGGAATTCTTACCGCAGGCAGTTTGGGATCCATTGACGGAGCTTAGCATATTCTTCAGGGACCTTTGTTCTAAGAAATTGCTCGTTGATCGTCTAGAAAAGCAAGAGAAGGACATTGCGGTAACACTGTGCAAGCTAGAGAGGGTGTTTCCTCCTGGATTCTTCGACTCTATGGAGCATTTGCCGATTCATCTTTCCTACGAGGCACGTGTTGGTGGACCCGTCGAATATCGATGGATGTACCCGTTCGAGCGACATTTGAATCACCTAAAAAGAAAGGTAAAAAATAAGGCTCGGGTCGAGGGTTCTATTTGTGAAGCCTATATTCTCGAGGAGATTACAAATTTCTGCTCCTCCTATTTCAAACCTCATGTTGCTACGAATAGAACGAGGGCTCCGAGAAACGACGACGGATATCAAGAATTTAATGATGGAATACTGAAAGTATTCAATGCGTCCGGAAAGCCTTCGGGAAAAATGAAGAAGAGATATTTGAATGACGAAGAGCTAAGGGCTGCTCAGTTGTATGTATTACTCAATTGCGACGAGGATGAAGTGGAGAAGCTAGAAGGGTAAGTAAGGAATGATGAGTTTACGTCATCTCAATGTAATAGTATAAGCTAATATTATTGTACTAATCGTTCTAATGCTTCGTTGTTTTCCAGCACATATAATGATGAGTTGAGGCTGGTTAGACCCTACCTAACAGACGAAGCATTAGAACAAGAAATGAGACGTCATTTTCCTTCTTGGTTGAGCGAATATGTAAGCAGTTCGGTAATATTTACTGGCCTCTTCTAATGCAACTGCGCAATAAATAACTTATTATCTCTTCTTTGATATTCAGGTCGATCGTCTAATTTCACCCGAGATTGAATTAATTAGAACTCTTGCCAAGGGACCAATTACTTTTGTTAAAACATGGCCAAGTTATTGTGTCAATGGCTTTCGGTTCAAGTCGACAAATGCTCCGATCAGAGACAGCTTCCTGGATCTTGATTCCACGAAGAACAGTTGTTTGTGTATCAAGTCTTCGAACTACAAAGACGTCGATCCAGGAAATGATTTCTTTGGCATCTTGCGAGAGATTGTGGAGTTGTCATATAATTATGGCAGAGAACCTGCAAATATCGTGTTGTTCAAGTGTGAATGGTTCGATCCGATTGAAAATCAAGGCTGGAAAATTGACAAGCATGGTCTTGTGGATATAAACTACAAGCGTAGATATCAAGGCTACGAACCGTTTGTCCTAGCAACTCAGGCTCAGCTCGTGTATTTTACAGCTTATCCGAGACGGGGAGCAACGAAGTCTGACTGGTGGGCAGTATGCAAGACTAAAGCTAGAGATACTTTTGATGTTGATGAAAAAGCTTACCAGGAGGACGAGCTACCTCCTGTAACCAATATTGTCGATGTGGACTCCACGGAAGTTACGCATTACACGACACATAATGTAGAAGATGTAGAATTATCCGAAGAGGAAGGCGAAGCCGACGAAGGTGAAGACGAAAGTGAAGATGAGGAGGAAGAGGAAGATGAGGTCGAGGAAGACGAACAAGATGATTATTCTGAAGATGATTGAGAGAGATATTATCTGGACTTAGATGTTTATTGTAGAATGTATCATCATATGTTACCTTGGTTATTATCTTTGTTGTACTGTCATATTTCTAGTCTCTATTATTTGTTGTACTGTCATATTTCTAGTCTCTATTATTTGTTGTACTGTCATATTTCTAGTCTCTATTATATCTTGTACTATCATATGCTGTTATCAGGTATGGCAGGTCGTCGCGGACATTTGCGAGGGCCACGAGGAGGTCGGGATCATCCGGTACTTCCTACAGGTACTGCTAGGGGACGGAGTTTGCCTTCGGTACCTCCTATTGGTACCGGCTCTGGATCCTCGTCGCCGATTACTCCTCCATATCGGACAGTAGCTGGGCCGGTTGGGACGACGTCACGTGGCATATCTCCTGGGACGAGTAGTTCCAGACCTGTTGAGAGGGCTCTCCCGTCTAGCGTTCCTGATGTTGATACGACGATGGAGACGGATGAGCAGATGGCCGAGGAGGATGCGCCGACGGCCGACCAGCATCATGAAGATGATGCGTGCGCACCTCCGGAGGAGGGGAGGACGGAGATCTGGGCCGACGGTACAAAGTAGGTATTTTGGTTTATTATTATTTTTCTTCTGTTTTTATCATAAATTAACTTTTTTCATGAATATAATATGTATGTATAGATATCGTCCTTCAGGGGTACAGAGACGCCTAGGCGATATGCTGAGGCATAATTATGGTGGTCCCTGGATTAACTACTCTGATGCTCCAGACGAAAGGAAGAACTTCTGGTTTACGCGCTTCAAGGTTAAAATAGATTTGTTTTTAACATGAATCATTTAATTTATGCATATTATATATAACTAATAAATATTTGGTTTCGTACTGTTCTAGGATATGTTTTACTATCCGCCGCACCGGGCCGAGCAGATCGAGGGGATGTTTCCTTCCGTCGCTGCCAAGCTGATCCGCGACTCTATCAACGATCAGAAGGATCGTGATCGTGCCGGAAAGCCGATCCAAGGTTGGATCACCCCTGATCAATGGAATGCGATGAAGGCTCGATTCGAGGAGCCAAAGTACAAGGAGAAGTCGGAGAAGGCCAAGGCGGCTAGGCAACATGCCTCGAAGTGGTGCGGTGGGTCGATTCCGATGACGGAACATTTCCGTCGTCTGGTATGTCTTTCTCTTTTAGAAATATTATTTTAATGCAAATCCGATAAATTATTACTAAGATAATATATTTAATTACAGGTAAGGAAGGTCGGTAACGCCGACATGGTGACCGTCTTCCTGGCCACCCATCGGAAGGGCGGAGTCCTTATTGACGAGAGGGCCGAGCAGACCTATGTAAGTATTACAATACGTTATCTTAATTTAATACTTCGTGTCCATTTTAATATAACTTAGTAAATATGATGCAAATAAATATTCATGAAGTTAGTAAAAATAAGTACATTAATTATAAATTAGAAATCATAGAGTACTATCCATACTTTCTAGGCCGAGTATAAGAGGCTGCGGGAACGGGCGGCTGCTAGTGCACCTGATGCAGGAGAGGCCGGTACTTCCTCGCAGTCCACTCAAGCTCCGTCGGAGGACGAGCTGTGGATGACCGCCGCTGGTGGCCTCCGTAGGGGTACGTACTACGGTACGGGATCCTATGGCGCCCTAGTTGCGACCCAGTCCTCTAGGACATCTCCTGCTAGTGTGCATGGTCCACAGCCGTCCCAGGAGTCTGCCCGAGTCCACCAGATGATGGAGTCTCTCCGTGACGACCTGCTACGACGGATCGAGCAGCAGTCTCAGCATCCTACGGACGATCCTGCGCTGCTAGCACGATTGGATGCGCTCGACCGCGGCATTATAGACCTCAGGGAGACGACTGAGAGGACAGAGCGCGCCGTTGGAGGGTTAGAGCGCACGGTGACGGAGTTGCAGACAGGACAGGTGACCATGGCCGAGACGGTGAGAAAGGCGCAGGATTCGATGGTCCAGAGCACTGGTAGAATGTTATCTATCATGGATTCATACAACCAGCGACTTACAGCGTTGGAGCATGCTGGTACTCTGGGTGCGCCTTCATCGTCGTCGACTCCGCCGCCTCCACCGCCTTCTTCTTCGACACCGACTCCACCGACGTCACAGCCTGGCGCTCCATCTGTATCGATTTCACTTGCGGAGTATGAGGAGTTTTTACGCCTTCGTCGCGGCGGTGCCCCTCCTGCACCAGATCACTAGTAGTCCTAGTTAGGACTTTTATTTGTGTTTGTATCATCTTATGTTTGTGACTTATGATTGGATGTTTGTATTGGATGTTAGTTGTGTATTGGATGTTTGTGACTTATGATTGGATATTTGTGACTTATGATTGGATGTTTGTATTGGATGTTTGTATTGGAATTGTGAGTGGGGGTTTCAATGCGCTGTGATTTGGAATTGTGAGTGGGGATTTGAATGTGTACCTATATGTGTTTTATAGAATTGTGAGTGGTAATATAGAATCTGTGTTTTATTTTTTTTTATTTTTTTTACAACTTTAGCGACGTTTAGCGACGCTTACTGACGTTTAGCGACTTCGTTTTCCGACGTTTACCGACGACAAGCTGCAAATAATATATGTTTGCGACGTTTTACCGACATTTACCGACGACTAACTGCAAAAAAGTACAGCTCTCCGACGTATTTGCCGACGTTTACCGACACTAGCTGCAAAAATGTACAGGACCATTACCGACGTCTAGCGACAAAACTCACGTCGCTATATTACCGACGAAACGACGCTAGACGTCGGTAACTATTCCAGGTTTTACCGACGTGTGGCGACTACATATACGTCGCTAATATACCGACGGAACGACGATAAACGTCGATAACTCACCGACGTACTCGTACGTCGCTGAATGTCGGTAATTGCGACGTTCAGCGACGTTTTCGTGATCACCGACTAAGGAAACGGCGACAAAAGCTAAACGTCGGTAAATACGTCGGTGATACAGATTAGCGACGGAATTTCCTATTTTTCCGACGTTTTTGGGCGTCGCTAAAACCACTTATTTTGGTAGTGATCAGGAAAACGCCCAGATAACGGAATTGCTTGTAGCTGGAATACCTATCTATATGAACTACTTGATCAATCTAGTCATTAACCTAGTCAGATTCAGTATGAATCTCTGACCGTGGTAACCAGGGACACAAGTTCTAGACATGATGCGAAACAGACTGGTAGCTTATACAAGCACATTCAATTCAATCACCCACGGTGTCATGATTAGCATGTCCAGTAAGCCGTCGCAACAACGTTCATGAGTTATCTTGTCAAGATTACTTGTCATGGGTGCACCCCAACGGGTCACCATCTTGTCATGTTACTTGTCATGTTCTTGACAAGAGTGCGCCACAACGGGCCACTGTCATGTTACGTTACTTGTACTTGTTAAGAGCGCCCCATGACGGGCCGCCATCATGGTTCATTACATGTCATTCATCATTTTGTATTCACATATCATGATCATGATCATATCACAAATCATCATGTAAGCAGAAGAGCCATATCCTGAGTGCACCCTAACGGGCCACCGATGTAAGGAAGATAACATAGCTTTGAGCATGAAATGTAATAAAGCCAAAGGACATGGAAGCATATAGGGAAAGTTCATATTAAGGCAAAAGGGCAAAATGCCAAATCAGTGTGTACCCCAAGGCTATGCGCCGACAGGGTTCTATGCACCTACATGAAGGCCACATACATGCCGAGTCGTGCTAAACCGTGCCATGATCAAACATAATCGTGCTAATTGTGCCAAGTCGTGCCATGCCTAGCCGTGGCACACACGAGTCGTGTCGTGTCATGAAGATCAATCGCAAGAAAATTGCATAAAATCACAAGTCTCAAAAGATGCAAGAAGCCAAAACATGCAAAAGCCAAAGCATGAGGGTCATGGCTTCCATGTGCCCAAGTGAAGGGGCTATATGCGCCCACATAGGAGCCCCTATGCGCCCACATGAGGGAAGTTATGCGCCCAAGCATGGGTGCCTACATGGCCAAGGCACTTGCATGGCCAAGTGCCAAGGAATGGAAAAGTGTTTGTACATTACGTGTGAAGGCCATGTGCCATACACAAGTCATGCACCCACACTGGCTACATATATGCACCCACTAGGAGGGGAACACACTCTATGCGCCCAAGGGATCATGCCCTATGCGCCCAAGCATGGGTTGAACCCCTTGTGGCCAAAGGCTAAGGGTGAATGAGGTGACAAGTCGTGAAGGCTTATGCGTCAACACGAGTCCATGCGCCTACATGTGGCACACTATGCGCCCACATGATGGCATATGCGCCCACTAGAGTGGGGAGGATGCTTTGGGCGCATGACAAGTCCATGCGCCCAACAGTGCACCGTTCGTCTTCCCGACGAATCCAGGAAGAACGAACCATGGCCGAAAACTTTGAAACTCCGCCAAATCTCCGTCCGGAGTCCAATTTCGGACTTCCTTAGGTCAAAATAGGGTAGAACGAAATTCTCTACGACATGGAACCATCAAAACATGCAAATGAAGAAGTTAAATAGATCAAAACTTCAAATTTCCGAAAAAGGCAATTTTCTAGATCTACAAAAATCCATGCTTCAAAATGAAAATCTTCAAGTTCTAAAGTGGTAGATAATCATGCTAGAAAGCCATTGGAACCATCAAAATAGGTTCTTGAGTGAAAGAAAGGTGCACTCGCCTGTGGAGGGGGATAAGTTTTTAATGGAGAAGAAGAAGAGGAAGTTATGAGGATTAATGAGGAGAGAGAAAAGTGGGTGGGTTTATAAAGGGGGATGGTGGTAGGTAGGGGTTTACATGATGAACCATGAAATCAAACCAACCCAAACCAAAAATAAACCAAGCCAAACCATGACATGCCATGATGAATCTAAAACATGATCAAACCAGAATTAGCTAGCAAGATAGGAGAATAAAAATACGGGTCAGGATTCCGCATACGTATACTAGAAATACGTATAGCAAAAAATGGGGGTGACACTTACAAACTATACAAAGAATATGTGCTATACATTATGTCATTTATAACAGAAAAACACATCTTTGAATAAGAAGCTCCAGCTCGCACAACAAACTCTTCGACACCTCAGAACCGTCCAAGCTATTCTCCGTATCTACAGAGTTGGGGGAGGTTAGTACATTGTCGTGTATTAGTGAGTGGCCTCTAGCCAACTCAACCAAAACCAACAAGTTAAAAAGTGAGTGCTAGCAAATATATATAGTCTTTCTAATGTTTCCTTAGGATGAGTTAAATGGCATAGCAAACATGTGTTTATAAGCATAAACGTGTCACACAATAAGTCGATCTTACACAATACTTGCCATCCTTCCATGTCAATACAACAATACCAATCTGTACGTAGATGTGTCAAAAACTTTGTCCCTGCATAAGACAACTATTAGCCTTCATAAAATACATACAAGTGTGTGTGAACTCGTCTCCGCGACCAACTAGTTAAGCCTGCAAGTAGATGACATTAACATGCAACCTAACTATATGAAGGTCAATGGCACCACAAGCCTTATTGGACCATCTCGGGTTAGACAACTTCCTTTTAGTCCGAGTAGCTAGCATCCACTGAAAGTTTTTGAATAACCCTGTATTGCACCGCACCCTTCAGTCTGACTGCTGAAGGTCCCTCAATATTCCGTGCTAGTACGCCAGCCACGACTATCCTCGTTCCTCCTAGACTGAATCAGTCCCGATGTCCTGACGACTGTTCGAGGAATGCAAAACCTTTTGCATAAATTGTCCATGACCATGCAATATGCATAAACAATTAAATTCTATAACATATGCATGGTACAAAAATTTGAAATAAAATATTCTCATCTCTACTCAATACCACAACACATCTCTTCTGCATTACCACATTCCTTGAGCTATTGCTCGCACTCTCATTGTTTTTATTAGACAAGAAAACTCATAGCATAAGGAACTAATCATGCAACACCCATTTTATTAAGTGTGAAGGTAAAAGAGAGAAGGTTAAAAACCACCCACCTGAAGTAACGTCTATACGTCTCGATCGAACATATATATAAAATATCCCCTACATGAACCCAAGTCCAACCGGTCCTTCGAGCCAACAAACCATCTCAATGCACCATGCAGAGCAGGACATTACAGTACATAAGATCCACTACATCCGTCGTCCATTGAGAAGCTGGTCTAGTTTGGTCAAAACCAAGGCGGATCACTAGCCAACCAATAGCGAAATGCTCAATGGTCCAAACATACAAAAAAACAACATGGTATTAATCTATACAGTAAAACTGTATACGAAATATATTAACAATTTGTTTCATTCATACATGTACTAGTGCCAAACAACCACATATTTTTTGAATCTATTCCCTGACGCCAACCTCACAAAATCTGTCATGCAGTCATATAGATATGCTAATGTATCTACCTCCCATGCATGATGTGTACCTCTACAAAATTATCCAGAAACTATAAAATGTGGACATTGACCTTATTTTCCATTGGAAAAGAAAGAAAGAAAGGCACTATATAAGCATAGTAAGCAAGCATGGTGCAACATGTAATCTAAAAACATATCTAACAAAAATTCAAAAATAATCACAAAATCCCAGTCTCATCATTAACTAAAGCTACACAAGTTCTATTGTAATGGTTTTATTCTTTGTTCTTTTCTGACAAAGAGAGAATCAAATTCTTCACTTCTCTACATTGCAAGGGGCGATGCATCTAAAATAAAGGCTACAAGTTGAAGTTGACGTATACATTTGTATATTATAAAGATATAATATATGACAATAACCGTGCCCGTTATTCTTCCATCTTAAATTTTAGGTACAAGATATTCCAAATTTGTGTCACTTCAGATCAAATAACAACATACTTGCAATGATTTGAAACTTGTATCAATTCTCCAAGATAGTTTCATACCCAGATCCTGCCACCATATCTACGACTTTGCTCATCAACCCTCTTAAGATGAAGGAGACTAATATATAAGCCAGTCTTGCAATTGCAGCAATATATGACCAGAAAAATAATTAACCTGTATGTACGAACATTAAAGTATTCCACTAAGAATTTACAATATAGATGTAACACGTATACTTAAGTGACATTGGAAGTGTACTCGTCTCTTGAAAAAATCAAGGAATGGAATGAGATTCATGGCCGAGTTCTAAAAATTAAGAACTCACGAGTTCCTCTAGGATTTTGGAACATTGAACATTATATATCGAAAACACCTAGTAAATACTGAATTCAAATTCACTGTAGGGGTTGAATTCCACAAAGATCGATCCTTGTAGCTGAAAATAATCAGAATCATATTCCAGAAAAAGGAGTGAAGCGTCGAGTTCCTGGCGTAATAATTCTGTATTCAAGAGGAACCAAACAATTAGTGTGTGAAAGTGATGGAAAAGAAACAAAGATAATTAAAGGAAAGGTCTGAAATGCTCCAGTTCACATTTTCTCTTAAACACAAGGAAAATACAGCTTGCATACCTTCATAGAAGTCTTATTTAGCATCTTCAGCAAATCGACAAAAAAAAAACCCAGCTCACTTTCGCAATCAGACGCCGGAAAGTCAAAAGAGCCTAGCGTTTTGAACACTAGTTTTCCTCCATTTCGTCTTTCGGTTGCACCGATAATCTTCCGGCCTAGTTCTACTTACAAGCTGATGTTCTGAGAAATTACTTCAGGAACCCAATCATACAGATGAAAATGGAAGAGCTAGTGCTAATAGTTATTCTCACAAAGATGTGTAGCTTTTAATTTTCTCATTATAGCCAAATATAGATTCAGAATGTGATTAACCAAGAATAAAATCTTCAGTACAAAATGACCAAGAATTTTCCCATTATAGCCAAATATAAATTCAGAATGTGATTAACTAAGAATAAAATCTTCAATACAAAATGACTTTTGGACCACCCAAAGTAATATTTTCAGAACATATAACCTATATATATATATTGCAGATGACCTCTAGCCTAGTGGTTAAGAGAGATGCATGCGGCCTGAGTGGTCAGGAGTTCGAATCCCAGTGGGAGCGATTCCAGAAACAATTTACCTGGTTCCAAATATATATATATATATATATATATATATATATATATATATATTCTTTCTCTCTATGCCAATGAAGTTCTAGCCTGGTGATAGAGCGGAGGCATGCGACCCGTGAGGTCGAGGGATCGAGCCCCAGTGGGGGCAGGTTCGATTTATTTACCAATAGGGCTCCGGCTCTTTCAAAAGAAAATATATGTTCTCTCTAAATAATTAATGAGTTTGTGGTACGTGTTCAGGAGGTTGTGTTCGATTAACGTTGGGTTCAAATTTTACTTCTATATATTTTTTTTTTCAAGAATTCCATCAGACCATCTAGCAGAATTTGTGCATGCATAGATTCCGCCAGACTGTCGGACAAAATGTTTCGTGGATAAATTTTCTAAAACTTCTTTCTCTTGCTCCCATTTCTCTAAACTTTCTTTCGCCATAAAAAAATTTCTGTAATATTCCCTAGTCACCTAGTCTTAGAGCAGTTAGATCTACTAGTCATTAATCATCTATAGAGGAAGAGCTAGTTGAGGCTGGATACATACTCTCATATGATGGAAGTATAGAACATAAAATATAGTTAAATTGATCTTTCAGTATCAGGAAGGACTGATTTTGAAGGCAGATAACGCAACCAATAACAGATTTTTTTTTTCATACAGTGGGATGTATATTTCTTCATTTGTGGCAAAGAGGAAAAGTTTGTAGAAATTACAGTTCAAGGGATGGAACGGCAAGTGGCGTTTTACTCAACACTTGGACTAAAACGTAAAACTCTACACTTGGACTAAAATGTCAACTGAATTGGCGTTCTACAGTTGGCGTGGTTAGGTGAGTGAATGGGTCCACAGAGGATTGAATGGCCGACTGAGCTGAGGATATGGGGACTGTTCTTTCATCCCCAACAGCAACAGCTAGCACGGATACTCTCTACCTGTCTCAATGCCCATGTCTCTCTATCTCCTTTCTGTAATGTTCATGTGGGATTTGTTTTCTTTTCTTTTCTTTTGTTTTGCCTTTGCTTGCTTACTCATCTCAGTGAATATTCTACTGTTTGATCTTTGATGTTACATGAGAAAGGTTTGCAAGGACTTGTCTTAATACTTCAACTGGTACTCCATTTTTGTAAGCAAGTGACAAATAAAGACGCCACTTCACTTCGCGTAGTGATGTAGGAGCTGTGTATTTTGATATCAATTGTGCGTGCATGGCGAACGCCAACTTAAGTTTTGGGAGTAGAATGCCACTTTACTTGGCGTTTTAGTCCAAATGTAGGACGTCACTTCACTTGGCGTTTTAGTCCCTAAGACGCCAACTTTGTTGACGTTTTCTAGTTTAGGACTAAAATGCCAATTGAGTTGGTGTTTCACTTGTAAAACGTCACTTCGTTTGACATTCCATCTCTTAGATTTTAATTCCTACAAACTTCTCCTCTTTGCCGGAAATAAAGAAAAATACGTCCCTCTTTATGAAAAAAAAAAAATATCTGAACCAATAACATCTACTACTACTGTCTGGATCTAGCATGAATCCAATAGCTAGCGAAACTAGCAGAATGATAGTCATAGCATCAAAACTACATAAAAAGCATAAGCATAGGGTGGCAAGACAATGAAAATAGACTAGGATTCATAATGATACTATACATCAAAACTACATAACAAATTAACATAGATCTACTAGCATTACTCCAAACTACTTGAGGCTTTATGTCTAATTAGTGCATTAGAGGTCACAAAGTTGATCAACACACTGAGAAAGACATCTGGAAAAATAAAATAAATGAACTTTTTCATGTCTTAAAACAACAGGTTAACTAACTAACAAAGCAAAATCAGGCGACTGTATGAATACCGCAGAAGTCCTACTTTTCAATGGAGGTATATATCAAAGACAAGTATTGGCACAATTTTGATGGTCTTACTAAGCGAATTCCAACAGAAACATAAACATACTTTCCTCACAAGAAACCGAATTCTAATAGCAAGTTAAAAATATGAAATCGCTGATGAAGTAGCTGCATATTCTGAATGGAAATTTATATGTTATCGTTAAATAAGCTAGAAGTCTGAATACCCATCACATACCAATGAACCCGATCGAGATCCTATGTTACAAGAAGAACCAACAAGACGACACACACGAACAAAGAAGGCAACAGAGGATGCCATAACGAAGGCAACCACCTTACAATTGGCTACTGTAGTTCACATTAAAGGAGGAAATAAAAAGGAGAGGAGTGCTTACTATCTTTTTAATATAGAATCTGTCAAATGCCATCTCCACTGCAATCTTTCCAACTTCTAGGTTACAAATTAAGCCATCATTACAGAACAATTAAAGATAAACGAGCTCCACTGATCTCCGTTGCTCACAAGAACAATCCATTCAAGAGAATCCGACTCCAGGTCAGGTTTACAAGTACATATAGTCATCCCACGGCAAGTATAGGTATCTGATGTGGTACCAATCACGAGCAACTCATCACCAAGAGACTTGAATGCCACCCCCCAACCCCTACTATGATCAGCTCTAACCGGAGCCCTACCCAGATCCTTCCATGAATTACTCTTCTTGAGGTACACCCTGAGCTGGTTTGAAGAAGCCTCCAGCGAGTACAAGTTGTCGTTTGCCACCGCAATGAGAGGGGGGGATCGAGAAGACCAACTCGGTGCACCTTTAATCATATCAGTAATACGCACCCAAGTATTCCTCTCTAAGTCGTAGAACTCTCCGCAAGTGAGATTTTCACCCTTCTCGTTCTGTCCACCAATCACATAGAACTTATTATCCATATAACAACCTGAGCAGAGCTTTCTCCGGCAAGTCATCCACGGGAGAGGATTCCAGCACTTCTTCTCATGGTCATACTTCTCGGCACTGTTCAAAATCTCTGGTTTCTGTCCAGGAGCACTAGATCCTGATCCTATTCCCCCGGCCACGTATGCCACACTACCACAATTTGCTGAAGCAAATAAGCATCTCGGACTGATCATAAGAGGGCCCTTAAACCACTGGTTCAACACCAACTCATACCTCCATATCACTGAACCACCAATCTCCTTCCCTGAAACCAGAAGGTGAGTCCCGGCACATATGGATTCCTTGTCAAACGAAGAAAAACATGGATCACTAGGAAGGGTTGGTAGGTTATGACGAGCCCCGGATCGAGGATAGTAGGACCACCAATGGGGTTCACCGCTCGCTAGTATCAATACAGACGGCTCCTTTATCCCGATCGACTTCCTAATAGGGTAGAGTTCGCCACTCCTCATGAGCGAGCGATACCGCCGGTTCAACAAACAGAGCTTCTGGTAGTCTGATCTTGGTACCCTGGCCAAGATTAGGAGAGCTAGCTCATCATTGAGTGAAGAAACAAAAGAGATACAAGGCTCGGGAGGGGCATAAGATCCATCTCCATCAACGTTTGCAGTAAATCCATTTCTGTTCTTTTTTGAGGCAGTATCGAATTTGCCAAGAACCTCAATGTCCTTACAGTTACTGGAATCCCCAATGGTGCTCTTTTTACTTCCACCTTTTGGATTGCCACCCTTATCGCTAGGCCCTTGCTTTTCCTTGTCCTTCGACATAAGTCCTTAGATAACCTTAAGAATGATTAAAAAAAAAAAGAATCATCAGTAGCGAAAAGCATATTAAATCAATTTACCAGCCTAATACATGCCTGACTTGATGCTATGCACAGATGGTCACCGCATACTAACAGAAAAAAAAAAAAAAATCTTTGAAGCATTTTATCAAGCATTATGGAAACAAGAAATACACAAGCAAGTAAAACAGTAAATAAATGATAACAAATGTTCTCACAGATTGATACCCCAATAACATTAAGATTACAGAAAAGAAATCTCCATCAAAAGCTCAGGTCACAGGATCAGATGCATAAAAAAAAAAGAATATAAGACATCCTAGTTAAACAGCAATCACTATTTATGTTAGTCCCGGGGGCTAGATCAAAGATGAAAACTAATGCAATCGAGATCTGAGATGTCACACAAAACTTTGTGATGATCAAACTCAAGATCTACGAATAAAACTAAATAGCCAAATTACAATATGAAGGAGAAAAATAGCAAAGAGAAGATCTCTCGTTCTTCCTTGCAAACGTGTTGCAATTGGGACAGAACGAGTTACAATAAAACTAGAGAGAGATGAGAAGAAGAACAATGCTGGGGTGTCAAAACACCGTTGCTCAAAGCAAGATTCGTCCCACACGATCTGCTTCCAGGAACCAGCAAGTTGAAGAACTTGTGGAACGCTCGAAGTCACCTCTGTTCAGACTCCTCGGATGGACTTGCAATGGCGGCAGCAACTCTCTCTCTCTTTCTCCTTTTCTAACTTGTAATTTTCGTAGTAGTCACAAAGGAGGCCAGAAGAGAGTATTTATAGAGAGAGGGTGGAAACCCTAGCCGCCTCTTCAGTTATGGAAAGATTGAATCAAATCACAAAAAGATAGCAACGAATTAATTCTAATCCCACAAAGATAGAAACTGAATTAATTCAAATCCCACAAATATAGTAACGAAATTAATTCAAATCCCACAAAGATAGGATCTGAATTAATCGCATTGATTCACCCTTTCCATAACCGATTTGAAATCTGCACAGTCAGCGTAGCCCTCCATGCGGCAGCAGCAGCAGCAGCAGCCTGGCCGCATTGACCGCTTGGGCCGCATGGACCGCATGTGCCGCATGAGCCGCATGGACCGCATGAACCGCATGAGCCGCATGGACCGCATGAGCCGCATGGACCGCATGGACCGCATGGACCGCATGGACCGCATGAGCCGCATGAGCCGTATGGACCGCATGGACCGCATGGACCGCATGAGCCGCATGGCCGCATGAACCGCATGGCCGCATGAGCCGTATGAGGCCGCATATGAGCCGCATGTCGCATAAGACCGCATGGCCGCATATGAGCCGCATAAAGACCGCATGACTGCTGATGTGCTAAGTGCAAAGTGCGCCTACAAAATGCCACATTACGCCTCATGAGCCCATGAGCCCGAGTCCGAGTCCGAGTCGCTAAGCCCCGTTGGGGCTTAGCTCCAAGTGGAATTTAATCCAAGAGAATGACAAAAGCATTAATGCTTAATCCTTGGAGCCTTATACTTACCTCCTTGTAAAATCACCCACATGGTTCCCTCCTTAGGGTCACCACCCCATGTGCATCTCTTAACAATACAACCAAGTATATATGTTGAGATAACTCATGGTGCATTTCCGATGTGGGACTAAAATTCACAAGGCATGTTGAGAGCAAGCTCTCTCCATGTAAAGAAAGCACCAACAATCCCCCACATATCACAACATATATATGTGTTCAGGGTTGAGCGTTCCCTACAGTAACTGTCCATTTTGCATTAGGATAAATGTCGCTGACGACTTGAATCTTCCCGCATGGGTTAAATAACAATGTGATACAAGAATGGACTACGCCTTGAATTCTGCACCACAATTGTAATTCTTCCCACTCACAAAGTGTAGTTACGTGTGCTTCTGGCTGCACATTAAAGGCCCTGTGCCAGCCTGGTTTCAGTGTATAATTTTGGACGTCTACAAGTTTACCCTCAAGAGACGGCCTGATATCTCTTTCCATACACTATAGGTGAGTTCTTTATTAAAGAGATATGGCATGAAGCCTTGCGCTTCCTTGCGGTGCTACGCCGCTATGACATGGCCTGAAGCCGAGGCATTACCCCTACCTGGGAACCTCATCGTAGTGTCATACTACTGTAGCATGAGGTCACAAGCCTCTTTGTAGTGCCAAACTACCCAGCATGAAGCCTAAGGCTTCCTTGCGGTGTTACGCCGCAACGACATGGCTTGCAATGCCGAGGCTTTACCCCTACCTGGGTACCTCATCGTGGTGTCGTGCCACTGTAACATGGGGCCATCCTCCCCTTTGTAGTGCTGTCTACAACTCTTTAATTACGTCATACAGCATTAGGCTACCTGCCTATTTGCGGTGCTACGCCGCTATGACTTGGCTTGCAAAGCCGAGGCATTACCCCTACCTGGGAACCTCATGGTGGAGTCATCCCACTGTAGCATGGAGTTTCACTCCTTGTAGTGCTGCTCTACCGTGCTTCCTGTAAAGCACACCAGATATTCACTCTGCCTGAGAACTCAATAAGGCGTTTAAGCCAACCTTCCACAGGATTTGTTTTTCCGCAGAAAAATACATAGTAGACAACAGTGGTTATGGGTCCGTATCCCTTCCATGTTCCAGAGAACAAGTACCCACTGTTACCTGATAGTTTTCCAGTCAGTGATCCTCCTTTGAACCAAAAGTTAGATGCCTAGTAGATTTCTCTTTGAACTAATAGCATAAAACTTTATGGTAGGATTACAAAGACACACTATCAGAATGCCTTCAAGCACATTTTACAAGCTGTGTCTTCGACCAACTGGCGCTTGAGGCCCTTTGTGAACGGATCTGCCAGGTTCTCCTGACTCCGAACATCAACCACTGCAATTACACCTCTTTTGATAAGATCGTGTACTGCCCTGTGCTTCAACCGCACAGTCCTCTTCTTCCCGTTGAAGAGGTCATTTGATGCCACCGCCGCAGTCGCCTGGTTGTCACAGTATATCGGTATCGCCGGTATCTGAGCCCCAACCACTGGAAGATCATACATGAGCTCCCGAAGCCATTCTGCTTCATCTGATGCAGTTTCAAGTGCATAGAATTCAGATTCCATGGAGGAACGAGAGAGTATAGTCTGTTTCTTCGACTTCCACGATATAGCAGCTCCACCCAAAGAAAAGACATATCCACCTGTGGATCTCTCGCTTTCCACCTCTGAACACCAGCTAGCATCACTGAAGCCTTCCACTACTGTCGGATACCCGTTGTAGTGCAGTGCATATGTCTGAGTTTTCTTGAGATATCTCATCACCCGCTTCACAGCTTTCCAGTGCTCAACCCCTGGGTTGCTTGTGAACCGACTCAGCATTCCCACGGCGAAAGCTATGTCAGGCCTTGTGGCAGTGGTTGCGTACATCAAACTTCCGATAACGCTAGAATACTCCAGCTGCCTGACGCTTTCCCTCGAGTTTGGCTTCAGCTTCTGATCACACCTGTATGGCGTATCGATCCCTGGAAGATCCTTATACCCATAGCGTGTGAGCATCTTCTCAATATAGTGAGATTGTGACAGCGCTACTCCAGTGTCTGTCCGGATGATCTTTATGCCCAAGATGACATCTGCATCCCCCAAGTCCTTCATACTGAACTTGGTTGAGAGGAACTTCTTTGTCTCTGTGACACAGCCTATATCCGTACCTAGGATTAGCATGTCGTCCACGTACAGACAAACGATGACTCCTCTTCCATCAGCGAACTTTGTGTAAACACATTTGTCCGTCTCGCTGACTCTGTAGCCGTTTGACCTAATAACTTTGTCAAACTTCTCATGCCACATCTTGGGAGCTTGCTTCAAACCATATAATGATTTCACCAACTTGCAGACTTTGTCTTCAAGACCTTTGACGACAAATCCATCTGGCTGTTGCATGTAAATCTCTTCGGTCAGCTCCCCATTCAGGAACGCTGTCTTTACATCCATCTGATGTATCACCAACTTATGTATAGCTGCTAGAGCGATTAACATCCTGATGGTGGTCATCCGAGCTACTGGAGCGTATGTGTCGAAGTAGTCTATCCCCTTTTCTGAGAAAATCCCTTGGCGACCAGCCTGGCCTTGAACTTGTCAATAGTTCCATCTGCCTTCATCTTCTTCTTGAAGATCCATTTACATCCAATAGGCTTTTCTCCTTCAGGTAGATCTACCAACACCCATGTGTTATTGGAGGTGATAGAGTCAAACTCGTCATTCACAGCTTCCTTCCAGAAGATAGCATCTCTGGTCTTCATCGTCTCATCATAGGTAAGCGGATCTGCTTCCACATGATAGGTGACAAAGTCATCTCCGAAATCTTTCGGTCTCCTCGCTCGCTTAGCTGACGGCTCGGCGAGTTCTGGTGCAAGAGTTGTTTCATCAACAACAGCTTCTTCTTGGACTACTGGCTCGTATGAGATTTCAGTCTCATTAGTACCTACATCATTTTCCGGAATGTCCGAAAGAACAATGTTTTTGTCTTTTGCGAACTTGTCTTCAAAGTATTCAGCATCGCGAGATTCGATAATATGATTTGATTCAATATCAAGAAATCTCCGAGCATCACTCTTCTCGGCATACCCCAAGAAGATAGCCTTCGTAGTCCTTGTCCCCAGCTTCTGAATCTTCAGATCTGGAAGCTTCACATACGCCAGACACCCCCACACTCGAATAACATTTAAGTTGGGTCTGACTTTGAACCAGAGTTCATGAGGAGTTACGTCCGAAGTTGCATATGGCACTCTATTCAGAATGAAAGTGGCCGTTAATGCAGCTTCTCCCCAGTAGCATTTTGGAAGACCTGCAGTGAGCAGCATGGAATTCATCATTTCTGTTAATGTCCGGTTCTTCCTCTCTGCTACTCCGTTGGATTGAGGAGAATATGGAGCAGTAGTCTCGCATATGATTCCATGTTCTTTGCAGAACGATGCGAATTCATGAGACCTGTACTCTCCACCTCGATCACTTCTCAGCCTCTTGAGTTGTTGTCCAGTCTGCCGTTCAGCCTCGGCCCTGAACTCTCTGAACTTCTCGAAAGCTTCGTCTTTGGACTTGAGCAAGTAGACGAACGCGTATTTTGAGAAGTCGTCGATGAAGGTTATGAAATACTTCATCCCGGCCTTCGTGGAGAAATGTTTGAAGTCACAGATATCGGAGTGCACCAACTCCAGAAGATCTGTGCTTCGATTGACCCGATGAAAGGGTTTCCTTGTGATCTTCGTCTGAGCACACACTTCACACTTCTCCACCTTACCCCCACATTTGGAGATAAGTCCTAGACTAGACATTTTGTTGATTCTTTTACTATGAACATGTCCTAGTCTCTTATGCCACAACTCAAGAGAATAATCAGAAAATGCAACTGCATTAATGTCATCAAACTGGTTGACAAGCTGAATTTTAAACATTCCTTCGGTTTGATAAGCCTTCCCGAAGTATGTTCCTTTCTTGGACATAACCATCTGACCAGCGTTGATGTCCATCCTCAAGCCTGTGTTGCAGAGCAGGCTCCCAGAGATTAGGTTCTTGGCAATCGCAGGAACATGCTTCACTCCTTGAAGCGTTAGAGTGTTCCCAGAAGTGAGTTTCAGCTCCACAGTCCCAATCCCCAGTACTTCAGCTTGGGCCTGGTTCGCCATGACAACTTTCTCAGATGTCGGCTGGTATGTGACGAACCATTCCTTGTCAGAACAGACATGACAAGTCGCACCAGTGTCTATCCACCAGTCAGAGTCAACCCCCACAGTTGTGACCTGTCCGATCATAGCAACAATGTTAGAAACCAATGAAACCTTATTAGGCTCACCTTTCTCTGATTGTTTAGGCTTAGATCTGCATTCACTCTTGTAGTGGCCTTTCTTGCCACAATTGTAACAAGTCACGTGGGACTTAGTCTTCTGTTGCTTGAATGAAGGACCCTTCACTTTCAGATTAGTGAAGTCCTTCTTCTTGGGATGAGAAGCCGCCTGCTTTCCCTTGGAATCTCTCGTCTGCACAAGATTGGCTTTAGCCAACTGTTTGGACAGAGTGTCCACCTTCTGTTGAGAACGCATCTCGTCCTCAACATGGATCTCTTGAAGTAGATCTCCCAAGCTAATGTCTAGCTTCTTTCTGTGCATCCTTACATAGAAGGTACTCCATCCAGCAGGAAGTTTTGAGACGATCCCTCCGACGACAAACTTGTTGGGAAGGGGCATCTCTTCGTCTTCCAGTTTCTGACGCAGCTTCAGAAATTCCTTCACCTGTGGCAGCATGGACTTTTCGTCCTCAAAGAGCAATTTGTGATATTTTTCAACCACAAATATTTTGCTCCTGTTCTTGTCTTCTTCATACAAATTTTCCACAGACTCCTATATGTCTCTGGCAAGTTCCTTTTTGAGTAGGATTCTGCCAGGGAGTCCTCCATAGCATTCAGGATGAGAAGTCTGCAGATGCTATTTTCCCTTCTCCACTTGGCCTGGAGTTTGGTAGCCGCGTTGATGGCGACAGTAGATCCAGTGTCTGGAACAGAGGGTTCTTCCTCCAACAGAACATGATCAACATCTTTCAGTTGAAGAGTTAGGTACACCTTTCTCTTCCAGACTTGATAGTGCTCTCCATCGAACTTTTCCAACTTGCAGAAGTCCGATTGGAGGAGCGAAGCATTAATGTTTTCCATCTATACGGATCTTGCTTTGAGATTGTTAGTCCCGGGGGCTAGATCAAAGATGAAAACTAATGCAATCGAGATCTGAGATGTCACACAAAACTTTGTGATGATCAAACTCAAGATCTACGAATAAAACTAAATAGCCAAATTACAATATGAAGGAGAAAAATAGCAAAGAGAAGATCTCTCGTTCTTCCTTACAAACGTGTTGCAATTGGGATAGAACGAGTTACAATAAAACTAGAGAGAGATGAGAAGAAGAACAATGCTGGGGTGTCAAAATACCGTTGCTCAAAGCAAGATTCGCCCCACACGATCTGCTTCCAGGAACCAGCAAGTTGAAGAACTTGTGGAACGCTCGAAGTCACCTCTGTTCAGACTCCTCGAATGGACTTGCAATGGCGGCAGCAACTCTCTCTCTCTTTCTCCTTTTCTAACTTGTAATTTTCGTAGTAGTCACAAAGGAGGCCAGAAGAGAGTATTTATAGAGAGAGGGTGGAAACCCTAGCCGCCTCTTCAGTTATGGAAAGATTGAATCAAATCACAAAAAGATAGCAACGAATTAATTCTAATCCCATAAAGATAGGAACTGAATTAATTCAAATCCCACAAATATAGTAACGAAATTAATTCAAATCCCACAAGGATAGGATCTGAATTAATCGCATTGATTCACCCTTTCCATAACCGATTTGAAATCTGCACAGTCAGCGTAGCCCTCCATGCGGCAGCAGCAGCCTGGCCGCATGGACCGCTTGGGCCGCATGGACCGCATGTGCCGCATGAGCCGCATGGACCGCATGAGCCGCATGGACCGCATGAGCCGCATGGACCGCATGGACCGCATGGACCGCATGGACCGCATGAGCCGCATGAGCCGTATGGACCGCATGGACCGCATGAGCCGCATGGCCGCATGAACCGCATGGCCGCATGAGCCGTATGAGGCCGCATATGAGCCGCATGCCGCATAAGACCGCATGGCCGTATATGAGCCGCATAAAGACCGCATGACTGCTGACGTGCTAAGTGCAAAGTGCGCCAACAAAACGCCACATTACGCCTCATGAGCCCATGAGCCCGAGTCCGAGTCCGAGTCGTTAAGCCCCGTTGGGGCTTAGCTCCAAGTGGAATTTAATCCAAGAGAATGACAAAAGCATTAATGCTTAATCCTTGGAGCCTTATACTTACCTCCTTGTAAAATCACCCACATGGTTCCCTCCTTAGGGTCACCACCCCATGTGCATCTCTTAACAATACACCCAAGTATATATGTTGAGATAACTCATGGTGCATTTCCGATGTGGGACTAAAATTCACAAGGCATGTTGAGAGCAAGCTCTCTCCATGTAAAGAAAGCACCAACAATTTACACCTAAACTAAGGCCTCGTTTGGTTCGCAGAATGGAAGGGAAAGGAAATCAATTCCTTGTAATTTCCTTTCCTTTGGAAAATTTTATTTCCCATTGATTTTCCTTTCCGATGTTTGGAAACGCCAAGGAATTCGGAAAGGAAAGTGATTACTTCAATGTGGGAAAGTGATTCCTTGCTTGGATGGATGGAATCACTTTTCCCCCTAATTTTCCTTCCATTGGGAATCACTTTCCTTTCCTCCTCAATTCCTGTGACACCCAAACATAGGAAAGTAATCACTTTCCTTTCCCAACCCGAAGATTCCGCGAACCAAACGAGGCCTAAAGGAATAATTAAGGGAAAATCACATCAGCAATCACTATTTAAACATCAATCACTATAAGGAACAGCAAATAGAAATGTTAAAGGCCACCCCCAAATTACTAAGGGGCACCAACTTAAAATTTTAAAAAAAATTACAAGTTTGCCATTTTGAAATCGAGGACTGCAGGGCTTGCCTGCAGTCCAAAGTGAACACAGGACTGCAGTGCTTGCCTACAGTCCTCGATTGACAGAATTTTCTTTTTTTTAACTTCCAACCTACAGTAACTGCAGGGCTTGCCTGCAGTCCAAAGTGAAGACAAGACTGCAGGCAAGCCATACAGTCACTGTAGGTTGCGGCGGAAGGTGGTGGGAGGCGGAGGGTATTGCGGAGGGTGTTGCGGGAGGAGGAGGAGGACCGAACCCTTTCCATCAGCACCGAGCCCATTCCATCAGCACCGAAAAAAAAATGGCATCAACCCTCCTCCGCCGCCGCCCCTTCTCCACGGTGGTGGAGCTCGCCCACCTCTCCACCCCGCTGATGGACCCCAGCCACCTGGTCTCCCTCCCGGAGTCCACCCTCCTCTCCGTCTACTCCGTCACCCCGCCCATCCAGCCCTGGACGAGCAGCAAGGAGCAGCACCAGCTGCGTTTGCAACAGCAGCAGCCGACGGCTGCAGCCCCGCACGGCGACGTCGGCAGCCGCATGCCGCCGTGGCACCTCCCCTACGACGCCCCCTTGGCCGGGCGAACCTCCCTGGGCGCGGAAGACCTCGTCGAGGATGGCGAACTGCTTCACAAATTTTTTTTTTCTCGGTGGCCCTTAGTAAACTTGTTCAACTTTGGTTGCTCTTAGTAAAAAAAAAAAAAAAAAATCATGGTTGCCCTTAGTAGGAGGGTTGCCCTTAGAGCATCTCTTGTTAAGTGTTGTGAGTCTTAGGTGGCTCCTATCTGGCATGAGCCACAAGACAATGTCTTGTTTATGTGGCAAAACTATATCTCAAAAGACAATGAGATAGAAAAACTCTCTCCAATGCAAAAGTATTGAGGAGACAATAAAAAGTATTTTTTCCAACTTCCAAGGCAACTCCTCCACTTCTTCAACTTTTTTATAAATATTTCTATTCATAATTGATGATGTGGAGACAAAGTCATTGTGAAGTGCATTGTCTAGATCTAGACAACCAAATTCACATTCTCCTTGCCATGTCATTGTCATGTCAACTTCATGTTTTATTCTACATTTGCATTGGAGAAGAATTTTTGGAATGAAAGTTTGCCATTCCTATGTGGCAACTATTTTTTCTAAACTCACAGTAGGGTTGGAGATGCTCTTAGTAATTTGGGGGTGGCTTTAACATTTGCCTTCTTTTGCCAAACTCAAACTCGAGGAAATCACATCACTTCAACATGATTACTAAAAAGAGAAACTCATGTAAGAAAAGCAGTCAAAATCCAATTTTCTTTCCTAAAATGGATTCTAAACCCAAATTATCCATTTAAAAAAAAAAGAAGAAAAAAAATTCAGAAATAGTTTATATCCAATACAAATAAATACTGAAAAAAAATCCTCTCGGAAAGGAAGGTTTTTTTTTGGCATGAGATTAGATGTAAGCACTATCTGTCTCTACTTGTTCTTTCCTAAGAATGAATTCAAAACCCAAAAGGTTAACAAAGAAAACCCAGAAATGAATTCCAAGCCCAAAAAATACATAGAAAAAATAATTTGTATGTAATACGAATGATCCATTTGAAACAACAAATTGTTTCCAGCTCTCTCTCTCTTCCTTTCCTAAACCGAAATCTAAAACCAAAAAGTTCCATAAAAAATATCCAGAAATGAGAAAGAGACCATCTTTCTTCTCGAAAACTCATCAAAATCCAATCATTCAATTCCTAAACCAATAGTTCAATCCAATAACACATTATCCATTGAAGAAGAAGAAGCAAAAGATACCTTCTTTTTTGGGTTTCCAGGTGAAGAAGAGCGGAAATCTCAATGACCCACCGGCTAAATCTCAGATTAGGTCCAAATCACCCTTCACCCTCTCTCTCTCTCTCTCTCTCTCTCTCGATCGACTCTTTTTGTTGTTCGGACTTCGGACTGCACGCCAAAATGAGAGGGAGGGGGATAAAATAGACTAAATAGTGGATGGGGAATTGAACAGGAGAGAGAGAAAGAGACGACATTGGCGGTTCAAGAAAGTGGCTCTCTCTCTCTCTCTCTCTCTCTCTCTCTCTCTCTCAGTTAGTGGTTGTTTTTAGCTTTAGATCATGATGAGAGAGAGAATGTGAATGTGAAAGTGAAAGTGAAACTGTGAAAGTGAGAATTTTCTATTCTAGAGAATGAAATTGTGGGAGTGACATTTCTCCGGAATTTACTATTGTAGAGAGTGAAATTGTGAGAGTGACATTTTTTATTTTAGACATACAAAACTTCTTTGGATAGCAGCGAGACCAAGAAGTAGAAAAAGTGCACGCCAGACCTAATATACAGCCGCTAACATTAACTCGTTTGGTTGGCGGAATAAGAAGGGAAAGGAAATAAATTCCTTAGCATTTTTTTCTTTACAAAATTATAATTTTTATTAAAAAAAAAATTTCATGTTTGGAAATGTCAGAAAATTTGGGAAAAAATACTTCAATATAAAAAATAATTTCTTGTTTGGATAGATGAAATCATTTTTTTTCTAATTTTTCTTCTATTGGGAATCATTTTCTTTTTTTCCTCAATTCTTTTGGCATCCAAACATAGAAAAGTAATCATTTTTTCTTTCCCAATTCGATGATTCCGCGAACCAAATGAGACCTAAGGTCCTGTTTGGTTTACGGATTTAGGGAACCACAAATTTTTTTTTATTCATTTTCTTTGTTTGGTAGCCATAAATTTGAAAATTATTTTTCTGCAAGGAGGAAAATAAGAGGAAATATAGTTCCACTAAGGACCCATTGGATTGATTTATCCTCCTTCTTTTCCAAAATTTATTACAAAAAAATATGACAAAAATAATCCTGTGTTATTGCCAGGGCCGGCCCTGGGGTAAGCCAGATAAGACTTCGGACTTGGACAACCCTCCTTGCTTGGGGCAACTCCCTGGCTCTGCATGATCCCATAAGAGGTCGGGGTCGCGGGTATCTTCCAGTATCGACCTACAATAAGGATTAACAGGCAAGCAAAACTATGTCTGGATAGGGCAACCCTATACCGTGGGCCGGCTATGGTTATTGCTTATTTTATCATTAACTTCTCGTATTCTTTTATTCAAAAAAAAAAAAAAAAAAACTTCTCGTATTCTGGATCTCTTCCATCAGGACACAAAATATATTATTAAAATATTGATATATTTTTGTTTTCCTTTCTTGTACCAATCAAATACTGGAAAGAAAATCAAATAATCTTTTTAAAATGGTTTCCTCTTCACCAAACAAGAAAAAAAAATGTGACACCAATTTTACTATCCAATTCCCATGAAAAATACAATAAAATTCATTTCCCCTTCCGTGAACCAAACGGGGCCTTAACCGTAAAAAAATGTTAATAAAAATCGCAAGCAGGAAAGTAGAAATAATTCCCAAGCCTCTAGCGGGAACAAGCACTTCTCTAAAAAAAAACATGGTAGGAAAAAAAAAACATGATGTCAAACAAGAAAAAGTAAAAAAAGAAAAATAGTTCCAAAGGATAGGGGGAAAAAGTTAAAAATGTTGTAAATATGGATGTCCTACGACTCTTAGTCATCCATAACTTATGTAACTCATGTCCTTTGGTTTCATAACTTATGTAACTCATGTCCTTTGATTTCATAACTCATGACCTTTGGCAATCCATTGTAAACCTATATAAAGGTCATATTGGATGAATGAAATGACACACAACTTTCTTTTCCATTTTCTCTTGTTGCTATCTCTAGTTTACAACACGTTATCAGCACGATGCAACCATTATTCATTTCGGGAGACTCATCGATGTCAAGGTATAACTCAAACATCAGGTAAACATTTTTATTTCGATTGATAAAGGTGTTTGTTCATGGTTTGTTCCTTTGATTCTACATATACATTTGTTTATACAATTATTGTCCATCTCTCACTTCATCTAATTTGTTGTATAATATGTAGCTTTCATGTTTGAGATCATTTTTTTTTTATTATGCTTAATAGTAAACATCCTCTAATTCTCAAATTGTTTCTTAAAATTTAATATATATTAATATTTCTTTTACTTATTAACTTTTGAAATGAATAATTTTTTTTTTACTTCATTCAATATAATTGTGATTATGTTATTTATAAACCTATGAACGAAATGATTGTTGTACATTGGTCATATATTTTCTATTTTGAATGTCTTGATCATAATATAAAGAAACAATCTATTTCGATTTCTCAAAAAAAAAATTCTAGAATGGTGCATAGCAAAATAAATGTTTGTTTCTCATATTTTGATTATATTATTCAAGTGCGTAAATAAAAAATAAAAAAGTCCACATTATCTTTGCGTTTTCATTATGGTGCAGATTTGCATTTCTATTTTGTTGGTTATTTTCAAGAATAATGTTCCATAACATATCTTCTTCTCAATAAGAAATAATATTTTTCTTATCATCAAGAAATTATTATTTTGGCGATATTTTTGATAATTTTTAGATGAACCTGAAGTTTCATGAAGAAAATTTGAAAGAAAATGTTCAGCTCGAAATGTAGATTGAATATAAGGCTTGAAGCCAAAATAGAATATGTTACGCTTGAAGCCTAATTGATAAAACTCAAACTTGTAGATTTGAGTATGTATATTATATTCTAAAGTAATATTTTTTTTTCAGAAACATGGCAAACATCACCAAGCTTGAGTTCGCTGCTTTTGATATTTCCGAAAGAAATTATCTAACTTGGGTTCTTGAGGCAGAAATTCATTTGAGTGCAAAGAACCTTGCACATGCAATCAAAGAAAAAAATGAGGCAAGCGAACAAGACAAAGCAAAAGCAATGATTTTCATTCGACATCACCTCCATGAAGGGCTGAAATCCAAATACCTTGGAGTTAAAGACCCAGCAGTTCTATGAAAAAACTTAGAGGAACGTTACGATCACCAAAAGAGTGTGATACTCCCAAAAGCTCGCTATGATTGGATGTACCTGAGGTTGCAAGACTTCAAATCGGTAAACGAATATAACTCTGCAATGTTCAAAATTGTGTCTAAAATGAGATTATGCGAAGATAATGTTACTGAAGAAGACATGTTAGAAAAGACATTCACTACTTTCCATGCCACGAACATGCTCCTGCAGCAGCAGTATCGTGAAAAGAGGTTTAAAAAAAATATTCTCAATTGATCTTATGTCTTCTTGTTGTCGAACAAAATAATGAGCTCCTAATGAGAAACCACAACTCCCACCCTACTGGATCACAGTCATTCCCTGAAGCGAATGCAAATAACTATGGACAAGGACGTGGTCGTGGTCGCGGTCGCGGTCATGGTCGCGGTTATAGTCATGGTAAAATTCAAAATCATGGTGGTCCTAACCATCAACCCTTCAACAAGAAGGTTGGGCCATACCACTTGAAGTGGAACAAAAATGGCAAAAAACAAGATAAAGAAAAGGGTGCAAAAGTTGATTCTCCGAAGAATTATGAAGAAGCTTGCTACAGATGTGGAGCAAAAGGGCATTGGTCTCATACCTGTCGTACACCAAAGCACCTAATTGACCTTTACCAAACATCTATCAAGAGTAAAGGAAAAGAGAAAGAGAGCAACTTTGCAAATTTTAGCAATATTCTTGAAGATGAAAATGATCCAATGGAATTCACTCATTTGGATGTTGAAGATTACTTAAACGAGCCAAGTGGCGGAATTAAGTTTTGGGGTGATGATACTAATGATGGCAACGAAAATATCAAAAATGATTAAGTTGAATTTGAGATTATTTGAACTTTTCTAGTTTAGTTCTAGTTTTATGTTTGTTTTATCATGTTTCTAAGTATCCGTTGTTACGCTTGTTTTAATCTTTGGTTTTTATCAATAAATTAAATGTTTCTTACTTAATTTATTTGTGTTATAAAAATATGGAAAATAATGATGCTGTGAACAACTCCAACGGTGGAGATATATGTTTGGTTGACAGTGGATCAACGCATACTATTCTTCGAGATCGAAAATATTTTTCGAACTTAAAATTGGCACAAGCAAATATTAGTACAATTTCTGGTACTACAAAATTATAATTGAGGGCTCTGGAAGAGCAAATATTATATTACCGGGTGGAACAAATATTTTTGTAAAAGATGCTTTATATTCAAGCAAGTCAAAAAGAAATTTACTAAGTTTCAAAGACATACGTCTCAATGGTTTCCATATCGAGACTATGAATGAGGGGAATATGGAATATCTATACATTACATCTAATAATTCATGCCAGAAGCATGTGAAAGAAAAAATTTCCAGTTTTCTCATCAAGATTGTATTATACAAAAATAAGTGCTATAGAATCTAACACTGCGATGAACCAGAAGTTCAATGATCCAAAACTTTTTATGCTTTGGCATGGTCGGCTTGGCCACCCTGGATCTAGTATGATGCATCGAATAGTTAGAAACTCATGAGGACATCCTTTAAAGAACCAGAAGATTCTTTTACCTCGTGATTGTGTGTGTGCTGCATGCTCACAAGGAAAATTAATTATAAGACCATCTCCGATGAAAGTTAATCTTGAGTCATCTATGTTCTTACAAAGAATACAAGGAGATATTTGTGGACCTATTAACCCACCTTGTGGTCCATTTCGTTACTTTATGGTCTTGATAGATGCATCATCTAGATGGTCACATGTATGTTTATTGTCAACAATAACGGTTGCTTTTGCCAAACTTCTTGCTCAGATTCTAAAGTTAAGGGCTTAATTCCCTGATTATTCTATTAAGACAATTCGTCTCGATAATGCCGGTGAATATACATCTCAAGCATTTAATGACTATTGCATGTCAATTGGGATTAACGTTGAACATTCAGTTGCACATGTCCATACTCAAAATGGACTTGCAGAGTCTTTTATTAAAAGATTATAATTGATTGCTAGACTTTTACTTTTAAGGTCAAGTTTACCCACTTCTGTTTGGGGACATGCAATACTACATGTAGCTGCATTGGTCCGTATTCGACCAAGTTCATTTAATCATCATTCACCATTGGAAATTATTTCTGGCCAGCAGCCTGATATCTCTCGCTTAAAATTTTTTGGTTGTGCAGTTTATGTCCCCGTTTCTCTACCTAAAAGAACAAAGATGGGCCCACAAAGGCATCTTGGAATTTACGTTGGTTTTTACTCACCATCTATAAAATACATTAAGCCCCTGACGGGCGATTTATTTAAGGCAAGGTTTGTTGATTGCCATTTTGATGAGTCAATTTTCCTGCCGTTATGAGGAGATAAAACGTCACTACCTGTAGAACGGCGTGAAATTACATGGAATGTATCATCTTTTATTGATACACGCAAAAGTAGATGTGAGCAAGAAGTGAAAAGGATTATCCATTTGCAAAATATTACAAATCAATTGCCAGATGCATTCACTGATATTAAGAAAGTGACAAAATCTCATGTACCGGCTATAAACGTACCCGCACGGATTGATATCCCTGAAGGACAACATGATGGCACATTAAAACCGTGTATGAAACGTGGACGCCCTGTTGGCGCTAAAGATAAGAACCCTCGAAAGAAAAAGGTACAAGTTATTACTCCCGAAGAGAAAATAGTTTCAAAACATGAAAGTGCTATAGAAAGTTTGACTGATCAGTCTAAAGTAACTCCTAAAGAGGCACATGATAATGAACATATTTCAGAAGAGATCTCTTTGAATTATATGAGTACAAGGGAAAGCTGGGATAGAAAGAAAATTACTATAGACAATATCTTTGCATATAATGTTGCACTTGATATTGTAAATGAGGATCCTGAACCAAAATCTATTGAACAATGTCGACATAGAAATGATTGACCAAAATGGAAAGATGCGATACAAGCTGAATTAAAATCCTTAGAAAATCGTAAAGTATTTGGACCAGTAGTCCAAACCCCTGAAGGTATAAAACCTATTGGATACAAATGGGTATTTGTAAGAAAACAAAACGAAAAAATGAAATTATGAGATACAAGGCACGACTTGTTGCACAAGGTTTTTTATAGAGACATGGAGTCGATTATAATGAAACATATTCCCCTGTGATCGATGCAATCACATTACGATATTTGATCAGCTTAGCAGTCACAGAAAAACTTGATATGCGGCTTATGGATGTTGTTACCGCATATTTGTATGGGTCATTGGATAATGACATTTATATGAAGATCCCAGAAGGATTCAAATTTCCTGAAGCAAATAACCAAAGATCTCATGGGTTATACTCAATCAAATTACAACGATCCCTATACGAATTAAAACAATCTGGAAGAATGTGGTATAATCGCCTTAGCGAGTACCTTGTTAGAGAAGGATATATAAACAATCCAATTTGCCCATGTATTTTCATCAAGAGATCTAAAAATGGATTCTCAATTATTGCAGTTTATGTTGATGACTTAAATCTTGTCGGAACTTCCGAAGAGCTCACAGAAACGGCTAACTATCTAATGAAAGAATTTGAGATAAAAAATCTCGGAAAGACAAAATTTTGTCTCGGCCTGCAGATCGAACATTTATCAAATAGAATTTTTATCCATCAATCTACCTATGTAGAAAAAATCTTGAAAATATTTTATATGGATAAATCTCATCCACTAAGTAGCCCCATGATTGTTCGATCTTTAGATGTAAAGAAAGATTCATTCCGTCATCGAGAGGATAATGAAGAATTATTAGGTCCGAAAGTACCATATCTTAGTGCCATTGGAGCTTTGATGTATCTTGCAAATTGTACAAGACCTGATATAGCATTCTCAGTAAACTTACTGGCAAGATATAGCTAAGCACCAACAAAATGACATTGGAATGGTGTTAAACATATATTACGTTATCTTCGTGGAACAACCGATATGGGCTTATTTTACTTAAAAAATTTAGAATTACAAGTTGTGGGTTATGCTGATGCTGGTTATATATCTATCTGACCCACATAAAGGAAGATCTCAGAGTGGATATGTGTTTACTTGTGGTGCTGCTGCAATATCATGGCGCTCAGTGAAACAAACATTAGCAGCAACTTCTTCTAATCACTCAAAAATTTTGGCCTTGCATGAAGCAAGTCGAGAGTGCATATGGTTAAGAACGATGACTCAGCATATCCGAGAATCATGTAGGTTATCTTCAACAAAGAATACTGGAACAATATTGTATGAAGACAATGTTGCTTGTATTGCACAAATCAGGAATGGCTACATCAAAGGCGACAGAACGAAGCATATATCACCTAAATTTTTCTACACTCACGAGCTACAGAAGAATGGTGACATTGACGTTCAGGAGATACGATCAAGCAAGAATTTTGCAGATTTATTCACTAAAGCATTACCAACCACAACATTGTAACGCCCCAGTCCCAAAATACGTAGGACCAAGTACGTGAACATGTCAGCTGCACATATACGAAGAATACTCCAATATATAGAATCTCCAAATATGCACATAAGCTGTAAATAAAATAATCACAGGACAGAATAAAATATCTAATCTCATCACAGCTCAACACAGAAGATAATAAAGTCCAAATGAATAAAGCAGAGTATCAAAAGATAGCCGGGTGAACATACTCACTCCAAACAGCTATGAAAAATAGTCTCACAAGATCGGAGTCCAACCTCCGCAAAATAGAAAGAAAAGAGATGTAAAATAATGTCTACAACTGTCTCAGATAAGAAATAGTCTAGAACTCAAGAGGTACTGCCTCGTCATCAATGTAGGATAGCTCCAATGCCGCTCCGTACTCTTGTGGAAAATCGTCTAAACCTAGAGAGATAACCAGGTCCTTAGGGGACATAGCAAGATACAAGAAAATACCATGCCATATAAACTGTGATAATATAATAAGAGAAAAAGGTATGCATGCAATCGGATTCCTGACCATTCTACTGTGAATATGCAGTTGAGATACAATCCTTCGACGCATGAGCCCTGGCTATAAATGGGATCGGCATAGTTCCCATAAAGGGTACCAGGGGCCTACATCCATAACGCTCTGGAAGCGTCAGAGGGCACCATGTGCAAGGGCTACGTCCATAACGCTCTGGAAAACGTCAGAGGGCGCCTAGAGCCTGCGTCTCCGGAGGAGCGCACAGGTAATCAGAAAAGTGCAAAGAAGCCTATACGTCATGTATTGTTCTCCCCACCCAATGCCTAGTATCATCATCTCCATGACTGATATGAACCTCTAGTAACCGCCAAGTCTTCTAACATGCAATACTATTGGCAGTTACTCCTATCCGTCGCACGCTCCATACGTATCGGTGGCCAGCTGACTACGCGGAAACGTGTCCTACATGTGACTCACACCACGTGATACAACAAGTGTCAAGGCCGTATGAGATATACCAATACCTCAAGGTCACTAGACTAAGTCAATGTAAGAGAAATAAATAAGACGAGTTAAACGACCGATAGAGTCGCTTGCACCCAAGTGTGACTTGGACGCACAATTTAAATATCAAGAAACAAAATGCTGATAATAACAACTAAAAATAAGAAATATAATAATCACAGAATAAGGTGGCAAGGTATCTTACCTGATGGTGCAAAGTGGCAAGTCCAAGTAATCACAATGTCAGCCAAGAAATGTCATAATCTCCAAACAACTCCGAACGCTGAAACAAATATCAAAAATGCATTCGGTGTAAAAGATATACCTAGGAAACGCCTGTCCAAAAGTCAAATTCTGGATCAGGGACAAAATCATAATTTTGGGTCAAAACGATGTCCGCCGTTGGACCCGCTTTGCACCGAAACGCGTGCCAAAGTCTACGGTCTCTAAAGTCGTCAAAGTACATGTCTATGGGTTCAGCTTGAGGAGAGAAAATCAACGGTATGTCCAGTTTTGGATTCCGATGAGCCGTGTACAAATTCGCCCGTTTGAGTGGGTCGCGGGCCCGCCAAAAATGGGTTCCGATTCGACCTTCTCAGAATCGAACCAAACTTGGCACGCAGGACCAAAATTTTGATTCGAACCTGTTGGCGCAAGTTTCGTCTCGATCCGACGACCGTACACGAAGTAATAGGCAAGTTTGCAAAACGCCGATACGGGGGTATCTCGACGGATACGCGTTGGTTTCGTCACGCACACGCGACGGAACTGAGTTCCGTCAGTTACCACACGTCCGCTGTCACGACCCGCACCCTAGAGTTAGGGCACGAGATGTGGGTACGTCCAGCCTATGCCGCAGTATCGACGGTAGAACGCTGTCCTAGGTCAAACATCTAACAATATATAGGTACCTATACAGTATATACTCTCCGAATGGAGGTGACATAGCAAATACAGTCTCAATCACATCTAAGGTAGAGCATGATAAAGATAGATAAAATATGAAATCCAAAAGAGATACAGCAGATAGAAGTCTAAGTGTCTAAGATACACAAACCCAGAAATACATCTCAAAGCTCAAATACAGTAATCCATAAATACAACTCAAGACAACTGAAAATAAACTATGAGCAAAACCCTAGCTATCTATACAACCTCTACTGTGTCTTCTCTAGGCTAGCAGGCAACCTCCAGGCTATCTGTAAAATTTATCAACAGGTCCAGTCAGGACAGGAGCGAGCACAATACATCTCACGCAGATCATAACAGGTTAGAGAATATAAACATGCAAGAGAGTACGATACATGAAACTAAAATAAAGTACATGATGTAAACAAAGAGAGAACTGTAATAGAAATATCTACTATAAGTAGAGAGCTACCAGTGACTAGTGATTTAGAGTACAAAGTCGACATGTGAACGGCTGGATTTGCACATGACTATACTAAAGAGGCGCACATGGCTATACTACTTTGGAATTGTTCACATGGCTATTTATACTCCCCCATACCCCAATCAATACACAAGGATCCAAACAAGTTATGTTACGTACATGGTTTTTACATGAAGCCCATAAATGGGTGCACATGAAGTATACATGAGAGCTCATACATGAGTGCACATGAAGTTCACATGGGGGGCCCATAAATGGGTGCACATGAAATTCACATGAAGGCTCATAATTGAGTGCACATGCAATATAGGTTATACATGAGATACATGGAAAACATGACCGATTCATGAGAGCACATGAGAGTACACGAGCATGCATGAACGAGCATGAAGCATATGAGAAACATGAATAACATGAGAGCGAAGAATATATGATGTACACGAAACACATGACATAATGTATCCGATGCTCCCGAGGGGGATAACATCTCAATGTAGGGATCCATATAGTACCAATCCGTGATAATATCATGACAGCATCAAATAAGGTAAACTAGAGAAGGAATATAATTCTAAACAAGTTATAAAATGATCAGAGAATGTACTCGCCTGCTATCTGAATGTCCAAAGGAAATGTACTGTCCGAGGAGAGGTGTCTGGCTCCTATTTAGAACAGCACAAGTCACAACAAGTCCAAAATGGTAATATAAAGCTCTACTATGCATTCTACATGATTCTAGGTCATTCTAGGTCAAAGTCAACTCTTAGTCAACTCTGGTCAACCGTACTAGTCAAACTAGGTTAACTAGGCAGTACTAGGTCTAAATCTAGACTAACAAGTCTCATTAGGCCTAACCAAGCCTAGACTAATACTTACACAAAATCACAAAGCTACACAAGTTATCAAACACACAAGTTATCAAACACACATTACATATATATTCATATATATTTTTATTACAAGCAAGGTTCATAAAGACAAGGAGTGAGTGATACATGAATGTGGATATGGCAATGTGTACAAAGCAGTACAATGTGTTCAAGTGTGAGGGGGTTATGTTAGCAGGATAACATTTAGCAAGGGTTCATTGTGTCACATAGAAGAAATAACATGTAAAGTATAGGTTTAGCATGTGTGTGTGTGGGTGTTATTCATAACAAAAGGGTTTATTTATACATCAAAGGGTTTACTCATAACAGTAAGTAAGTTTTATGTGTATTCATGCTTGGGGTTACTGTCAATATGTAGAAGGGGGTTTTAACATATGAACATGGTGCTAAGTGCTAATATGGCATCATACATTCCTATCATATTGGCATTCATATATAGCATACATTCATACTTGATTACGTTACTTACTTACATATGGATACTTGCATACATGTTTCAATACCTTGCATTATCCATATGCTTGCATTTCATCCATTCATGCACCTATACATACATATTTGAATACATTATATACTTTCATATATTATATTATTTATGCATACTTTATATTATATTACATTCTCTTAACACACACACACATATATATATACACATGCATACAAACATATTTGTACATACAAGGATATACAAAATGCATATGTCGTATAGTAATCTTCTACTTAAAATCAATACTGTACAAATTAAGCATTTATTAAATTCTAGGATTAAAGTATGTTATAGATCTTTGTGTTAGCTTTCCGAAACTTTAAACGGATCGTATTTTCGTGTCCGGAAGCTCCCGGAATCGCAAAAACACCGAAACGCGTTCGTCTTTCATACAGCTGACACTCAAATAATTTTACAGAAAGTTTCAGAACGAATTTGGATTATTAAAATATATATTTGGAAATCTAACTTCGATACGGTTCTTTTAAAAAATGAAAGATAAATCGGAGTTTTAAGCTAAAAGTTATGACATTTCTAAGTTGCTATTGCTACTAAAAACGTGGATAAATATTATGATGAATTTAGGTAGTTTGAGACAAAAGAAACACAAGTATATAACATAATATATCAAGAACTCACTCTCTACACTAATATATATATATATATGATACACTATAGAACACATCTCCAATACAAAAATATGAGATTAAACATGTAATAATTCATTCATACATAACAACAACACATAGTGTGTCCAAATTTGGGGTTTTCCCACATGAACACAATCACAACACAAAGGACACTCCTATGACCTCCAAATCGACACGAAATGGACACAAATGGAGATACAACCATGGGGGTCATTCCTATGGGTTTAAAATATTTCTATATGCATGTAGGGGTGGATTAGAGGAGAGATTATACCTTTCGGGAGAGATTCAAAGGAAAATTCTTCCGACACGACACCGACACGTAGAGATTCTAAAAGGACACAAATAAGCTCCGAATCCTTCCAAACTTGGCTAGCACCCTCTAACCATGGAGTAGAGGAGAAATGAAGAAGATTTGGTGGAAGAAAGGGATGATTTGGAGATGAAATCAATGGAGGTTCATCTCTAAATTAATTTGGGGAAGAACAAGAGAGAGAAAGTGGATGAAAACAAATGAATGAAGGAGTGACTCACTCCTTATCCCCCCATAGGTGGCTGCCCAAAAATGGTGAGGTGTCCCCTATTTGAATGTCCAAAATGCCCTCCACTAATCTATTTGATTTAAATTAGGAATGGGTTAAAGGTTGAGGTCAATTTAGTCTAGTTTTAAGTCTCTAATTAAACTAAACCTATCCATAAATAATTAGTCTAACTACTAACTAAAATTAATATCATGTGGACTAAAATTAATATCATGTGGGCCATGCTTAACTAGTGTGTGGGTCCCACTAGAGTCAAACTACCCCCCGGGTCCCCGTTTCAAGTCGGATTGAGTTGAAATTCGAACCCGACTTAAATAACCCCAAAACAATATCATAAATAATAAAATAAATTTTAACCCCAAAACAATATCATAAATAATAAAATAAATTTCAACCCCAAAATAATATCATAAATAATAAAATAAAATTTCAAAAATATTCAAAAATGTAAAATGACAAAAATACCCCTGTTTCTGAAAACTATGGGTGACAAATCTATCCATCTTAAAAAAATTTCGTCCTCGAAATTAAAACAAAGCAATCACAGGAAACACATGCAGAAAACAATCTCATTCAAATACTTTTCAAAAAAAAATCAGCAATAAAAAAAATCTCTTTGAGGCACATCAAACATTTGTAAATAAAAATTGATACGTGTCCGCTACGGACACAAAACTATCACAAAATCACACCTATCAAAGGTCAAAATCAACAATCACCAACGTAATAAATATCAAAATAATTCAAAGAGGTCAAATGCAAAATATTCTTAGGCCAGAAATGACATTAAAACATCCTAATCACATGGTTAGGCTCTAGGTCAAACAGTCTCTATGGTTTCACTAGCAAAACATCAAAATCACAAGTCATGATTTTAAATAGTTATAAAATGATTTAAAAATTACCAAAAATCATATCATGATTTAAATGTCAAATCAATAAATGATTAAAATTACAAAATTTCAAAATTATCCTCATTTTAGAAAACTAAGTGTTACAAGTCTACCCACCTTAGAAAAATTTCGTCCTCGAAATTAAAATGTTCATACTCCTTCTAGGTCAAATCCCCCACAATCAAAGTCTCAGAACTTAAACAATCATACGATTTAAAAGGATAACATACAGGGTCATGGCATACGGTGGTAGTGAAAGTCTCATCTAGGTATACTAGTCATGCTAAACCAAAACGGTCATAGGGTATCAAAACACACAAGCAATCTAGGGTGCTAAACTAGAAAAGATACATAAATAACAATCATCAAGACTGTAAGGCAGTCTACCATCCTATATGAAAACTGGTACTTATCAAAATAAAATAAAGTTAACTACAATTTATCTAATAAGGGGTACTATTCAAGAAAATCAAAATCAAAAGTTAAAGAATGAAAGCCAATTGCATGGAAATCCAATCACAATATATTTATTTATATAGCGTTAGAGAGGAAAAAGCTAGCATTATGTACAAGTTATGTAGTTCGTGTGTGTATGGGTGTATGTGGACATGTTCATATGGTTAGATAGTAGGCGTGTGTGTATGTGAAATATACATGAAAGTGCATATGAGGATTTGGGTTTCAAACAATAACTACCAAGTTACACTAATCATGGCATATTGTTTAAACAATCTACAATACACAACTCATTTGCTCATAACATGCATGGCTAACCATGTATTTATGTATATATAAAGAGGTAGAGATTTAGTTATGTATCTATATACATTATAACATGTATGCATAAACTCTATATATATCTATATAGATATATGAACATAACATAGAGAGGAAGGGTTAGGTTACATGGCAGTGTATACTATGTTAGAGTGTGGGTGTCACTATATAGGGTTATAGCTTTAGTAATGAAAGGTTAGACCCAGTTTTAGTTCAACATTTACATACAAGAATCTGAAATAAGCTAACATTTAAACCAGTATAATATTAACCAACCCAATGTTTATCACAACCTAACATGTAAGAGTATAAACCTAACATTATATCCCTACATACAACAATGTACATAGCTCCAAAATATTATATTTTAAAAAAAATAAAACAGCAAATTGAACTAAACATTTGGAATCCAGTATTAAAGGTTAATATGCACACAGTCTTAGATTTGACAAATTCAAACACAAAACTCAACCAATTTTTTTTTGAATTGAAACCCTATGTATAACATACATGTGTAGTGATGTAAACATAACTAATAACATAAAATTTATATTTAAATTACGAGTTTAAGCTGGAAAAAGCAGAGAACCAAAAATATTGGGGTTTTGACAATTTAAACATCAACAACATATTAATATGTATTTAGATAGGTTGGAAATCAAAATGTAGCATGCATACGTATCAGGCAAGTGTCTGCTATATATATTCATATATTCTCATGTCCCAATATAAAAATTTAATTCTATGTTAAGACCAACATTTAGATTCCTACCAAGATTACAAAGTAGGTGATTGGTGTAATCAAGACAGTTTTATTATTGTCATTATTATTTAATACAAGGATAGTAGCAAGAAGGAATAACAATGAAATCTGTTCTGCTTATTTGTTTAAAAGAAGGAACCCTTTTGAAACCCAGAGTTAAAATATCAAATTCAAGATAAGATCTAGCAAAAATCATCAATTCATTGTATTAAGAAGAAATCCATAGTAAGAAGTTACACAAAGGTTTATAAAACAGCTAAACCTACTCCTAAGTTAAATAATAAGAAACAAAAGAAAACAAACAAATAATAATTCTTTTTTTTGAAGGACTGAAACAAAAGTAGAGAAAACATGTTCAAAAATATTTAAGGTACAATCTGATAATCATATGCGTCTATCCAAAATTATGGTACTCTAAATCCTCGTCATACTAGTAAGCAAGGCTACGATAATCACAAAGTCCTCGACTTGGGCACATACCTCTAGAATCGTGGTATTTAACATTTTTGCGATGCCGCTAGCTTGGCTGCGAAAACCTTAAATTCCCACACCCAAGAAATATATCCAAAATCAGACTATATGTCCTCACCATGCTGGCTAATGTGACTATAGAAGACTAGATTCCAAAACTTAGATGACCTAGCCCATATAATTTCATCTTGACAAAAATTAAAATTAAATCAACAAGGAATACCCAAAAATCAAATTTATCAATGAACATCAAGATTCAAAAATGAACAAAAATCCATCAAGTCATATAAATACAAACTCGGATGCAACAGCTAACATCAAGATCCAAAACTCAACAATCATCATCAAAATCAATAACTACAAACTCAAATTCAACAATAATCCATCAAAATCAAGTTCAACAACAGAAAGTAAAGATAAATCAAATCAAGGGAAAAAGAGTTTTCAAATCGAAGTTAAAATAAGATTCTCAAGGGTCGTCCCAGGAATCTCTCAAGGGATCCTAACTGTGATTGAGTACCTTCAAAATATATCCTAATCCTACTGCAGGCTGTAGTGGTACTCTAGTTCGAATACCACTACACAAACTCGACCTGCATGGGCCACCACTAAAAACATGTCATGACCCGTACCCTAGAGTTAGGGCACGAGACGTGGGTACGTCCAGCCTACGCCGCAGTGTCGGTGGTAGAACGCTGTCCTAGGTCAAACATCTAACAATATATAGGTACCTGTACAGTATATACTCTCCGAATGGAGGTGACATAACAGATACAGTCTCAATCACATCTAAGGTAGAGCATGATAAAGATAGATAAAACATAAAATCCAAAAGAGATACAGCAGATAGAAGTCTAAGTGTCTAAGATACACAAACCCAGAAATACATCTCAAAGCTCAAATACAGTAATCCATAAATACAACTCAAGACAACTGAAAATAAACTATGAGCAAAACCCTAGCTATCTATACAACCTCTACTGTGTCTCCTCTAGGCTAGCAGGCAACCTCCAGGCTATCTGTAAAATTTATCAACAGGTCTAGTCAGGACAGGAGCGAGCACAATACATCTCACGCAGATCATAACAGGTTAGAGAATATAAACATGCAAGAGAGTACGATACATGAAACTAAAAGAAAGTACATGATATAAACAAAGAGAGAACTGTAATAGAAATATCTACTATAAGTAGAGAGCTACCAGTGACTAGTGATTTAGAGTACAAAGTCGACATATGAACGGCTGGATTTGCACATGACTATACTAAAGAGGCGTACATGGCTATACTACTTTAGAATTGTTCACATGGCTATTTATACTCCCCCATACCCCAATCAATACACAAGGATCCAAACAAGTTATGTTACGTACATGGTTTTCACATGAAGCCCATAAATGGGTGCACATGAAGTATACATGAGAGCTCATACATGAGTGCACATGAAGTTCACATGGGGGGCCCATAAATGGGTGCACATGAAATTTACATGAAGGCTCATAATTGAGTGCACATGCAATATAGGTTATACATGAGATACATGGAAAATATGACCGATTCATGAGAGCACATGAGAGTACACGAGCATGCATGAACGAGCTTGAAGCACATGAGAAACATGAATAACGTAAGAGCGAAGAATACATGATGTACACGAAACACATGACATAATGTATCCGATGCTCCCGAGGGGGATAACATCTCAATGTAGGGATCCATATAGTACAAATCCGTGATAATATTATGACAGCATCAAATAAGGTAAACTAGAGAAGGAATATAATTCTAAACAAGTTATAAAATAATCAGAGAATGTACTCGCCTGCTATCTGAATATCCAAAGGAAATGTACTGTCCGAGGAGAGGTGTCTGGCTCCTATTTAGAACAGCACAAGTCACAACAAGTCCAAAATGGTAAAATAAAGCTCTACTACGCATTCTACATGATTCTAGGTCATTCTAGGTCAAAGTCAACTCTTGGTCAACTCTGGTCAACCGTACTAGTCAAACTAGGTTAACTAGGCAGTACTAGGTCTAAATCTAGACTAACATGTCTCATTAGGCCTAACCAAGCCTAGACTAATACTCACACAAAATCACAAAGCTACACAAGTTATCAAACACACAAGTTATCAAACACACATTACATATATATTCATATATATTTTTATTACAAGAAAGGTTCATAAAGACAAGGAGTGAGTGATACATGAATGTGGATATGGCATTGTGTACAAAGCAGTACAATGCGTTCAAGTGTGAGGGGGTTATGTTAGAAGGATAACATTTAGCAAGGGTTCATTGTGTCACATAGAAGAAATAACATGTAAAGCATAGGTTTAGCATGTGTGTGTGTGGGTGTTAGTCATAACAAAAGGGTTTATTTATACATAAAAGGGTTTACTCATAAGTAAGTGTCACGACCCGATCCCAAATAATTGGGTCGAACCGGATCATGCCCAGCCTGCCCCGTTGTTGAGACGGCGGCAGTAAGCTGTTCCATTAGCAGGTAACCACAACAACATCTATATTTGTCACAACTCAATCTTCGGGAATTCAAAACTTTATTAAATATTGAAATAAATACAACTGGAATTAAAAGAATTGAATTCAAATAACAGAATTTCAAATGAAACAACAAAACTGGAAAAGAAAATTTAGCTAAACATTCGGCACATCGGCCTCAGGTCCTGCGTCATCCAATGGGGACTCTGGCAGCACCACGGGGTACAGAACCGGGTCATATTAGCTGTTGTATAGTATAACAGCTCAGCATCCTCAATGTTCCCTAAAAATGTTATCTCCAGTCAGGAGGGAGCAAAGTACAATTCATGCTAATTTGACAATTAAAATAATAATAGAATCATGTACTTTTAAACAATTTGAAGTAAACAGTTTTTGTAATGCCCCGCTCCGCATGGCGCATTACGCTGAAGCGTTGACTCAACGAGTCACGTTGATACAAGGAAATGTATCGATGCAAAACGATGTGAGAGTTAACTTGTCCCGAACAATGCATCAAACTAAGTTGATGCAAAGAGTTGTCTTGTCCCGAAAGAATGCATCGAGTTGAATCGATGCGAAGCGCCGCGTTGCCCCGAAGGATGAGTACGTTGAATCGGCTCGAAGATTCTAAGAAATCGAATCGACCAAGGCACAAGTCCGAATCGTTGCAAGTATTGATTTTAGTTGATTTCGTGTGCAGGTTATACTTTGACGGGAAAATATTAGAGGTCGATCTTTTGCAATATTTAGTAAGGGGTCCGCGAAATCAAATCGTCGCCTTGCGACGGGCTAAGACTTGGGCACGCTAAGGCAAATCGGACGTATAACTCAATGAAGCACGAAGTGCTCGAATGGCTAAGTCAGGAGAGTGGCCGTGCAACAAAGTTATGGAATCGAGCCGCATCGGCTCGGCAAAATGACGAAGGCGTATCGACTCAAGGTGGGAGGATTGACTTCTTTTTACTCCTTCATTCGATAAGTCAAATATATTATTGTATGCTAAGTTAACCTATCGACGCCACGGACGTGGCCGATTGGAGATGAATCATAGTATGAGTCGAACACTAAGTTAGAACAATTGAAATGAAACGTGCATCAATATGCACGAGTCGCTATGGGACATTGGATATCGCATAGGCGAGCGCCTCGGTGCGCAAACCGTAAGAACATGGGATAACTGTAATCGGCGAGTGCCTTAGTGCACGAACCATACCGTGCCTTTGCTGCATGAGTTAGACGGCTAGAACATTGAAAGACAATAGGCGAGCGCCCTAGCGCGCAAGCCCCGAACATTGAATGCTAAGTTATAGAACATTGGGATACGGTCGAAACGTGCCTACGTGCATGGGATAATAAAAGATGGCTTCGTTGCAAGAGAATACAGTTGTGGCATGAATGTGGCAGAACTGTCGGATATGACATGGTGCCTCGAAAGGTGTTCGAGAACTTCGGGTCGTTCGGTTGACAAGCATTGAGTTGAGGCACGATGCAATTGAGTCATTGAAACGAAGTATGAAATGTAAGAACACAGAAAGCTAATAAAAGAGATACAAGATGATAAGTCTGAGTCTCGGACTCAAGACTATGTTTGGTTGTTTGAATTTGATTACTTGAATGATAGGGCGTTGCATGGTCGATTGGAATGGGCTCGAGATTAAATCGTGATAATAGCTCGTGCACGAGTATCCCCCCCCAAACGGTTAAATACCGGAGGTCCCCGGAACCGATTTGGCCGCGGAGGGATGGATAATCTTTGTAGGCGCACATCCTTAAACAAGATGGGAGAAGCCACAAATGATGGCATGTAGCGGGAACGTTTCGGTTGTTTGGGATGTGACCCAACCCGTGAAACGCCCGGCAGCCCAACCAAATAGAGAGAAAAGAAGGAGAGAAAAGAAAGGAACTCCTTTAGTCCATTCCGACGCGGATACGCCAACGGCCCTCATATAGTTAAGGAACGATGGATTGAAAGTGTAGGCGCATATGCGTCTCGCATAGAGATCCTGCTTAGAGATGCACAATAACATGACAGGGAAGGATTACGGCGTATTCATCTGGCGTCGGTGCAAGGGCGAGTGCGTCGACTTGGTAAGTCGCGCCACGAATCAAACACGAGATTGCTTGTTTGTTTGCCTATTCAATTCGATAACATGCTGCTATGATAAGATGCTTTACGCTTTCAAAGATGCCATAAAATTGACCCTAAGGAGAACATAGCAAGATCATAAGCTAAGTTGTATGATTCAACATAAATATTAAAATATCGGTTTGGAAAGATGATCTTTACTTCAGTACATGCGAGGACAAACGTACTTATCATCCACCAGCTTCATGCAGGGTGCAGGGAATGGATTGCTCGCGGCGAGACGTTGCTTGAACGTGTTAAGGCTTGGAATGCCGAAGCGCATTGAAGCGTGCTATCGCATTGACGCTCGGACTACGCAGCTGGATTGATGCTGCCGAGATATAGAAGGCATGATGTATGGAACGGTGAAATCCTTTGTGGGCAAGAGAGAACCTGAGTGTTGTAGCCAATCTGGCATATATTGTTAGGCTATCGAAAGCCATTGTAATCTCAGTTTCAGATATCAATAAAGAGAATTGTTTCGTACACTCTGTTTCCTTTCGTTGTTAATATCAAATCAAAAGATAACCATTTGAGAACTTGTCATCTTGCCTTGCACGAGCGCAACTCCAGGCTCGTACGGCATCACGCCCCCTGCGAGGATGATGATTCGGGTGATTCCGGGTCGTGGCGTGACAAATTGGTATCAGAGCTCTAAGCTCAATTTCCTCTGGACGCTCGCTTCATTACAGTTCGAAAAGTTGCCCACCACCACTTGATATCACTCTTGACTCTACTCGATGCCGCACTGGATGTTCCATACAATAAGTCTAATACAAATCGTGTAATTTTGCCGCATGTGTTTTGAAAATTACATGATGTTTGCTAAGGAAATCGCGAAGGGTATATTGCATTGAATGCAAACGAACCGTAAAAATGTTAGTTGCTGCAAGCGCAACAAATTGTAAAATACGATTTGAGATGTTGTTGCAATGTAACAGTTGAAAGAGAAATAAAATGATGCACGAAGTGCAACGAGTAATGGTGAATATGCATTAAAATAAAAGTGAGAAGTGATAAGCCAATACCGAATGTGTTAAAACGGATTGTGCATTGACTTGGAAAGTCGAGAGTAATTCGTTGCACGAGGTGCGGTAAATGTCGAAAATAATCGTTGCACGATGTGCAACGCGTATTGAAAGTAAAAATTATTGCACGTGGTGCAACACATATCAAATTAATCGTTGCACGAAGTGCAAAGGAAATTGAAAATGAATCGTTGTACAAAGTGAAATGAAAGTGTCGGAAATAAATCGTAGCACGATGTGCAACGCGTATCGAAAGTAAAATTTGTTGCACGGGGTGCGACGCATATCAGATAAATTATTGCACGATATGCAACGTAAGGAAAGAATTGAATTCATAAATCGATAGAACGAATCGTTCGGTTGCACACCAAACTTATGTTGGCAAACGAGAACATTGACCGAGTTGTGTCGGATTTTGATAGAATCAAAGTTACGATTGTGATCAAGCACGATCACTGCGGAAATCGTGAGTCGGAAGAGATTGTCGGGTTATACTGAGTATAGTGCGAGGGAAATGGCTTGATTCCGAGTGGTATATGCCATACCACGTAGGCGATGAATGACTCGATTTCGAGTGGTATATGGTATATCACTTGTGCGATAAATTGCATCGACGCTTTATGAGAATTGCGGAAAGTTTGTCCGCAACGGACGGAGGAGTACCGAGACTCGATTAAAAATTTGTATGACGGTATGTTGATGCAAGTGTTCTTCGAAATTCGGTTGGGACGATAAGGCGAGACTCGTATCAATGAACGATACGTCGGACGAGAATGATAAGTCGGTCGGATGATCGAGACTAGCAAAACGATTATGCCTTGACGCAATAATCGGATCGACGGAAAAGGAATACTCGAGCTTACAAATGAGTTGCACGACTTACGATCTCGGTAGAAATGTTGGGCGAGACGAATCGAATCGCACGACTTGCGATCTTGATAGAAATGTTAGGCGACGCAAACATTGAAATTGAATCGCACGATGTGCGACTCCGGTAAGAAAGTTGATTGACGTGAGAAATCGTGCCTAAGAAATAGTTGGTTACGTTACGGCAAAACTCAATTGAGTACGACTGAAAACACACAAAACTTAGAGGGCGAGATCGTATAACTCGAGGGCACGATGTTGGATAATCGGTAACTCGGTTACGCGATCAAAGTATAGCGGGATGCGGCAAATCGAAAAATGAGTTGATGCGTATGGAAAAGTTTGTTGCGAACTTGGATGTATGCGATGCGAGTTAAGTTGACGTTGAAACGGATTCGAAGTCGACCCTCTTGCTATCGAAATTGATATGAACTATCAAGATCGATATGCAAGGAAACGTAAGCACGAGGTGAGAATACAAAATGGAGTGCGCCCTGCGCTATCAAAATTTTGTAAGTAAGGATACGAGAATGAACGAACTTGGTTGATCGTAAATTTTGTGATTGATCAAAGATGAGACTATAAGTCATCGACGATTGCTCGATGCGTATAGCATCTCGTGTGTCGACCCGTGAATAAGATAGACTCGAACTTGATGCGAGTAGATGTTTCGTAAATTGCAGAATCATCGACGGCAGTGCATGACTTGACTCGGAGGATAGTTGCGCATCAGTTGCGCCGATAGAAATAGTTTTGTCCAAAATTGGGTAGTCGCATAGAATCGTCGGAACGTAATTTGGCTCCGAAATAAGATATAGCATGGTTCGTAGTAAACTGTCCTTCGGTGATGATCCACAATTATCAAGCGTAGCTTCGGGGCAGCTGACCCTAGAAGACTTGACCGCCAAATCGAATTGAATGCTGCAGACCGTAAGATGACCCATACGATATCGTATATGAGATTGCACCGATAACAAATATAACACGGTGCATGTTGACGATAAGTCTAGGCGATCGAGAATTATTGGAACAGCTTTCGATTGAGAATGATATAGTCAGATTTTGAGTATTCGTCGGATGAATACTTGAATGGTTATGTTGGTCGACGGTCGAACTAGAATTTACCAACGGACTTGGTGATTCGGATAGGCGATTGCGAGAAACGTGCTATGCACGAGAGGGAACGATAAGGGAATGACTTACGAGTCATGTCGTTAGATTCGGATTCACCTTGCAATTGAAGCTTGCGTGAATCAAAATTTACATTCGATGTTGCGAGATGGATAAGTTGGGAATTTGGCTATCGAATTCCTACTCGTTAGGAAATTGAATGTAAGACGCGTCGTAAAGACCTTCGTGCTAAGGCGATCGTTGCCTTGAGCACTGTCGCCTTGCTGTAAACTTTCATGTCGGATAGATTGTGGCCTTCGTGCAATGTCAATTTAAACTTACGTCGGGAAAATCTAAGCATAGGCACTATGTAAGTAACCTAGCGGGCGTAGCCCTGAATGTTGATGCATTTGCAAGTCAACAAAGAAAAATCGTATCGAGATAAGTTGCATAAGCAAGACTTCGAAAATAGTTGGATAGCGACTTCGAACGCAAGGCGTTGCGGAGACTCGTTGTGATTGGATGCGCAACGGCTTGACGCAATGCGTAGAATTGATAGTCCCGATGGAACATACGAAACGAGAAAGGCGATTATGAATCACATCGCGTGCAGTGACTTTATTGAATAAATCACGTATGTATCGAATATACGTATGCGATGAAATTTCGAGAACGGTTGCTAAGGATAAGTCCGATCGAGAGTACGAGATGGCAAGCATAGGATTGAAATTTACCTGTCAGCTTTGTTCCAATTTGCTACCACTGGAATTGGTCAAAATACATATATCTTCGGGACGCCTTGAATATAGGTATGGATCCAAATCGAGTTGTATACAAAATTCAAATCGAGCTGCAGGGAAGACTTGAAATGTTAAAATGAGAGCTTGCAAGATAGTGTGAGATTGAACAATGTTGGTGGGACGAGATCGTGATACGATCTATAAAACACTTAGTCGGAGTGTTGGTTTTGGTTCGAGGACGAACCTTATTTTGAGTGGTATATTCTGTAATGCCCTGCTCCGCATGGCGCATTACGCTGAAGCGTTGACTCAACGAGTCACGTTGATGCAAGGGAATGTATCGATGCAAAACGATGTGAGAGTTAACTTGTCCCGAGCAATGCATCAAACTAAGTTGATGCGAAGAGTTGCCTTGTCCCGAAAGAATGCATCGAGTTGAATCGATGCGAAGCGCCGCGTTGCCCCGAAGGATGAGTGCGATGAATCGGCTCGAAGATTCTAAGAAATCGAATCGACCAAGGCGCAAGTCCGAATCGTTGCAAGTATTGATTTTAGTTGATTTCGTGTGCAGGTTATGCTTTGACGGGAAAATATTAGAGGTCGATCTTTTGCAATATTTAGTAAGGGGTCCGCGAAATCAAATCGTCGCCTTGCGACGGGCTAAGACTTGGGTACGCTAAGGCAAATCGGACGTATAACTCAATGAAGCACGAAGTGCTCGAATGGCTAAGTCAGGAGAGTGGCCGTGCAACAAAGTTATGGAATCGAGCCGCATCGGCTCGGCGAAATGACGAAGGCGTATCGACTCAAGGTGGGAGGATTGACTTCTTTTTACTCCTTCATTCGATAAGTCAAATATATCATTGTATGCTAAGTTAACCTATCGACGCCACGGACGTGGCCGATTGGAGATGAATCATAGTGTGAGTCGAACACTAAGTTAGAAAAATTGAAATAAAACGTGCATCAATATGCACGAGTCGCTATGGGACATTGGATATCGCATATGCGAGCGCCTCGGTGCGCAAGCCGTAAGAACATGGGATAACTGTAATCGGCGAGTGCCTTAGTGCACGAACCATACCGTGCCTTTGCTGCACGAGTTAGACGGCTAGAACATTGAAAGACAATAGGTGAGCGCCCTAGCGCGCAAGCCCCGAACATTGAATGCTAAGTTATAAAATATTGGGATACGGTCGAAACGTGCCTACGTGCACGGGATAATAAAAGATGGCTTCGTTGCGAGAGAATACAGTTATGGCATGAATGTGGCAGAACTGTCGGATATGACATGGTGCCTCGAAAGGTGTTCGAGACCTTCGGGTCGTTCGGTTGACGAGCATTGAGTTGAGGCACGATGCCATTGAGTCATTGAAACGAAGTATGAAATGTAAGAACACAGAAATGAAAGAGATACGAGATGATAAGTCTGAGTCTCGGACTCAAGACTATGTTTGGTTGTTTGAATTTGATTACTTGAATGATAGGGCGTTGCATGGTCGATTGGAATGGGCTCGAGATTAAATCGTGATAATAGCTCGTGCACGAGTATCCCCCCAAACGGTTAAATGCCGGAGGTCCCCGGAACTGATTTGGCCGCGGAGGGATGGATAATCTTTGTAGGCGCACATCCTTAAACAAGATGGGAGAAGCCGTAAATGATGGCGTGTAGCGGGAACGTTTCGGTTGTTTGGGATGTGACCCAACCCGTGAAACGCCCGGCAGCCCAACCAAATAGAGAGAAAAGAAGGAGAGAAAAGAAAGGAACTCCTTTAGTCCATTCCGGCGCGGATACGCCAACGGCCCTTATATAGTTAAGGAATGATAGATTGAAAGTGTAGGTGCATATGCGTCCCGCATAGAGATCCTGCTTAGAGATGCACAATAACATGACAGGGAAGGATTACGACGTATTCACCTTGCGTCGGTGCAAGGGCGAGTGCGTCGACTTGGTAAGTCGTGCCACGAATTAAACACGAGATTGCTTGTTTGTTTGCCTATTCAATTCGATAACATGCTGCTATGATAACATGCTTTACGCTTTCAAAGATGCCATGAAATTGACCCTAAGGAGAACATAGCAAGATCATAATCTAAGTTACATGATTCAACATAAATATTAAAATGTCGGTTTGGAAAGATGATCTTTACTTCAGTACATGCGAGGACGAACGTACTGATCCCCCACCAGCTTCATACAGGGTGCAGGGAATGGATTGCTCGCGGCGAGACGTTGCTTGAACGTGTTAAGGCTTGGAATGCCGAAGCGCATTGAAGCGTGCTATCGTATTGACGCTCAGACTACGCGGCTGGATTGATGCGGCCGAGATATAGAAGGCATGATGTATGGAACGGTGAAATCCTTTGTGGGCAAGAGAGAACCTGAGTGTTGTAGCCAATCTGGCATATATTGTTAGGCTATCGAAAGCCATTGTAATCTCAGTTTCAGATATCAATAAAGAGAATTGTTTCGTACACTCTGTTTCCTTTCGTTGTTAATATCAAATCAAAAGATAACCATTTGAGAACTTGTCATCTTGCCTTGTACGAGCGCAACTCCAGGCTCGTGCGGCATCACGCCCCCTGCGAGGACGATGATTCGGGTGATTCCGGGTCGGGACGTGACAGTTTTCTAGCAGTAAAACAGTGTAATTTGAATAGGCAATGAATATGACCGACTTGGGTTGTACAGGTGTATCCTATTGATACGATTCGGCTTATCCCCGTGTGTAATAGGGGTAAGCTAATACTGGCCTAAGTTATTGTTTTGGATGTGGTCATAATTATTACACTACTCCCCCAGTCCCCAAACAGTTAAAGTAGTTACAGTTTGTGCTCTCAGGGAGAGTTCCGTGTTGTATCGTGGTTTAAACTTGTATTAAAACGATTACTAAATAATTGTAAACTAACACAAAATGTACTTGCCTCAAAATAGACTGGACTGGAAAGGTTGAAGACTTCAAGATGGGAATTTAGGATCGTCCTCGAATTCCTACATTTGAGAAATTGACTCAGAATCCAGTGTTACCAATCTAACTACGCTAGTTGAAATCTCTAATTGTGTCCTAATCAATTTTAATTCTTTATTAACAAAACACAAACAAAAACACGATTATTGGTGCGTTGAATTAACAACGAGAGAAATATCGTTTAAACTATGTATTTTGGGAAAAACTCGTCGATACCAAATTAATTGATTAAAACTTTGTATTTTCATATTTATACATATAAAACTAAATTTCTTATTTTAATGAGAAAAAATATGATCGTTGTTAAATATTAAAACTTGTAAATTTTATTGTGAGAAAACTTTATTAATCTTTATGAAAATAATTATATATTTCGATTTACACGTACGCTACAAAAACTCGCAAAACCAGAAACAACAGAGAATCCAACTTACAAGTCACAGAGCCAACAACCAGCTGGGCTTATGCCCATTTACAATTTATTTACATAAATTGAAATAAGACAAAAACGGTCGTTAGTTCTAAACTTCCTATAATTTAAATATGAATAAAATAAATAATAAAAATAAATTAAATAATAATGAGTCTCAGATATGGTCCAAACGTCAACTAGGCTAAATGCCTCAACGTCCGGGCGAAGCCGGTTTCGTTTGCACTTAGCCGGGGCCCATTGACCGATACGGTCGTCGCCCAAAATCCAAAATATTTAATATATTTCCGAAATCCACTTTAAAATCATTTTTAAAAATATAATTAAATTTACGAAAAAATTCTGCAGCATTTTCTCTATTTTTGGTCAACCCAAAAACTGGGAAATATGCCAATATTTTTCCTGCAAATCCCAAACCAGGGAATCCCAAAATATATATATCAAAAAATAACCACCAATGTTCCAAATATTAATTCAGGACGGCCCGAAACGAATTCGGGAGTCCGAATCCAACCAAAACATCACAGCACGATACCGAAAAAATCTGAAAACCCAAAATATCTAGAAATCCATTTTCCGAAAAGTTTCGGAAAAGCAAAACAACCAACAGAACCTTTCCGAAGGTTCCGAAATTACGACGTCGCTAAAAACCAAATTTTCGGGAGGGAATCGGGGACCAATCTCATCACAGACAGAATAAAAATGGAACGGGACGGGGGGTTATACCTTGGGTTGCTCGGCTAGAGCTCTCAGATGCAAATTATTGGAAGAAAACCAACTTTCTGTGGATCGAAATAACCCAAAATCACATGACAGTAAGATCCGAACAATGGCGGAGACCTCTCGGGTCAGAATCAACGCCGGGGCGAAGGCAGGGCTGGCCGGAGGGGAACTTGGCTCCGACGGGTCGGCCGGGACAGGGCGCTCGGAAGAGGCGGGGCCGCGAACTGGACCGGGGTCGCCGGAGGCCGGCGGGAGGCGGCGCTGGGGTTGAGGGAGGCCGGCGTGGGCGACCGGAGGAAGCCGGGGGCGAGCGGGAGAGCCTCGGGCATCGAGGACGGGAACGGGGTCGGCCGGAGGGTGCGAGCTAGGGCACGTGGACAGGGCGGCCGTACGGGGTTGCGCCGGGATGGGCGCTGACGGGGGCTACTGGCACCGCGCGGGAGGGTTGGCCACGTGGTCGGCCGAAAAAGGTCGGGCCGACAGGAGGCGCGGGGGTTCGGCTCGGGTCAGGGGCCGGTGGCCTCGGGTTGGGGGAGGCTAGTGGGGCTCGGTCAGACGGAGCTCGGGGTCGCAGGATGGGGAAGGGTTTGAGGAAAGTTATGAAGGGAGAGGGATGAAGTGAAGGAGATGGGGGTTTGTTCTGGAGAGAGTTGAGGGAATAAGAGGAGAGTGGGTGGAGTGGTGAGTAATGGAGGTGGTGGTGTGTATGTTCCCTTATAAGAAGAGTAGTGTAGAGGAGTGAACGTTGGAAGTAAGAGTAGGGGAAAAAATGTGTGGAAGAGAATAAGTAGTGGAGAAATAAGGGGAGAGGACAAACGTGAGGGGAAAAGAGTTGGTCCAACGTGGACCAACTCAAAAGTGCTAAAAAAATATATATATTTTTTAAAGAAAATAAATCAGAATTCAAAAGAGAGGGTTAGGATCGGGTCCGGGGTTTCGGGAATCTGGTCCGGGCTCGGGTCTGGTCAACAACCAAAATCCAACTTGTTATTTTCAAAATTAATTTTTAAAACCCATAAATAATACTGATAATAATAATAACAATATTATAACATTTGTAATAATTCATATTACAAAAACTGAGTTTCACAATTTTTCCTCCTTAGAAAATTTTGTCCTCGAAATTTAAAAAGGTAGGGTAGAAAAACAAACAGGTATGGGTACTGCGCCCGTAACTCAGGTCCAGCAAGAAGAATTTCCTAGGCAGTCGTGGATGAGACGGTTTAGGGACAAGTTTTATTTATGATATCATCCATGCAGAAAAATACAAAAGCGAACCAAAGTACACGAGGTTGATCAGACCATCATGTACCGGTCATGATTAGACAATATATTAGTGGGTGCACCCAATAAAATACTGTCATGATCAAGCTTGATAAAGAGATAGCTTGCAAAACTAGGCTAACTTAGCAGCATCAGTCAAGTTTAGAACGAAAAGATAAAAAATAGGAGTTTATGTGATGGCTCAATTTCTGATCTTCTTCTCACCTCTGACTACACTTGCAACTGGTTTCTCTGGCACTGAAAGGTTGAGTCCAATCTTCAGATCTGAATTATCCAATATGTGACTCGGATCCGGAATGTAGCGTCTGAGCTGTGATACATAGAAGACGTTGCACCCTCTCAAGATTAGCTGGTAGAGCTAACCGGTACGCTACTTCCAACTCGTCTTAAAACTTCAAATGGCCTGATGTACCTGGCCTCAATTTCCAGCTCCGTCAAACTGATTGTTCCTCTGGTAGGAGAATCTTCACAGAAATGCTATCTCCTTCTTCAAACTCCACTGGTCGACGACTACTATCAACCCAATGCTTCTGTCGGTCTTGGGCATTCCTAAGCTTGTCTCTGATCATTCTCACCTTCTCTGCTGCATCGGTCACCTTTTCAGGTCCAAGCAACGCTCGTTCTCCGACGTCGTCCCAAGCAAGTGGAGTACGGCAACGACGTCCATAGAGTGCCTCGAACAGTGTCATACCAATGCTAGCTTGGTAGCTGTTATTGTAAGAGAACTCTACCAAGTACAAATGGTCTTTCCAAGACCCTCCAAAATCTAAGACACAGGATCTCAGCATGTCTTCTAGCGTCTAGATTTGTTCTCTCTGATTGCCCGTCAGTCTGGGGGTAGGCGGTGCTGAACTTCAGTTGTGTTCCCAAACTGTCATGCAAACTCTTCCAAAAGTGAGAGGTAAATCTAGTATCTCTGTCAGATACGATACTTACCAGAACTCCATGAATCTGGTAGATGTGCCGCATGCACAGTTCTACCCACTTCTCGGTGGATAGACCAACCTTGAAGGGGATAAAGTGAGCTGACTTCGTCAGTCGGTCCACAATAACCCAAATGACATCCTTCCTTCCTTAGGATCGAGGCAGTTCCGACACAAAATCCATTGTTATGTGCTTCCATTTCTACTTCGGAATGTCAAGCGGCTGTAATAGTCCTGCTGGCCTCTGCCTGCTAGCTTAAACTTGTTGACAAATTAAACATCTAGCCACATACCTGGATACATCCTTCTTTATTTCGTACCACCACACTATAGTACGCATATCCCGGTATATTTGTTGGCTCCAGGATGTATGGAATAATGCGACTGGTGTACTTCTTGCATCAACTCATTCTTCAGTTTGCCAGTTGGTACACAAAGCCTTGTACCATTCTTCAGCGCTCCGTCACTGGCGATTGAGAATCCTTCAAGTGTTCCTGCCAGCACTTGATCTCTAAGTTTGTAAAGTGTCTCGTCTTGAAACTGCGTCTCCTTGATTTTGTCCATCAGTTCGAGCTCACTTGCAACTTCATCAACAATGAATCAGCATCCAGCTCCTTCCTTCCAGGCTGTATAATCTCCAGTCCAAGCTTCTCGATGTCCTTTAGCAGGTGCCGCTCCCTGGTCAAAACATCGCCATAGGGTATCGACTAAGTGCATCTGCGACCACCTTAGCCTTACCCGGGTGGTACTGTAGATCGATGCCAAAATCCTTCATCAGCTCCAGCCTTCTTCTTTGCCTTATGTTCAGCTCCTTCTGAGTGAAAACATACTTCAGACTTTTGTGGTCTGTATATATTTCCACTCTCTTTCCATATAGATAATGCTTCCATAACTTCAATGCAAATATCACCGCTGCAAGCTCCAAATCATGTGTGGGATAGTTCTTCTCATGAGTCCGTAATTGTCTAGATGCATAAGCAATCACTTTTCCATGTTGTTGAAAAATGCAATCCTGTCCTTTACCTGAGGCATCACTGTAGATTGAGAAACCACCAGTTCCTGCGGGTAGCGCAAGGATTGGTGCAGTCGTAAGTCTCTTCTTCAGCTCCTTGACTGATGCCTGGCAATCTTTCGTCCAGATGAACTCTTCATTCTTCCGAGTGAGCTTCGTCATCGGCTCAGCTATTCTGGCAAAATCCTTCACAAACTTCCAGTAGTAGCCAGCCAAGCCCAAGAAACTCCTAATTTTAGCTATTTAGCTCGGGATAGACCACTTCTCAACAGCGACTATCTACTTCGGATCCACCAAAATTTCTTTTTCTGTGACAACATAGCCAAGAAAATCTACCTTGTCTAGAAAGAATTCACATTTGGAAAGCTTACCATACAGCTTCTCCTTCCTTAAAGTTTCCAGAACTTTCCTGAGGTGCTCTTCGTGCTCCTTTTCTGTCTTTGAATAGATCAGAATGTCATTGAAGAAGACAACGACAATTTGATCTATATATTCATGGAAAACCTTGTTTATAAGGTTCATGAACACCGCAGGAGCATTCGTCAGTCCAAATGGCATGACCAAGAATTCAAACTGCCCATACTTGGTGTTGAATGCCGTCTTGGGAATATCTTCCTTCCTGACCCTGATCTGATGGTAGCCAGATCTAAGATCAATCTTCGAAAACACCTTGGCTCCGCTCAATTGATCATATAGGTCATCGATCTGGGGCAAAGGGTACTTGTTCTTGATGGTGATATTGTTCAGCGCCCGGTAGTCGATGCACATCCGTACTGTTCCGTCCTTCTTGGGCACAAACAAGACAGGTGCTCCCCAGGGTGAAGCTCCGTCTCGAATGAATCCCAGAGCCTTCAGTTCATTGATCTGGTCCTTCATCTCCTTGGCCTCCTTTGGGTTGACTCTGTAGTATCCCTTAGAAATAGGGAAGAGCCCGGGACTAGGTCAATAGTGAACTCTATGTCTAGATCTGGGGTAATTCGGGAAAACTATCAGGGAAAACATCTACCATAAAGGTGTAACTAAGAAGTTTATTCATGTGAAGAATTACATCAAAAACTCTTATGATTGATCTAAGGACATCCTGTTACAACTTCTTATAACAATAGATAATGCTATTCAGCAGTCCTAGGTACTAATCTTCATGGTTCTGGCTCTAGCATGAGCAGTCTCCAACTGCTTCATCTTCTTCTATGATCCTCGAGTCTGCATCATGCCCTCCTACAATAGGTATAGGAGGCAAGGTCTGCTCGATAGGAAGAGAGTCCCTAGGTTACGGCGTAGCAGGTGTTGCTGGGATAGGTGCTCTAGTATAATGGGGAGATAAGAGGCAGTTCCTTACCCGATGTTCAGCAGATCCACATGCCAAACATTGTCCCAATCTCTTGCGGCAACTAACGGCCTGATGACCAGGCCTCTTGCAGTAATCACAAGCCAATAGCCTCTTATGACAAGACTTCCGGAAAGTAGAGTACTTGATGGGACCCAAATATCTTCTAGATTCAGGGGTATACCTCCTAGGACGAGGTTCTGCTCCAACTTGGTTTAAGATAGCTAAGGCTACATTATTGACGTTCTTTACGACTTCTCTCGTGATATCCATCTGTTCCTGCTGGACTTCAGCTTGAGCCTTCTGGGACTCCAGGATTTCTTGAAATAGGGCAACCATTTGGAAGGTATTCGCTGGTACTGGTGGAGCATCAGGAATGGGTACTTCCTCAAGGAAGTGCAACTCAGTTTGAGAAGAGGTAGGATCCATCGGTGTAGTAAAAACTTTACTGGATGCATTATGGGGACGATCAATCAGCTGCGAGGGAATAAACCCTGGACTTGGCTAAGGAGATGGGGTATGATCAGGAGATGACATCTCATCGCCAGCAGGATTGGTCTTGTCAATGGCCATTCTCTGGAAGGTTTAGGATGCACACATAAGCAAGGTAGCCTACCAGTCTATAATCAAACAAAAATATTTATTCATATATAATTCGGACCTATGTTGTGACAAATCAATGTTCTAGTGTTCTAATTGTTTCTAGGTATGTTTTCCTAAGTTGTTGTTTTTGGACCTGCATGGGTCACCACTAAAAACATGTCACGACCCGATCCCAAATAATTGGGTCGAACCGGATCATGTCCAGCCTGCACCGTTGTTGAGACGGCGGCAGTAAGCTGTTTCATTAGTAGGTAACCACAACAACATCTATATTTGTCACAACTCAATCTTCGGGAATTCAAAACTTTATTAAACATTGAAATAAATACAACTGGAATTAAAAGAACTGAATTCAAATAACAGAATTTCAAATGAAACAACAAAACTGGAAAAGAAAATCTAGCTAAGCATTCGGCACAATCGGCCTCAGGTCCTGCGTCCTCCAATGGGAACTCTGGCAGCACCACGGGGTACAGAACCGGGTCATATTAGCTGTTGTATAGTATAACAGCTCAGCATCCTCAATGTTCCCTAAAAATGTTATCTCCAGTCAGGAGGGAGCAAAGTACAATTTATGCTAATTTGACAATTAAAATAATAATAGAATCATGCACTTTTAAACAATTTGAAGTAAACAGTTTTCTAGCAGTAAAACAGTATGATTTGAATAGGCAATGAATATGACCGGTTTGGGTTGTACAGTTGTATCCTATTGATACGATTCGGCTTATCCCCGTGTGTAAGAGGGGTAAGCTAATACTGGTCTAAGTTATTGTTTTGGATGTGGTCATAATCATTACACTACTCCCCCAGTCCCCAAACAGTTACAGTAGTTACAGTCAGTGCTCTCAGAGAGAGTTCTGTGTTGCATCGTGGTTTAAACTTGCATTAAAACGATTACTAAATAATTGTAAACTAACACAAAATGTACTTGCCTCAAAATAGACTGGGCTGGAAAGGTTGAAGACTTCAAGATGGGAATTTAGGATCGTCCTCGAATTCCTACATTTGAGAAATTGACTCAGAATCCAGGGTTACCAATCTAACTACGCTAGTTGAAATCTCTAATTGTATCCTAATCAATTTTAATTCTTTATTAACAAAACACGAACAAAAACACGATTATTGGTGCGTTGAATTAATAACGAGGGAAAGATCGTTTAAACTTTGTATTTTGGGAAAAACTCGTCGATACCAAATTAATTGATTAAAACTTTGTATTTTTATATTTATACATATAAAACTAAATTTCTTATTTTAATGAGAAAAAATATGATCGTTGTTAAATATTAAAACTCGTAAATTTTATTGTGAGAAAACTTTATTAATTTTTATGAAAATAATTATATATTTCGATTTACACGTACGCTACAAAAACTCGCAAAACCAGAAAACAACAGAAAATCCAACTTACAAGTCACAGAGCCAACAACCAGCTGGACTTATGCCCATTTACAATTTATTTACATAAATTGAAATAAGACAAAAATGGTCGTTAGTTCTAAACTTCCTATAATTTAAATATGAATAAAATAAATAATAAAAATAAATTAAATAATAACGAGTCTCAGATATGGTCCAAACGTCAACTAGGCTAAATGCCTAAACGTCCGGGCGAAGCCGGTTTCGTTTGTACTTAGCCGGGGCCCATTGACCGATACGGTCATCGCCCAAAATCCAAAATATTTAATATATTTCCGAAATCCATTTTAAAATCATTTTTAAAAATATAATTAAATTTATGAAAAAATCCGGCAGCATTTCCTCTATTTTTGGTCAACCCAAAAACTGGGAAATATACGAATATTTTTCTTGCAAATCCCAAACCAGGGAATCCCAAAATATATATATATAAATAACCACCAACGTTCCAAATATTAATTCGGGACGGCCCGAAACGAATTCGGGAGTCCGAATCCAACCAAAACATCACAGCACGATACCGGAAAAATCCGAAAACCCAAAATATCTAGAAATCCATTTTCCGAAAAGTTTCGAAAAAGCAAAACAACCAACAGAACCTTTCCGAAGGTTCTAAAAATACGACGTCACTAAAAACCGAATTCCCGGAAGGGAATCGGGGACCAATCTCATCACAGACAGAATGAAAATAGAACGGAACAGGGGGTTATACCTTGGGTTGCTCGGCTAGAGCTCTCAGATGCAAATTATTGGAAGAAAACCAACTTTTTGCGGATCAAAATAACCCAAAATCACACGACAGCAAGATTCGGACAATGGCGGAGACCTCTCGGGTCAGAATCAGCGCCGGGGCGGAGGCAGGGCTGGCCGGAGGGGAACTTGGCTCCGGCAGGTCGGCCTGGGCAGGGTGCTCGGAAGAGTCGTGGCCGCGAACTCGACCGGGGTCGCCGGAGGCCGGCGAAAGGCGGTGCTGGGGTCGAGGGAGGCCGGCGTGGGCGACCGGAGGAAGCCGAGGGCGAGCGGGAGAGCCTCGGGCGTCGAGGACGGGAACGGGGTCGGCCGGAGGGCGCGAGCTAGGGCACGTGGACAGGGCGACCGCGCGGGGTTGTGTCGGGATGGGCGCTGACGGGGGCTACTGGCACCGCGTGGGAGGGTTGGCCACGTGGTCGGCCGAAGGAGGTCGGGCCGGCAGGAGGCGCACGGGTCCGGCTCGGGTCAGGGGCCGGTGGCCTCAGGTTGGGGGAGGCCGATGGGGCTCGGTCAGACGGAGCTCGGGGTCGCGGGATGGGGAAGGGTTTGAGGGAAGTTGTGAAGGGAGAGGGATGAAGTGAAGGAGATGGGGGTTTGTTCTGGAGAGAGTTGAGGGAATGAGAGGAGAGTGGGTAGAGTGGTGAGTAGTGGAGGTGGTGGTGTGTGTGTTCCCTTATAAGAAGAGTAGTGTGCTGGATTGAACGTTGGAAGTAAGAGTAGGGGGAAAAATGTGTGGAAGAGAATAAGTAGTGGAGAAATAAAGGGAGAGGACAAACGTGAGGGAGGAAGAGTTGGTCCAACGTGGACCAACTCAAAAGTGCTAAAAAAATATATATTTTTTAAAGAAAATAAATCAGAATTCAAAAGAGAGGGTTAGGATCGGGTCTGGGGTTTCGGGAATCTGGTCCGGGCTCTGGTCTGGTCAACAACCAAAAATCTAACTTGTTATTTTTGAAATTAATTTTTAAAACCCATAAATAATACTAATAATAATAATAACAATATTATAACATTTGTAATAATTCATATTACAAAAACTGGGTTTTACAGTAAGTAGGTTTTATGTGTATTCATGCTTGGGGTTACTGTCAACATGTAGAAGGGGGTTTTAACATATGAACATGGTGCTAAGTGCTAATATGGCATCATACATTCCTATCATGTTGGCCTTCATATATAGCATACATTCATACTTGATTACGTTACTTACTTACATATGGATACTTGCATACATGTTTCAATACCTTGCATTACCCATACGCTTGCATTTCATCCATTCATGCACCTATACATACATATTTGAATACATTATATACTTTCATATATTATATCATTTATGTATACTTTATATTATATTACATTCTTTTAACACACACACATATATATATACACATGCATACATACATATTTGTACATACAAGGATATACAAAATGCATATGTCGTATAGTAATATTCTACTTAAAATCAATATTGTACAAATTAAGCATTCATTAAATTCTAGGATTAAAGTATATTATAGATCTTTGTGTTGGCTTTTCGAAACTTTAAACGGATCGTATTTTCGTGTCCGGAAGCTCCCGAAATTACAAAAACACCGAAACGCGTTCGTCTTTCGTACAGCTGACACTCAAATAATTTTACAGAAAGTTTCAGAACGAATTTAGCTTATTAAAATATATATTTGGAAATCTAACTTCGATACGGTTCTTCTAAAAAAAATGGAAGATAAATCGGAGTTCTAAGCTAAAAGTTATGACATTTCTAAGTTGTTATTGCTACTAAAAACGTAGATAAATATTATGACGAATTTAGGTAGTTTGAGACAAAAGAAACACAAGTATATAACATAATATATCAAGAACTCACTCTCTACACTAATATATATATATATATATATATATATATATATATATATATATGATACACTATAGAACACATCTCCAATACAAAAATATGAGATTAAACATGTAATAATTCATTCATACATAACAACAACACATAGTGTGTCCAAATTTGGGGTTTTTCCACATGAACACAACCACAACACAAAGGACACTCCTATGACCTCCAAATGGACACAAATGGAGATACAACCATGGAGATCATTCTTATGGGTTCAAAATATTTCTATATGCATATAGGGGTGGATTAGAGGAGAGATTATACCTTCCTGGAGAGAGATTCGAAGGAAAATTCTTCCGACACGACACCGACACGTAGAGATTCTAAAAGGACACGAATAAGCTCCGAATCCTTCCAAACTTGGCTAGCACCCTCTAACCATGGAGTAGAGGAGAAATGAAGAAGATTTGGTGGAAGAAAGGGTTGATTTGGAGATGAAATCAATGGAGGTTCATCTCTAAATTAATTTGGGGAAGAACAAGAGAGAGAAAGTGGATGAAAACAAATGAATGAAGGAGTGACTCACTCCTTATCCCCCCATAGGTGGCTGCCCAAAAATGGTGAGGTGTCCCCTATTTAAATGTCCAAAATGCCCTCCACTAATCTATTTGATTTAAATTAGGAATGGGTTAAAGGTTGAGGTCAATTTAGTCTAGTTTTAAGTCTCTAATTAAACTAAACCTATCCATAAATAATTAGTCTAACTACTAACTAAAATTAATATCATATGGACTAAAATTAATATCATGTGGGCCATGCCTAACTAGTGTGTGGGTCCCACTAGAGTCAAACTACCCCCCGGGTCCCCGTTTCAAGTCGGATTGAGTTGAAATTCGAACCCGACTCAAATAACCCCAAAATAATATCATAAATAATAAAATAAATTTTAACCCCAAAATAATATCATAAATAATAAAATAAATTTCAACCCCAAAATAATATCATAAATAATAAAATAAAATTTCAAAAATATTCAAAAATATAAAATGACAAAAATATCCCTGTTTCTGAAAACTGGAGGTGACATCCGCAACGTCCATACACGCTTTTCGATGCGTATAGCGCGCGACCACGTCACCCGGTTTGTCAGAATGTACTATGTATCGGAGAAAATTCTGAAATTTTATATAAATTAACACAGGTTTTTCTCCAACTTCAACATCAGTTTATTTCTTACACGTTAATCGAAATAACGATCCAGAAGATGCATTGTGATCTCGGTTATGTTGTCTTTTACTGTTTTGGATTAGTTCCTACATTACTTTACTGTACAGCAAGAAAAATGGCCGACAAGTTGTCGATTTAAAATAGTTTTATAGTAGTACATAAAACAGATTTTTGTTCAACTTCGTCTCGATTTTTTGAGCAAGTCGATGGATTGTTTTCAAAATCCACCTGGAGGATCTCGAAGAGGTCAAGTCTACTTTTCAGAAAAATTTACGCATCGAAAATCGGTGCTACGAGTAAAAAGTTATGTCGTATGGAAGTAGGGTACCTTGAGTAGGAAAACTGCTCCGTGGATGACGCGGGGCTGACTTCCCATGCTTCGTTCGTCGCACACAAAACTCCGTCACTGGTGAAACGAACTCGTAGGCGAAGGGGGTATGATCAGCTGCAACTTTCGTTTGGGAAGTCTAGGGTTTTGAGGTTTGGGGAAAAAGATGTATTTATAACAACTGGTAGCAATACCTAATACTAATAGGTTTGTGAATAGGTGAACCCCACGGATTTGTGGGTCGCGCGAGCTTGCTGCTGCAGGCAGCAAGCATGGTGTTGGAGTAGGGCCCGCCCACTTTAAGTGGGTGGGTGAGTTGTATTCTTTTTTTTTCTATTCTTTTCTTTTCTTTTCCTTAACCAATGCTGGGTGCTGTGGTCGGTCCCCTCCCTTGGGCCGACCACCCCAGCTATTTTTTTTACAACTACTATACATATATATATATATATATATATATATATATATATATTTATTTATATATATATATATATATATATATATATATATACATATATATATATATATATATATATATATATATATATATATATATATATATATATATTTTATATATATATATATATATATATTTTTTTTTTATACATATATACATATATGTGAATATATATATATTTATATATATATATATATATATATATTCACATAAAAATCCTATAAATGGTAAATAAGTAACAAAATATATGTAATAACTGTAGGCTATATTTAGTAGCAGTAACAAAATCAAGCACACAATCATACGTATTATGAATATATCTATATTTACATACATATATTTTTAATTACCACTTTAAGTCCAAATAATATAGAAAAATAATTTTTAAAGCACTAAAATAGTTAGAAAATATTGGGGGTTTACATCCTACCCAACTTGAAGAAAATTTCGTCCTCGAAATTAAACTAAGGTCGGGGGATCAAATGCAATGCAAGGACATTGATAATAATTTAAGAGCTTATAATGCAAGACCTACCTTCGTCTTCGAACAAATGCGGGTAGCGATTTCGGATGTCGTCCTCGCGCTCCCAAGTAGACTCCCCTGGCGAGTGATGCTTCCATGCCACGTGAACCAATGGAATAGATTGGTTCCGCAACACCTTCACTCGGCGATCGAGGATACCTATTGGTTGCTCTTCGTACGACAAACTCGGTCTAACTGTGATCTCGGAGTGATCAAGCACATGATTGCTGTCCGCCACGTACCTCCTCAACTGAGATACATGGAATACGTTATTCACTCCCTCTAGAGACGGTGACAAGGCCAATCTGTAGGTAACCTCTCCAATACGTTCCAAGATATCGAAAGGCCCGATGTACCTTGGACTCAACTTGCCACGTCCTCCGAATCGAATCGTGCCTCTAGTGGGGGATATCTTCAAGAACACATGGTCACCCTCTTTGAACTCCAAGGGTCGACGACGATTATCTGTCTACTGCTTCTGACGATCCTGCGTTGCTCACAGGTGGTCCTGAATCTTCTTCACTGTCTCCACTGTGCTCAAGACCAACTCGGGACCCAATAGCTGTCACTCTCCTATGTCGCTCCAACAAACATGAGTGTCACTCCCCGTTCCCAGAATGCATATTTTATACATGTACTACTCAAATATATTTATTTAATATTTATCATGTATTATCCTGTATTTAAATTCCTTTAAATTCATGATTATTAAGTATCTGCATTTTACTTTCTGCTTTTATTTCTCTGCTTTAGCTAGACTTTGGGTTCGGCTTGGTTTGGTTTAGTTAGTTGGTTTATCATGAACCAAACCTAACACCCCCACCTACCACCACCTTTTTATTTAAAGCCCCCAAACTCTTTCTCTCTCTCTTCATTACTCTCCTTCACCATTACTCTTCTTCTTCTTTCTCATTACTCTCTCCACCTACCAAACCCATAGGCAAGTACATCTTGCTTCTTCATGAGGACCCATTTTATGGTTCCATTCTCTTTCCTTGTGATTCTAAGAGAGTTTAGAACTTGGCATTTTTCGTTTTGAAGTTTATTTTTAGTAGATCTAGAAATTAGTTGTTTTCGGATTTTGGTGGTTTTGATCTATCAAACTTCTTTGTTTTCAAGTTTTGATGGTTCCATGTTGTAGAGAATTTTATTCTACCCAATTTTGACCTTTACAAAGTTGGATTTGGACTTATTTTGATCGAGTTATGGATTTTGAAGCTTTGGGTTCAAACTATGGAGTTCATACGCTGCCTTTTGGAAGCGTATGACTTGCGTACGCTGGCTTGGATAGTAAGGAGTCGTATGGAGTTCATACGCTGCCTTTTGGAAACGTATGACTTGCGTACGCTGGCTTGGATAGTAAGGAGTCGTATGGTCTTGTATACGCTGCCTTTTGGAAGCGTATGACTTGCGTACGCTGGCTTGGATAGTAAGGAGTCGTATGGAGTCCATACGCTAGCTTGACCTGAGCGTATGCTGACTTGAGCGTAGCTTGACCTGAGCGTACGCTTACTTGAGCGTAGCTTGATCTGAGCGTATGCCGACTTGAGCGTAGCTTGACCTGAGCGTACGCTGACTTGAGCGTAGCTTGACTTGAGCGTAGGCTGACATGAGCGTAGCCTGCTTACCCTGGATCCTCTATAGCCCTGTATATTGATATCTTATTAGATATTTAACGTCCATTTTATATCCTTACGTCTTTTTCCATAAACTTGATATAATCATGATATGCTAATATTTCTGTTAAATATAGATTGTTACGTGGGATGTACCATGTGTCGTGAATTGAGTTATAGATACCCCGATTGACTGGAATTAAACCCTGAGAGTTGTAGACTCGACCCCACTGAATATTTAGTTGACTTTCATGCCTTGTCACCATTGATAATGATTGTGACCTTGACTAATAATTGATCATGCGTTCCTAGTTGGAACTAAGAGACTGGCTAGTCGTCTTATTAAATTGAATGAATGAGACACCTTCATATTAATTATGAACTATTGAAATCGACTGGCAAATCCCGAATATTGGCATACAGGCACGTGCAGGCTTCAATTCATTTATTATTTATTTATCTTACCAAAGAAGCATGTGTACTTTATGGTCAAGGCATGATTACTCCGTGGTTAGTTTCGATTGTTGCATTACGCTATGTAAGACCTACAACCTGACCGCACTGGTATCATTGTAGAGTTGCGCATATCGTACCCCGTACGAAAGTACTCATTCTGAATGACCATGATCCACGGCATGGTACTTCACTCAACGTAGAGACTATTAAGTTAAATAAAATAATAATTGCATGGAGAGAATGGATTCCCGAGTTCTTACATGGCAGCCCTCTTGGGACTATTAAGTGCCCGACAGGTCGGCTGGTACCCATAGATACTGCAAGCCTGCCACACGGGCACGGAGCGGTATCTGGTTATATTATTTATTGTATATTATATATTGATGACGGGCGTTCCGCTGGGACTCGTCTAATTCATGATTGGCGCAATTGATTGATTGGGTAAACAAGCCTTGCTTGTGCATAGTAAGAACTGAGGAATCTTTTATTGTATAATTCCAGGATAATTTGGAACACACAGTAGCAAGCCGTAGTAGTTGAATGGCCGTTTAAATTGATTTGTTTGTGTACTTTACCTACTCTGTTGCCTAACTAAGATGATCAGAATGTCAGGACATGACGGGCCAACTTCTGTCCTTGTTTCGTTGGGAGGTTGGTTCGAAGTGTCGTGATGTTATGAGAATCCTAGTGGCAAGCAGAGATCTATTTATCATATTTCTCATTACTGGTTTTAGTTCTCATGTCGTGCTTCCTTGTGGTACTTGCTATTAGAGGTCTAACCTCTCTGGTTTTGCATGGCCAAATTTAGAGCCAGTTCCCGAGGACTCAGCTTACTTCTACCTCCAAGATGGTCAACACTAGAGGGATGATCGCAGGAGGACTCGAGTGGGTTTCTTACTTCCCCGCTCATTTTGTTATCTACTTTATACTTCGCCGTTTGGCACCGACATGTTAGTCGGATTGTCTTGTACCTACTTTTGCATAATTGTAACTAAGTCAGGCTGCAGCTGCTAACAATTGTGTATACTTACTATATCATCTGGCTGTACTTTGTAAAGCCAGATATCAAGAACATTTTGACTGAGCGTTTGGGACGCCTTACTGCTTTATCTCACATATTCTCTATTTTGTTTCTTGTTTGAATGATTGAGACAATAGAAGTAAAGTGACCATAGGAAGACTTTCATGTAGTATGCACCCCCTCGTCTTGTAGACAACATTGATTATATTATACGGTATTCATCTACCCGTAATACGTAGCTGGCTGAGTCATTCTCCCGCTCTCCAGTATTCTAGTTCTGGGGCGTGACAATGAGATCGACACTTCCTACCATACAACGCTTCAAACAGAGCCATCTGAATGCTCGCTTGATAGCTATTGTTGTAAGAAAACTCAACAAGATGAAGATGGTCCTCCCATGAACCACCAAAGTCAAGCATGCACGCTCTCAACATATCCTCTAGCGTCTGTATGGTACGTTCCAACTGGCCGTCTGTCTGCGGATGGTATGATGTGCTAAACTTCAATCGAGTGCCCAAACTCTCTTGCATGCTCCTCCAAAAGTGCGAGGTGAATCTCGAGTCACGGTCCGACACAATACTAACAGGCACACCATGTAATCTCACAATCTGCTCCATATACATCTCTGCCAATACCTCTGTCGACTGGCCCACTATAAAAGGTAAGAAATATGCTGACTTCGTAAGTCTATCAACAATCACCCACACTACGTCATGTCCCCTAGGACTCCGAGGAAAACCCGAGACAAAATCTATAGTAATGTGATCCCACTTCCACTCGGGAATGGGTAGCGGCTGCAATAATCCGACCGTCCTCTGGTGTTCCGCCTTAACTTGTTGACATACCAAGCACTTGGCAACGAAATGAGCTATCTCCCGCTTTATTCCATGCCACCAATAATACTGTCGTAAGTCACGGTACATCTTGGTTCCTCCGGGATGAATGGAGTATGCCGAACTGTGAACCTCGGCCATCAGCTCCTGACGTAGCTCTCCATTGGGTACATAAATGCGATCACCACATCGCAATATCCCATCTGAGTGGATCTTCAAATCTGTCTACTCTCCTGCTTCGGTCCTCTCTCTGAGCTGTCAAAATCTAGCGTCATTGGGCAATGCTGCCTTGATGCGCTCTACCAATGATGATTGTACTAGGAGGTTGGCAAATACGCCGTCTATTCCAGGCAATACTACCTCAATACCAAGTTGCTCCAAGTCTCTAATCAACTCCTTCTGCATAGTCAAAAAGTGTGCCATGTGCTTGCGACTCAATGTGTCTGCCACGACATTAGCCTTGCCCGGATGATAATGAAGCTCGATCTCATAATCCTTCATCAACTCCAACCAACGTCGCTGTCGCATATTCAACTCTTTCTGTGTGAACACGTACTTGAGGTTCTTATGATCAGTATAGATATCAACCTTCTCGCCGTACAATTAGTGTCTCCATAGCTTCAAAGCAATGATAACTGATGCGAGCTCTAGGTCGTAGGTCGGATAATTCTTCTCATGCACTCTCAACTGTCGTGATGCATATGCTACTACACGCCCATGCTGCATCAATACACATCCTAATCCTTTCCCGGATGCGTCGCTATATATCACAAATCCTCTCGGGCCCGATGGTAGTGTCAAGATCGGTTCTGTGGTCAATCGCTTCTTCAACTCGTCGAAAGCGGCTTGACACTCGTCTGTCCATACAAACTCCTGATCCTTGTAAGTCAATCGAGTCATAGGACCCGCTATTCGAGAGAAATCTTCTACGAACCGTCGGTAGTAACCCGCAAGTCCGAGGAAACTTCTCACCTCAGAAGCTGATATGGGTGCGGGCCATGATTCGACTGCTGTGATTTTCTCTGGGTCTACCGATATACCATCACCCGTAACAATATGACCAAGGAATGATACCTCCTTGAAAAAGAAATCACACTTGCTAAGCTTCGCGAAAAGTCGTTCATTCCTCAATGTTTCCAAAACTATTCGTATATGCTGCTCATGCTCCTCTTGACTCTTGGAGTAAATCAAGATATCGTCTATAAAGACTACTACAAATTTGTCCAAGTACTGGTGAAAGATCTTGTTCATTAAATTCATGAAAACTACGGGAGCATTGGTCAAACTGAAAGGCATGACCAAGAACTCGTAGTGTCCATACCTCGATCGAAAGGCCGTCTTTGCAATGTCTTCCTTCCGAACCTTCAGTTGGTGATAGCCTGATCGTAAGTCAATCTTGGAGAATACTTTTGCTCCACTCAGTTGATCAAATAGATCGTCTATATGCGGCAAGGGATACTTGTTCTTCACCGTCACCGCATTCAATGCTCTATAGTCGATGCACATGCGCACTGTTCCATCTTTCTTAGGCACAAAAAAAATGGGTGCTCCCCATGGTGACGTACTGGCACGAATAAATCCCTTCTCTAATAGGTCATCAGTCTGCGTCTTCATCTCTACCAACTCTTTGGGTGCCAGACGATATATTCGAGATGAAATAGGCTCGGCTCCGGGAATAAGCTCAATAGAGAACTCAATATCTCGGTCAGGGGGTAGTCCTAGCAATTCCTCGTGGAATATATCCTCGAACTCGGTGATAATAGGGTGCTGAGAGGTGTCATGCATCATCATATGAGTCCTCGAGGCGGGTGCATCACAACTATCTCTGTCTTCTTTGGTGAACTCCAACTCTGCTGCATTCGGTGGTCTAAAGATAATACTGCTCCTATGGCAGTCTATGAGAGCGAAATACTGGCTCAACCAGTCCATTACAAGAAGTCGTGCCATCATCTCTCTGCCATTTATCACTACAGGACAAAGTCTACAAACACTACTAACAGGTACAACTCCTCATCCAATGAGGATTTTAACATTCTTAGCTAAAGGTGTGATGGGAATGCTGTGTCTAGTGGCAAAACTAGTGGCTATAAATGAATGTGTGGCTCCAGTATCAAATAATGTAATAGCAGGAAAAGATGCAACTAAAACCATACCTTCTATAACCTCGGCCTCTGTCTCTATATCCTCTACAGCAAGGGAGAATACCTGTCCATAATTCTGTCATGGGCCCTGAGCTCTGGCCTTGTTGTACTGTACGCCTTGGGGAGGCAATGGTGGACGAGGTGCTCCTGCTACGGGCCGTGGTGCTGGAAGAGCTGGGGCTGTGGGCCTCGGGTTCTACCGAGCTTGTACTATCGCCTGTTGCTCCGGACAGTCCTTGAACATGTGCCGATTGGATCCACATCTCAAGCATAATCCAAGGCGAGTCCTGCGGTCGTTTTGGAGATGTCCTTGTTTTCCGCAGTAATGGCAAACGGGCTTCTGATAAGGTGAGGGCCTCTGCTGGAACTGTCATGTGGCCCTCCTAATAGGTCCACTCTGGATAGCTCGGGCTGGTGTAGCTGCTGGTGTATGACGCCTCGATGTCTGCTGCTGTTCCTTGCGAAGAATCTCCTGAGCACGAGCTTCTTCCAAGACAGCTGAATGGGAGACTCGAGACAGAGTAGTCGTATAAGACTTGAGCTCTAGTGCAAGTCCCTGGTGAAATCTCCTCGCCTTCTCTAACTCTGTCGGAATTAATCCCGCACCAAATCGACTCAGGCGATTGAACTCCGAGTCATACTCATCAACTGTCATATTCCATTGCTTCAGATGAAGGAACTGGTCATAGAGACCATCTCGAACATGAATAGGGAAAAATCTCTCATAAAATGCATCATAGAACTGCTTCCAGGTAATCCCAGTGCCTAGTCGTCTCTCTTTCATCTTCCACCAGTGGTGAGCATTGTCTTCTAACAGTAGGTCCACTGCTGTCATCCAATCTTGAGCTGGCAACTGGGATGCCTTCAGTAGCTTTTCGATACTAATAATCCACTGTGACACCTCTAATGGCTTCTCTGTTCCTCTAAAGGCCTTGGGGTTCATGTTTGTAAAATTCTTGATAGAGCCTTCATAAGGATGCAGAGCCGGTGCTGGTGCTGGTACTGGAGGTGATAGTGGAGGTCTAGCCATGGCTGCCATCATCGTCTGTCTCATCAGCTCAGTCTGTTGCCACTGAGCCTGCATCATGGCATATATAAACTGAGTAGTAGGCTCCCATCAGTATGTGGTGGAGGCATCTGAGGTCCCGACTGTGGGGGAAACTGCTGAGGGAATGGTGGTGGGGGAGGCAGTGGTACATTTTCTTCCGGTAGCATGGTAGTGGTCTGCCCAGCCTGGCTGCCTGGGGGTGCTACGATCTCTGGGTACTCCGTCGTCGATGTCGTAGTAGGCTACGACAGTCCTGGCTGGTATGGTGTCGCTGGAGTCATGGAAGGATTCTGTCCCCCCGGAGTAGCCTCTTTACCAGATGTGAGGGCCAAAGCAGAAGTGCGTCCGCTCCTTAAATGCATACTGTTGGCACGAGGAAGATAAGTTGATATTATGAAAGATTAGATATGGGATAAATCGAATAATTAAGGAAGTTTCAAAAAGATTGGAAGTCAAGAGGTAGTAGTAGTTCTGGATGAGATATTCCTATTCCTATATGCAGGCTTGTTGGGCACAGTCATGTAACCCAACAATATTAACGTCGACCTGCATGGGCCACCACAAAATTCAGAAAGATGATTCAGAATATTGGGATGCGTCAGCTAAAGGATCTCTTGCCAGCATCAGGGGGAGCGTGATCACTAATTCTCAAACTGTACTCTTTTTCTTCGACCAAGTTTTTATCCCATTGGATTTTTTTGGCAAGGTTTTAACGAGGCAGTTTATAACGCTTACACATTTTGTGTAATATGTACACTTTTTCCTTCGTCCAAGTTTTTATCCCATTGGGTTTTTCTTGGCAAGGTTTTAACGAGACATATCCTATATTACATCGGACATCCAAGGGGGAGCGTTGTAAATATGGATGTCCCAACTCTTAGTCATCCATAACTTATGTAACTCATGTCCTTTGGTTTCATAACTTATGTAACTCATGCCCTTTGATTTCATAACTCATGACCTTTGGCAATCCATTGTAAACCTATATAAAGGTCATATTGGATGAATAAAATGATCACAACTTTTTTCTCCATTTTCTCTTGTTGCTATCTCTAGTTTACAACAAAAAATTACTCCCAATTTTATGGATTTATTACAAAAATTTAGGCCATGCTCAAAGATATTTTCTGACTATATTTTTGACATTTTCAAACACTAAACAGAGGCTTCGAATGTTGGAGTCGAGTCTGGATTTGGTAAGGCTTAATTTTGGAACCAAAATATGGTAAAAGATTTAATTTGATACGATTTAGAAATCTATATTAAGTATCTGATTTAATTAAAATTTGTATCAAATATTTAATTTGACCATATTTGGATATCCATAATTGGTGATATAATATAATTTACACCGTTGGTTGTTGGTGAATGGCCATATCTGATGGTGGACTACTTTTAGGGTTGTCTAACCCTAAAAGTAGGTTTCTCATCTTATTTATATGAGATGAGTGTGGAGGCACAAAGAAAAGGTACAAAGTAGAGATTTGGGATAATCGTCCACAAGAAAATCTAAGAGAAAGTCTATACTTTGCTCTTAGGACTTCGTCATCCAAGACAGAAGGAAGAAGATTAATCAAGGAGTCGTCAACTTCGGTTAGAGAGATTGCTACGGGTTGGTGAGTGATCTCAATTATAATCTTTTTTTTCTTCTTGACAGTGGTGAGGGGGTTGAATCTGTTAGGGTAAAGGGTTCAACGTGAGTTCTGTCAATCTTTTAATTTCATCTGAGTTATTATAGGTTGAAATTTGTCCAAGTGACGTACGTCACCGTCATATTTGTCTTCATCTTGTGCTTGGTGTCCGTTAGACAGGATTTGGTTTTGATTATGTGGGTTGGTAAACGCTTCCGCACGGGCCCAACAATTGGTATTAGAGCTTTGGAGGTTCTGACAACCATGTCTACGGAGCAGATGAACACTCGTATGATCACCCTCACAGGGGAAAACGGGTAATTTGGAAGCCAAGGACGATCAGGAGGATCTCACGGCGTTTGGAGATATCATTATCGCAACGACCGATACAGAGGAACCTTATGGCATGTGTTATGATGGCGACTGGGTCATGGACATGGTGGCATCGTATCACGCTACTCTACATAGGAGGATCTACATGTCATACCGCGGTGGCAGGTTTGGACGTGTGAAGATGGGCGACAAGAGGACAGCTGCAGTTGTAGGCATCGATAATGTGCACTTGACGATAAAGTTTGGTGAGAAGCTCGTCCTCAGGGGTGTGGGACATGTACCGAGTTTATACTATAACTTGGTTTCGATAGGGAGGCTGGCATATGATGGTTGTCGCAGTCTGTTTGGGGACAAAGATTGGATGCTTGCGAAGGGTTTCCAACAGCTGACTCGGGAAGATTTATGTTGTGGCATGTACAGGCTCAAGCCGCTGAGCTGTACATGAAGACCACAGACACCGGATGGAGGCCCGAGAGGTGTTCAACAGGAGGTGGATCGTCGAAAACTTGCTGAGGAGGGCTTCTAGATGCTTTGAGGGATACGGAGGATTCAGTTCGTCAAGACAAAGTGATGGATGGTGATGAGTCAAAGATTGATGGTCAATTTGTTGGTCCCATAACAGCTGGTCGGTGTCCAGGTGGGGGTTGCTTTACGGATCTAATTTTGGTGACAGGTGGTTTGACAAAGCTTCACGGGGTGACATCGGTTTCAGCAGTTCGAAGCCAAGGAGAAGATCAAGGTTTGCAGCAAATTCAATCTAAGGCCAGAGCATCATCATGAATAACAGATAGCAACTCTAGAGGGGGGGGGGTGAATAGAGTTATAGCAATAATAACCAATTAAAAATCAACTCTTTCACGATCTAAAAATAATCAGAGTAAATACGGAAAATAAATAAGGAGCAAGTGGACATACACAAACACAGCCGATTTTAACCTGGTTTTCCTCGTGGAGGACTAGTCCAGGCCTGAGAACTCTAGCTCAGGATTAAATCCACTATTTGTGAAATAGTAGTTACACCCCGTGCCTTTACTTCAGAAGAGCACGTCAACTTCTTACAATGAATCGCAGTGGCGATGCTTGGAATTTTCCAAGCTACTTCTTGAACTCTTGCACAAGACTCCTAACTGAGAGATGCTGAGCACTCGAGACTTAGGAAACTTGTGGCTAGTAGATGAGAAGGATATGGCTTATATTGAGCTTAAGAGAGAAGAGAAGAGAAGATTGGATGATTGAAAATGAGAGAATTCTTGGCCTATTTATAGGTTTTTAACAGGCAGAATTCGGCCAAAATTCTGGTAGGAATTATCAAAAATTTGGCCGTTGGACAACTAGCAACCAACCAACCCTAAAAATTAGGGTACTGATTTTTAGGGGACAGAGTTCGGCCCGAACTCTGTGTGGAGGCAGAGTTCGGCCCGAACTCTGTCTCCAGAGCACAGAATTGGTCCAAGGGTCCAATGGGCCAAGTTGGGACGTGGAGCTTTATGGACTTTGGATAGGTTGTGGGTTGAGTCTCAAGAGCCCAGCATAACTCAGCTTACAATCATTCTAGACTCAATAAAATATAAAAGTACAGACATGAAAACGACTTGTATTTGCACAACTGAGCTGTCGTCTGGCTTGAGCAGAATATAGTCGTCGTGTGTCGTATTGAATTATCACAAGTATTATGTAGTCAATGTTATCAATATTTGGTTGACTGTGACTTTGTGTCAACACATCATTCACACAGTTCAGGGGGAACTGTGGGTCATCAACGACATGCACAGTACATGATGGTCTGCTCGAGGATGCATGTGTATGGGAGAGATTCATGTTCGGATACGAAGGTGGGCAGGTTCAGGAGTTCGAATCTCGTGAGAACGACACGTCCGCTTGGTTGGGCTAACCAAGGGTGAAGAAGCTCGTCGGAATGTTAACACATTTTGGTGGAAGACGGTAGTCGGGAATAGACAGCCGAGACTTACGGTGAGGTTGATCGTCAGGGACTTCGGTCTTGCTCGTGTCAATGATATCAACAGGATTCTGGTGGTGTAGGAGGTGCTACGCATGGCAGCTAGCGTCGACATGACAGTCGAGGAGCTAGAGACAAAAAAGATGCAAAGTAGCTCGGAGGATTGGAGATCAATGGCATGGAAGAGCAGCAACTCTATCGCGGAACGACAGACATGGAGTCCAGTTGAGGAACCATGGGGTCAACACCTTATCATCAGACTGGAGGAAAAGATTGTTGGAGTCCAGTCTGTATTTGGTAAGAGCAAATTTTGGAGCCCAAATAAGGTAAAAGATTTAATTTGATATGATTTAAAAATCTATATTAAAAATCTGATTTAATTAGATTTACAAATTTGTATCAAATATTTAATTTGACCATATTTGGACGTCCATGATTGGTGATGGGATATAATCTACACCGTTGGTTGTTGGTGGACGGCTAGATCTGATTGTGGACAACTTTAGGGTTTTCTAACCCTAAAATTAGGTTTCTCATCTTATTTATATGAGGTAGGGTGGAGGCACAAAGTGGAGATTCGGGGTGCTCATCCACAAAAAAAAATCTAAGAGAAAGTCCGTACATTGCTCTTAGGACTTCGCTATCCAAGATAGAAGGAAGAAAAGATCTAATCGAGGAGTCGTCAACTTCGGTTAGAGATATTGCTACTGGTTGGTGTGTGATATCCATTATAATCTAATATTTTTCTTCTTGAGGGTGGTGAGGGGTTGAACCTATTAGGACAAAGGGTTCAACGTGAGTTCTGTCAATCTTTTAATTTCATCTGAGTTATTAAAGGTTAGGATTTGTCCAGGTGATGTACGTCACCGCCATATACTTATCTTCATCTTGTGTTTGGTGTCCATTAGACGGGAGTTGGTTTTGATCAGGTGGGCTGGCAAACGCTTCCACACGCGTCCAACATCTAAGGGTTTCTATTTGATCTCTTGCAGGAATATATGATGAACGAGGATGATAGTAGAGGTGAGCGTTCATTTTATTTGGTTTCAACCGAACGAAAATAGTCAAAACCAAGGATGAGAGTAGAGGTGAGCGTTCAGTTTATTCGGTTTCAATCGAAGCGATATAGTCAAAACCGAATAAACCATAATTCTAAAAATTGAAAATTGAACCAAAATTAGTCAAAACCGAAACTGAACTGAACCGAATAACGATTCGGTTTATTCGATTGCACTATTTCTATTGTATAATAGGTAGGTCCAATGTTGAAATTGTAGTTGAATGATATTAAAAATTATAATTTTTATACACACATTTGTTGTATTTGCATGCAAAATTAGATTAGCTATTAAAATATCATAGTTTGGTTTTAGAACACAAATAGAATTCTTGCTTTCAAAATATACACATTTTGATTACAATATATGCATAGAATTGAGGGTATTTACATAATTATACAAGTCTATTCGGTTTTTGGTTTTGGATTGAAATCGAAAGCCAAAACTGAAACCAAAATCGGATAGAAAATTTTAGTATTTTCAAAACCAAAATCGAACCAATTTTTTTCCAAATTGAACTGAATCACTTATTCGGTTCGATTTTGACTTGATTTTCGATCTAAAACCGAATAATGCTCACCTATAGATGAGAGCGAGTACCTAATATAGTAAACAACATGAAGGGATTCATCGAAAGTTGAGCAAAGATGGAACTCCTCTATTTGCTATCAACAATGAAGTGTTATGCTTGCGGTGCATCTCCAAGTCTTGGTGATATTTAGGCCTCGTTTGGTTCACGGAATCATCTGGTTGGGAAAGGAAAGTGATTACTTTCTTTTGTGGGTGCCAAAAAAATTGAGGTGGAAAGGAAAGTGATTCCCAATTGTAACGCTCCAGTCCCAAAATATGTAGGACTAAGTACGTAGACATGTCAGCCGTATAATAAACATATGTAAGCTATAAATGCAGTATAATCATGGCTCACTAAATCTTATCCACAAATAAAATAATAAAATATATTATAACCAATATGAATTATCATTTGTACAAGTTGTTGGGCGGAGACAAATCCACTAATAACTATTTTAAAAGAGAAGTAATACATAGCAAATGAAAGAAATTGTCAAAAGTAGCAAAGAACGACCCAAGCGAAAGTCATCTTCGATAGGAAGGAGAAGACCACGATCTTGGCTAGAACTCC